>JAYKAV010003143.1:371434-703435 GCA_035582835.1 Phoebastria nigripes | reverse complement strand
TGGGGTCAGCTGTCCCGGCTGTGTCCCCTCCCAACTTCTTGTGCACCCCCAGCCTCCTCGCTGGTGGGGTGGGGTGAGAAGCAGAAAAGGCCTTGGCTCTGTGTAAGCACTGCTCAGCAGGAACGAAAACATCCCTGTGTAATCAACACTGTTTCCAGCACAAACCCAAAACATAGCCCCATACTAGCTACTATGAAGAAAATTAACCCTATTTCAAGCAAAGCCAACGCACCATCTCACAGAACCACAGCCTTCCAAACAGACAAATCCAGGATTTCCAACTCAACTTCACTGAATCTACTGCCAAACTCAAACAAGGCTCATTTCAGAGAAATCGAAACAGATAGACTTGACTGACAGCCTCTTATGACAAGTACAGTTGTGAAGTTAAAACAAAAAGTCTTTATAAGCCCAAGCAAGTTTAGCATCTAACCCCCAGCTAAGCTCTACCATGTAAACTGAATTAGAAATTAGAGGGAAAAAAACACACCTCTATGCGTTAATGCAAGACATTTGCCTATCCTACCTAAACAGAGGTTACTAATACTGTATAAAAACAAGAACACTATAGGTCAGGTCTAAGACAGATTGAAAATCTGAAAGGAAGTATTATTCATGTCATCTGGGGATGAGTGCATTATAAATACCACGGACTGGCAGGAAGGATGACAAAACATGCACTCTTGGCTGTCTAGACTGAGTTTGAGACTAACCATTCCCATACACCATAAGAATGAAATTTCCCCAAGAGCATTGGAAAAATACAGTTAAACTGATAATAAAAACAAATAGGCTCATTCCAAATAGACATAAGTGATTTCCAAATTTTGTCTTACTACATTCCCACCCTAGAAGAATAGAACAATACTGCAAACCCCCGTCCCAGCTGGAGATGAGAAAATGGTGGGGGCTGAGGCTCCCCTTCATTCCCTCCAGTGTCTTCAAGGCTTCTAGATTAAGACACCAATAAGTATCTCAGAATCACCAAGTTCCTGCCCAACTCACAGTCTGATACTTTACTAAAACTCTAGAAAATAAAGTGATGTAGCCATTACAGTTCAAGAGAGTTTGAAGCATGAGGGTTTCATTTGCAAAATATCAAGAGTATCTTCCACCTCAGAAGCCCTTCTGTTGTTAAATTTACATTAGAGTCCCAGCCTCTACCAGTTAGCTTTCATGGTTAAAAAAAGAAAAAGATACTGCAGTTTGTTTGGTTCTTTTTCACGGGCATCATCAACATAAAGGTCTAAAGAACAAATGAAGTATTAGAAGCCATCTAATACTCTCATCTTTTTACTCTTTGTTTTCTGCAAACTAAGGAGTTCACCATTGTAATTGCTCACTGTAACCTGATAGCTAGAAAACACCCAACTCCATCTTTATTAAATTTAAAATCTGGCTAAGAATACGCTCCCTGCAAGCACTGCTGAGGGGTGGAACTAATGTCCTGCTGCACTGTATGCGAGGAAGGAGAATGCCTGCCAGGCCCTGTTTATCACTCCTCCGTGCCATCGCAGTTGCAGAAATGCAGCAGTGCACAGAATATATGAGGATTTTCCCCTGTTTCAGTAGCTGGCACCAGAGCCTGGGCCTAGCCTCGCTAACGAGTGCTCCACCAAGCGGCTCCAGTCAAAGTTCTGAGGTCAGACTGCAGTGAGTGAGTGTAAGTCACACACAAGATCTATAGGCTATGTATTATTTACCACCCCTCCTCACTCTCTGATAACAAGGGCATCACTGTTAAAAAGTTTAAAAAAAAAAAAAAAAAAATCACAGCAAGTCCAAGGCAAGATATCAGACTTTTCTTGACAATGATCTGAAGAATGCACAGCGGTCAAGGGTGTTCAGTCAGAAGCTGATGTCTAATCGAGCTGTTTGTAGCGCCATAGAAAGCTTCTCCTTAAAGAAACCAATAGGCAAGGGAAAAATGGCTGCCAGCCATCAGCACTCACAATCTCTATTAGAATCATACAGCACACAGTTGTTTCGTATTTTAGAGGATGAATGAATACCTTCATAAAATGAGCCTAGGAAATAAGTTCTAATGCTAAAATTGTTTATAGACTGTGTATAATGAAGATCAGATCTGTTTAAAAGAGGAGGGAAAAAAAAAAAAAAAATCAAGGTTACAGGCTTGGGGTGAGGGGGCGTTACAAGGAAAATCGAATCGAAGTTTTTTTTGTTTTTTCTTTGAAATCAAAATTGATTGGATGCCTTCTTTTTCCAGAGGATTTCTCTCTTACTCCTGCAAAGAACATTTTCTCATCTTTCAGCAGCACACAGAAAATATACCAGCATTTTAATGGTGCTGAAGTGATTGACTTCAGACTCTTTAGTTACTGGACTCTACATTAAAATCATCCAAATTGTTTAATCTGAGCCCCAAACCAGTTTTACAGGCTCATTTGCATTGCACCATTTCCAGTGCACACATCCAAGGGCTGCACAGCCTGCCCAGCAGGCCATGGAGACTGAAACCCACAACCCTACTGAGAAGAAAGCTAAAATTAATCTGGCTCCATGAATGCTCACATGCTGTAATCATCAATAAAACGCAGTCTTTGAACAGGTACCTCTACCTGAGTAGGTATTCATTAGCAATAGCAGAAATGCTACCAGGAATTACCTTTGATAGCTGAATCAGCATTCTGGATCACTGAAATATGATGACTTCCTTCACAGCTGCTTAAGTTAGGTCAAAAAGTTTTGCTCAGCAAACACTACACAGCTACATAATCATCCTTTCTTCATCAGACCACAAACTAGGTAGCTCCTTCTTGCGTGGCTCTCTGAAAATGCCCTCTACAGCTAGAGCTTTATTTTCTGCCATATAAAGCAATTCACTGCACTGCCATCACATTTGGCCTTCTGTCCTGATGCCACTGAGCACATTGCAAAGTTTTATTCATAAAGCCAAAAGGGCTTCATCAAGAGTTACAGGTTTGAAATGTATGTATACAAAATGGCAGTCATCTAGCTTATTTTGTTGCTGATTAATTTGCCTTACTCTATATAAAATAAACATTACACACTTTTTTTTCAATTTCATCTGTATACACATCTACCTCAAACAACCATTTATAGCTCTTTCTTGCTATGCGCCGAAGTCCTTCTTCCCTGCTACTCTCCCATTTACAAAGTGATCTTTATCTCCATTTTCTTTCTAAAGCAGTTCAGAAGGAACTCTCCCCGTTTCCCTCTCCCAATTCCAACAGTTACCAGTAAGATATTTCTCCAGCAAGATATTTCTCCAGCACTTACAAGTATTACCATCACTTAGACAGTACATCATGACCAAACTTAAAATGCAGAAAGAATTAAAAGCCAAGAATGTTAGTTATCTGTCCATCTATATTTGTCTGTAGAACAAGTGTGGTAAGGAAAACAGTAAGAACAGCAGCTCTTAGGGGGGAAAAAAAAAAAAAAAAAGTTAAACTGCAAACCAAAAAGGTAGATCCTATATCCTATCAAAAAGGTAGGCCAAACGTAGTCAGGTACAAACTTCTCCAGGGGAATTGCTCCCACACCCACGAGATCATAACTTGGCTCAAGCAGCATTTTCACCATCACAGAAACTACCACTGCTGTAAAAGAAGTCCAATGTAAACTTAGCCTTATTTTAAGGTTGAAATTGGTTCTCATTAGAAAGCTAGGAATCATGTTCTGTAGAGACAGATGTGTATTTTACAAGACCATTTGACAAATTCAGAGAACCAGAAAAGTTTTCAGGTGCAGATGAAAAGACTCTGACCTCTCACACTTGTCTGCTTTTTCTAGTTTTATCACCCAAACTATTACCTCCTCCTGCAAACCTGGCTTCCTGACTTACACATCTAGGTATATTTTACATTCACTTAAACCTATGTAGATTGAATAGACTTACTCCAAATCTAGACTCGCATAACAAAGGAGAATTGGGCCAAGCATGTAATTTAGCCACCAATTTCATAATTTCTAAAGCTGGCCTTGTTCTAGCTTAAGCATAAAAAGTAACTAATATATAATAATTGCTTAATAAATAACCAGGATTGTATCAAATTTTTCCTGTAGCAGTCTACACAGCATATAAAAGCATTAGAGCCACAAAAACTTACACACTAACAAGGTTTTGTTTACAGCATGAGGCACTAACAACCTTAGGAAGTGGCTAAAAAAAGGAGAACCTGCAGTTTAGACTTAGGTTTATAATGTACTTGCCTTATGGTTTTGTCCTTTTATAAATCCCTTTAACAAAACTCAAACTTGAACCTTACTGTAAGTACTTACACGCACGCTTCAAGTAACATATATTTTGTAGAAATCAGCCTAATCACAGGCAGAAAGCTAAGTATGTTGCAGAATGAGGCCTCAAAGAGTCAAGTAAATAAACCCAAAAACAACAATATAGGAGACACATCTTAAAAACAGAAAACTTGGATCCAGTAACATAACGTCTGGTGAAAGAAAACATCCCACATCGCTAGCTCATATAAAGCCCATATCACAAGGAAAACTGGGACAGTATTTATTATCATTTATTTTACAGAACTGATTTACTATATGTGCATTGTACAAACAACTTATTTAAACTGTTATAACTTTGCTTTTCTTTCAAGTTTCAGCTGTTGCAGTTCAGATTCTTGTCCTTGGTTCTTCTTTAAACCATCACATGTTCTTTATCTGCGATAATTTTGTTAGCTAAGAAATAGAACTGTAATTTGAAAGCTTGATAGCAAAAGCATCATTTCCTGTAATCCAAGACATGACTTAACCATTAACACACAAGTAAAAATACCTAAATCATTTGGACGTTGTGTCATGAAAGGAATTGATTTGCTCTTGGCTCCTCAACCGAGTCCTAATAACTTCCTTGGCAAATAAGCAGTGATCAATTTGTCAAAATTAGTTGTTCCCAAAATACAGCGACACTAAATATTTTATCTCACTGCCAGTGGGCACTGACATTTTGAATCTTAAATCAAATGCTACAGCAGACCTAAAAAGCATATTTTCCCTACAAAAGTACACTCCAAGCACCTGCCATTAGATTACATGCCCTTCGCTATGAAACAGCCAAGGCCTTCATCCAGCCCCACCTCACCTTGTTTTCTTCTAGTGCTTACAATACAGAGAATTTGTTTACAGTTCATGTTTCCCATGAGCCATTAAAGTAAATATACAACAAATACTGTTTCACAGGAGTACTATGACCCCTTGCAGGATTTGAATTATTCCTGTGCTAACTGGAGTCCTGTGCTCAGCAAACTGGGTATCTTCTTAAGGACTGAGATGCTGAATAACTGTCAAGCAGCACGACTGGTGCCGTCCTTGGCTAGCCATAGGTGCTGTTCCAAAGGGAATTTTAGGAACAGTTACAGGAAAAGTTGGTAACCCATCATAAATAAATATCACTGTATTATGAGCTAGCAGCTTATAAATCCCTTCTCAGTGCCATATCCCTATGGGAAAGGCCGTGCAGGCTTCCATATGGTGGTGATATATCATGTGATTTTTTAAAAGGCATACTATAACTCCGACTTATTTACTGTTCTCTCTCTTCGTATCTGTAAACAAAGAAAAGCTTAAAAGGTTACATTCTTTCCTACTCCTTGCTATGTTATTTAAACCAAACTGAAGGTTTAGCCGCATAAACGTCTGTCATCTGTACTTAATTCTTGGTACTTTCTCTTTCTTCTTCTTCAAAAAAATTACATACCCAGATGTGTCTGACTAAATAAAAGGGGGGCTGAATCATCTCATTTTTCTGCCAAAGTAGCAGAAATAATGATAGCTAAGAGTAAGGGGAGAATCTTAAAAAACAAAACGACTACAAAAAAGTTAAGCGTGCTGAACACTGACCATATCCTAAATAGGCTTGCTCTATCTGCCACCACACAAAACAAAGCACAAAATAAACTGAGATACCATTTACTTTTGGTTTAATTCATAAAAGCTTTAATTCATAAAAGAATTCAAAGGACATCAGCCAATTTGTATAAATTCTATCTAGGAAAAGACACATATAAAAAGCTGTTTGAACGTGTGCTAAGGAACAAAATCAAATTATTCAAATTTTTGTTTTACTTTTTTCCCCAGCTCTCTAATACAATCACAAAGATTCAAAAGAAAAATGGCAGATTCCATTAATAACCAAACCAAATAATGGGACATATTCAATCCCCCCTTCTCGTCACTGCCTTTCTTCAAAGTAAACCATTTGTTCTTTAATTTATTATTCCCTCTTAATTTGAGATGGCGAGGAAAAGGTAGCAGTCTATTAGAACAACAGGAGACACAAGAATGATAGGAAAATTCAGGTTGGAAGGTACCTCAGGAAGGCTCTAATCCAACCTCCTGTTCAAAGCAGGGTCAGCTCTGAGATCAGACCAGGTTGATCCAGCCAAGTCCTGAAAACCCCAAAGGATGAAGACCGCACAGCCTCTCTGAGCATTCTGTTCTGCTGCCTGACTGTCCTCAGGATGAAAAAGTTGTTCCTTATACCCAGTCTGAACCTCTCATTTCAATTTATGCCACTGTAAAAAGTCTAGCTCCATCTCCTTAATAATCTCCTCATACGTACTAGAAGGTTGCCCCAAAGCTGTCTCTTTTCCCTGCTGAAGAAGGTAGTTGCCTCAGTCTCTCCTCACAAAGCAAGTGCTTCCACTGCCTGGTCATCTCAGTGGGCCTCTGCTGGGCTCCCACTTATTAATGGCTTTCTCATATTGCTCAAAACTGGATACGGTATTCTAGACGTGGTCTAAAAAGTGGCTAACACAGCTTCAGCCGCCCTTGTCTGCTACCAGGGCATTATAAGCATTCTGCAGTTAGATCTGCAGGTGGAGAAGAGCCTGTCTTCTCTTGCCAGAAGTCACATGCTTCCAGGCTCCCTCATTTACCCCACACGAGATCTCAGTCTCCAGCTGCCCCACCTTCTGTGCAGTTCGGGGGTTGAGGCTCTCTTCTCTGAAGGGTCTCTGTGAAGACCCCATCAAGCTCTTTTTATCATCCCTGATGCTGCACAGTTTGCTCACGCACTCCTGCAGCTCCTTAACTTGGCAACACAGCTTCTCACCCAGCACACATCTCCCACTCCTACCCTGCCCCAGCCCCAGGATGAGGCACCAGGCATCCCTGCTACCCCAGACCTGGAAAGATGCCTCCTCCCTTGAAGCCTGGTCTGAGTAGAAGCCGCTGTTGTGCCAGGGACCGGTGCTCCGATCGGTGCCGGCGACTTTGCTGTGGGGCAGGTAACGCACAGCACCCCATCTGTGCAAGCCACTGTTTCCAAGAGCTGCGCTCAGGGACCCGCGGGGCAGCCACACAACTCTCCCCTCACACCAGCTGAACCGGGTGAATTACAGGCAGAGAACAGAACTGCCGCGCGAGCCGCAAGCACCAACGGCGGGCGGGACCCGAGCAGCGCCCCGGGCCCAGGCCCCTGCCCCGCCAACCGCCCACGGGTCCCGGCGCTCCCCGGGGAGCGGGCAGGCCGCCAACCCACCTGCAACCCGGCGCCGGCCGCCTCGGAGAGAGGCTCCCCCCGCCCGCCGGAACCCTTCCCGCCAGAACACGAGCCGCCCGGCCCGACCAACGGCCCCTCACCTCGCGCGCGCCCGCCTCAACGGCCGCCGCCAGCAACCGCCACGCTCGTGCGCGCCGCCACCGCCGCACGCGCCGGCCGCACCGCCCCTTTTCAGCGGCGAGGCTCCGCCCCCCTCCCAGCCCCGGGGCCTGGGCAGCGGCGGGGCGGGAGGGCGGTTGMGTCCCTGCGCTGACGGGCGTCGGTAACTTTACGCCCGGGTGCGTCCGGCCAGGCTGCACCGCAGCCCAGCGAAGTCCGCTGGCCCGGGGCCGCCTGAGCGCGGAGGTCAGGCGGGTCAGAGCTGGGGGTCGGGGCCGGGCTGGGCCCTCGCTGACAGGGCCCCGGCCCCCCAGCGGCGGGAG
Organism: Phoebastria nigripes; assembly: GCA_035582835.1. NCBI lineage: Eukaryota > Metazoa > Chordata > Aves > Procellariiformes > Diomedeidae > Phoebastria > Phoebastria nigripes. The sequence continues at coordinate 695,512 of JAYKAV010003143.1, read as the reverse complement.
GAGCGGGGCCGGGCCCTGAAAGTCCCCAGCGCTGGTCAGAAGTGCGGCGATCGCCCGCCAGGTACGCAGAGGTGAGGCCAGCCCAGGTCGGAGGATGAGGATGTGGCTCGGGATCAGAGGGGTGCGAAGCCGCTCACGGACACTGCTGTGGCGCTGCTGCAGTGCCGCGCAGGGAGGGATCATGCGAGCTGCGTAGCTCAACTTAAAAGGAGCTTCCAAGGAAAGGAGCCTGGAGCCACACCTGAGCCGTCTTCCACCTCTATGTTCTCAACAGCTCTTACTGGAAAACTGGCCTTCAGCACAGAGAGCTAAAGTCTTGCAGGGGAAGGAGGAGAAGAACATTTCAGAAGGACACTTTTCACCCCCTCTGTCCTCCTGCTGTATTTTCCACGGGAAAGAGGGCCTGACATACAGGCGAGAAGAGTCGCAGCACATTGCAGCCAGCCTCTTGAACTGGAAAACTGAGTCTTCTGCTAGATCATACCTGGAGGCACAACCAGAGAGACTGTGTGACTTTCCTGAACACACACACACTGAAATCTAGCCTGACATCTTAAGTTGCACAATTTACTAGGCAGAAACTCTGCTTTAGCATAAATACCACCCATCCTTCTACTGCAAGGGAATTGCCTGCTGGCAACATTGAGTCTAGACATATAGATGAGGCATTTTGCCCTTACTGACTTTAAAGCTTTATCTCATTTTTTCAGACCACTTTTAAAACACCCGGAACATTTTGCAGTAACAAAACTGCACGTTTCTAAATTTCAGTTTCAAAGGGCAGTCATTTAAATGGATTTGTTTGTTCTTACCCGGCTCCAAGTGAGTCTTAGCCCACTAACACAAAAAGGTGGCTTACAGATACCGTAAGAATATTTCAAGTGAAGAAATCCTTCATCTGAACCCAGATGAGAATAATAAAAAGGGGTAATAAAATCGATGCAAAGTATTTAATGTGTCATCACTGCTGTCAGAGCAGGGATTAATTTGGCTAAAGAGGGAAACAGGGTACCAAATGAGAGCTTTGATTCGGTTTCCACAGAGTGCTGTGTCTCTGGAGAAGATGGAAGGAAAGAGCAGAACTTGATCCCGTGCTCTTTGGGCACGTAGGAGCCGACTGTTCATTCTACTCCTCCTTTCGAATTAATTCGGAACTTAATRTGAGGAGAAAACACAGTTCTTCATATGAGCAGCTGGCCAGAGTGACACACAAATCAAGGCTGTCATGACTCCATTGACATGGAAAGAATATCCCTGAGAGCTGTGGTTCCTTTTTATATGAAGGGAAGAGAGGAGTGTAACAATAGCCCTTAATTAGGTGCACATAGAGAATTTGCTTGTTTTTCTTTTCCATCCCTGGAGGTACAAGGCAATAGATTTTAGCCAATGAGTTTATTTTTCTCTCACTCAGGGTGGTTTGAGGTGAGACTGGACTTCTTAAGTTAGCGGTCTTGGAGTATGAGATTGTGCAAGGAATGTTAATTTTGAAGAGGCTGTAGAAGAAATTTTTGAAGATAAGAAAGAATGGAAAGTCCAAGGACCCTGACTCCCAAGCTCTAGCAGTTCATGGAGGACAGGGAGGATGATGCGTGGCTATCTCTTCCTTTACTCTGCCAGAGGTTACCATCCCCACCACAGAAGTGGCAGAACAGGTGGTACGTCTACTCCTCAGCTGACGCAGTTCAGGCTGTCATATTAATGCAGTTGCCATCAGCTCCAGTTTACATTACTATGTGAGACTGAACTACAGCAACGGAGAGCTCTGATTCATGATCCCTGTTGGAGTTAGCTGCAGTGGCTAAAGAGATGGCCTCCCCCACATCTCCTCAGCCAATGCAGCTACATCTTGCAGGGATCATGAATCAGGGCCCAGGGGGGAACAGATTAGGAAAAAGAAGACAGGAAATAGGGAAGAAGAAGAAAGAGAATAAAGAAGCGAGGGCAGGAAAGGAAAGAGCATTAGTGGACAGAGGAAGGGTTATTAGCATGCCAAGAGGGAAAAAAAAAAAGGGATAGAAATTTGTTAGGGTATTTCTCAAAAGCCTAAATTTAGAGGCGGTACGGAGACAAGGCGCCTCACATGTATTTATACCTCAGAATTACTGATTACCTTCAGGCTTGATTTCAGAGAGAGCCAGTAACAAGCTGTGTGAATCAATTACAATTATGGAATTCTATAAAATATGGTCAGCAAACTAAGTGAAAAGGCTTCCGTCTGGGATTTGGATATTCCAAGCTCCAGGATGAAGCGGGGTTACACCCTAAAGAGTTAATAACGTCAGTATGGAAAAGGTTATTACCTGTCTGTATGGGCAATTAGGAAGTGTCCAAGTGATGCAAAAGAGAAATTAGCACCTCCAAAGCATAAGGTAGCAAGCAATGGCTTGGTAGGGAGAAAGGCAAAAACGCTTCTTGCTTGAGTTAATGAATGATAAATTGGCAGGTCAGGGGGAAATCTTTCAATTGAAATGATTCACAAGGTGTATAGGGACCAAACACGGAAAAGGAATCTGTCAGCTTCAGGCTCCATTCAGTGAATGTAACCTGAAGACATAAAGACTTAGTGTAACCCAGAGACTTTGGTTATAAATGCTGCCAGGCATTTGCCAACTTGTCAGTTGAGTCACACGGAGTAAAGGAAACCATCAGATCTGAATTAAGCGCTGCTTAGGGACTATGTTGGGGTTTTTTTTTTTGTCCCCTTTGTTCATCTGTATCTACAAGTTTGCATATGTGCCATCTGTTCAGGATTTGTAAATAAATACTTACTTACTTTTAGCTTAACTTTTGTTAGGAGTTATTCCAAGGAGGGTTGAGCCCTAAGGCGTTCCTTTCCTTGGGTGTGGCCATCCTGAAAAACTGCACCTTAGATATCTGCAAGGTGACCACCAAGCCCTACGTGCTCCCGTACACGCACGTGGTTCTGTGTCTCTGCATGCAACAAACTCTGCTTGAGAGCTGGCAAAAGGAGCTTATAAGGAAAATGTGTCTTTGGGTGACCACTGGCGGCCAGGAGAGCTCTCAGGCATGTGGCAAGACAATGACTGTATTTCAAGGGTCTCATGGGACATGAAACGGTGATAAAAATTGAAACAACATGGTGAAGAGGGGAGAGACTTTTGCCATGTGCTGCAGCAGAATGTAAAAACTGTCCATGTCCTTGATGGTGCCAGAAGTTGGCCTCAAGCTGAAATAGTCCAAAGAAATAGAACTAGCCTTTCTGCATTACAGCAGATGAAATTAAAGGCCAGAAATGAGAAAACCGGACGCAGCTAAAAATGCAGATAATAAAGAAGCCAAACAGGCATCACAAGAAGCAGAGCACAGGAGGTGAATGGGATTGACAACCACAGTCAGTTGGCTGAGATGAAAGGACATAACCAGCAGAATAGGAGCAGCTTTCCAAATCACACAGCCTGTAATTCACACTGCAAAGATGGATCCTTCTGATAGATTGTGCAGCATCCACAAAGTAGCGAAAGACTGTTAGGTATCTGTTTTATTCTTCTAGCTGAAAGGAAGAAACTTTGTCCATTTTCAACAGTGTAGACCAGGCAGTGTATCAAATTACACTCCGGTTAAAAATATTTCACTAAGAACATTTTTAATTATTCCAGCAACGAACAGCCAGCAACGCCAGAGCTGTGCAGAATGGTTTAAGTCTTCTATAGAAACATTTGCTACATGGCATACCTGTGCCAAGAAGAGGATTGATATCTTATGTGGTGGGAGATGAGGCAATTATTGTTCTCATTAAATTAGTTTGGGCCAGGGTATCCCAAATCCTCAGGAAACAGTTGATTTAAATGTGGGGATGCTGACATGTTCAGCACTAACCTCTCAGGAGGAGAGTAAGAGAAACTTCAGCATCAGCAGATAGGCAAGGGAGGGAGTAGCGAAATAATTCCCCCATGCAGTTCCCATCCCTTAAGCTCTCCATAGAAAATATCCATAGTAGTACCTTGGAGTACTACAACTCTGAATACAGCAAGAATGTAAAGTCATTGTGCGACATGTTGTGCTGTGCCACATGTTCAGCCAGCAGAGTTAGTGTAAGACAGGCAGTCAGCTGCTGTGACTGGAGAGGACATGACAGCAAGGAACGTGTTGTATCAAGCTGCTGGGGAAGCGGAAACCCCTGTGCTGATGGTAAGAACAGTTCTCCACTGGAAGGGTAAAGAGGGCCAGGAGGGGTAGGTAAAGAAGCAATGAAATTTCCATTAAAAAAAAAGAAAAAGCCAAACAGAAAGAAGTCAGAGTAACAGAAACAGAAACCAAGTAATGGGGAACTAAGATAGCCTGGAAAATGGAAAAATGAAAAAAAACCTCTTTAAAAAAAGATAATTCTTGTCACCTTGAGTGCTCTGAGTGAGGTGGTCTGGGTTCTGCATGGTCAGTACTACAGGGGAGCCAGTAAGCCCACTAGAGATCTGGGGTGGGGAGGAAGAGACAGGGGATTCTGCCAGAGAAGCCGTGTTTGCCAGTAGTCTGGCTAGGCGGAGGGATCGTTCACTTGAGCACAGCCTGCATCTGAGCAGTTGTTTCTGTTGCTGCTGTGCTCTCTGCAGCCTCTAGAAATTACATTCGCATAGTGTCACCCAAGGAAGTGGCAAGTCAGTGTGAACCAGCACATGGTTCATAGCTTAGCTAGTTTAGTTGGACCTAGATAAGGTCTTTGAAGTATATTCCCGTTTTTCCAGCAATGGTAGTAAGCTGTTGCAGCAGCCACATTGGCTCTACTCAGAAAGCGCAGGTCTGCTTGCCCCATGCTGCATGCAAGCATCTCAGTTGCTTCCAGGTGACCCCTACGGTCATCATCAGATATCACTCTCCTTAAGCTAACCTGCCAGTCCCACACTTTTATGTCCCTGAGTCTTTTATAAAGTTAATCCACAAGCTGGATAAATCACCACTAAGAGTTGGCTAGTAGTAAGAACTGAATGCTCACCTACCACCTCGTGCATACATCTTCAGAGTATGAATGTTGGCAGGAAGTAGCTATTCTCTTTCTTCTGTTAGTTGCTGAATGGTGTAATACAGTCTTGTTTCCCTTCCAAAAAGTGTCCTTTGTTCTGACAGTGAATTTATATAGATGAAGTAGTGACACTTTTGTACAGGAGAGTCTTAACATTTGGGTAGTTCAGGGGCATGGCTGGAAAAATACAATTCCTGCTCAGTAAGCATTAGCCTTTTTCCACTTCTTTTCTTCCTAAAATTTACGGTCACTTCTATCCACCTTTCATCTACTCAAGGAAAAAAAAAATAAGGAAAGAGCCTTTTCTTATGTTCTTCACTTAAACAAAACCAGGCTTTCACATTCAAAGAGATTCATACCCTACTACCAAGATAATAGGTGAGATGCGAGTCCAAAAGTCCTCCTACTGTGTGCTCAGCATTCATGGGTGGTCGAAGCTGTAACTGAGCTACCTCACCATGGTACAGCAAGAATTCAGAGACTTATTTTATGCAATTGGCATTCTATTTATACTTTTTGGTCCACTGTATCTCAGAGCACATTACAGAGTATTTAATCACAATATACTGTACCTACAGCACAGTTCCACCACAGTCATTCAGCACATGAAAGGGGAAGGAGGGGAGAGGAGATGGGAGAGAAAGGAAAAGAGGTAGTTTGATTTTGTAAAATTTAATTCTCACCTGATTAAAAAACAGCTAAGTATCCTGATCATTGTCTTCCTCCTATTTCTAACTCCTGTCAAAATCTTCTCACTCATTGCACCTCTTCTCCTCAGCATCTCAATTCATTTTGTCTTGACCGTCTGAAAGATAACCCTTGTTTTCTAATACCCAAGTTGCTTACACATGACATAAATTCGCCACTAATCTCACTTTCTCTTAACTGCCTAAATGCTTCATAACTGCCCTCTCTTAATTTTAAACTGCTGCAGCATCAACTATCGTCTTGGCTGTATTGCTGCACCTTCTGGATGTTCCGCAGCTCCACCCTTGGCCATCAAATGTAAATATTTCTTTTTACCTTCCATGTGGTGCACAACTCTGTGCATATTAGACTTCTCTTTTATAATATCCCAGTCTTTTCCCACTCTTCTCTAGTAATGCCAGTGTCTCCAGTTCTCTCAGAGTTTCCTTCTCCCATTCTTCTCGTTTGCTCTGTGGCTAGGCCTGTCTAGCTAGCAACCACACAGCCCTGGTACATAAAGCGCTGTTCTCTCTTCCTGCAAACCTTAACTCTTTCTGGAAAACACCAAGTTAAAGGATTAAAAAAATATCCATGGTAGCTTCCTGTGCAATTTGTCTTTCTGTTTTGGTCTGTAGCCTAAACTGCAGCTCTCCGGAACAGGTAAAGCTTTCCTATCCGTGCCTTGTAGCATGCCAAGTACATTGTCAGTACTTGACAAATAATTGCTGCCTCCACAGAATATTCTTCCTACCTGATAGCTGATCACTGAGAACTGCATAGCCCCAGGAATTCAGCCCAGCAGCTAACCAGCAAAGTCCGGAAAAAGCAAATAAGCATTTTGAGGAAAGCTCATCTCTCTCTCAGCTGCTTCTAGAACCAGAAGCAAAGACAAAAACAAAAGAAAAAAAACATTAAAATAACTGCAACCAGCCTAAAATCCTCATTCCTTCCACTCCTTATCTTGGCAAGTAAGAAGTATGGTAGCTTGGCCTCTCTTCCAACCCATGGGTGTGGGCTCAAGAGTGAAGGAACCTGTAGTGGTGGTTTATTTAGTGCATTTCCATCAGCTTCAGCTTTTCTCCTTTTTTCTATAGGAATATTTTTTCATTTAATAGTACCAAACGTAATGGCAAATGAATGGCTGATCCAGCACATAAGAACTTATAAAAGCCAAAATTAGGAGAATAAAAAAAACAAGTATGACTCACACACAAGAGATTTGAGATCATCAAGGAACAAAGTCCATTATTGCTAATCACTTGGTGCAAGTACACTTTTACATGTGCAGAAACAATTTCTTTTTTTTTTTTTTTTTTTCCTCTTGTAGGGGACAGATTTGTCCTTGTAGCACAAAAGAATGGTGTGCTGTGTTCTTTGTTTTGTGGCCTCTTAACAATATAAAAAAAAAGTAACACTTATTCTCAGCTTTCAAGATGAAAAAGTTCTCTTCTGAGCTTAGACTGGGGCTTATGCAACAGAGAAGTGCTCCTGCCTATGCTCTATAATCACCACCAGTTTTTCAAAAGGCTGGCTGTGTCCTGCCCAGAGAGGAGCACATTGATGGTTCATGCAGTGTGAACCAAATGCCAAGACTTTTCAACACCCTGACACATCAGATTCCCCTGAATCTGGTTAGAATTCAGAGCACTACCCCTGCAAAGCTCCCTGTACCCTCCCTCTGGATTTGACRAATGAGAAAGAGCGGACGATGGCAATGCCAAAGGAGCAGGCCCAGGGAGCTGCAGAGGAAAGGGGCTGGCACAGCTGTGAAAGGGCAAGGAGGGACAGGCATGCAAAAAGTGTTGTTTATCTATGGGTTGCTAGGTGTCTTTAAACTCCGTATTGTGTGGTAGAAGGGCAGGTTGCTTTCTTTCAATCAATGGCCGGTATCCAGTTACTGTAACCTACCTAGATTCACAGCCATGTAACAACAAAAATATTCCATGAAGCCGAAAGTACACAGAAAACTGACTATTTCAACAGTTCATGTGGTTCCCCCAGTGAGAAGACCGTACATCTCGGGGACTATTCACCCTGCCTCTTGTTTGGCCACACCATGGGCAGCTCCAACACGTGCAATTAATGTCAAGAAGATTACTAGCACAAATGCTGTTTCCTTCTTGCTTTCTTTTCTGCTTGACTTGCTTGCTACTTATAGTGCGCATCAACAGATTTAAGGAGAACCTCCTCACTCAGTCTATTCCCCATCACAATGATCATCACCATTATTGTAATTACATCACACCCAAAGGAAAAAAAAAAATTTAAAAAAGTGGTTTTCTGGATAGAAAAAATAATCTCAATTCAGCAGCACCCTGATTTGGTTATTATTGCACAACAGTCAATAAAAAGACAACTTTATGGACTTAAAAAACATCACCAACTGGAAGTATCCCAAGTAAACGTAAGTTGAGACCATTCACAAGCCCTTATGGTTTAGAGAGTGAAGGGCAGTCAAAGCATTAAATCCATCTTTTCATCTTGTTTATCCCAAAGAGAAAATTCAATATATATCTAACTTCTGTTCATTTCATTTTCTAAGAAACAAGGAACTCATGCACTGACTGTAAGCTGGGAGGAAGGAGCATGCAGTATTTCAAGTGCAATGAAGCTTGAAAAGTTTAGTTTGGTGGAGGTTGTTCCATACAACTGTATGTGGCGGAATTTTCCAAAAAGTAACAAACAGCCAGTGAAATGAGTTTGTACTCAGATACACTTGGCTCAGCAGGCTGTGGTTTAGCCCCATAGGTAAGCTCAGATTTGACGTGGGTTAAAATAAAATAGTCCTTGGCGACCGGTCATGGTAACTGAAATCTTACTCTTGGAGGACCAGTTAAGAGGGTCCGGATCCAATTCTTCCACAGTCACTGCAGCTGGAACAGAGCGGGTCTGTCAGTGCCCAGCTCCATCAATCCTACGTGTCTGATCTGTCTGAGTTTTCGCTAAGAAAACAAAGTAAGGGAGCCCTGAGACGCACAGACATAACATAAATAAAAAAATACATTCAGGTTTCCAACTGTCCACACATTCTCAAGAAAGTTGCACCTATGTTAAATTACTCGGCATGTGGTTTCAATTGTAACAACAATGCACATTTGTTCAACTGCATGCTGGCTGCTAACTACACTACTAGCCGTGTTTAAATATGGCATGGCCTGTGACTGCCTTTCAGGGGTCAGGTGTCTGGCATGTGCCTGCTACGTTATGGTCGGTATAATCTTATAGATTACCCAAGCAGCAGACCCAGACTCTTTGATGTCATGAAGGCATATTTATATACAGTACACATACACTCTGTATTTTTCATAAGGTAGAAGGTCCAAGAAAGAGGGTACTGGGGAAAAAAGCAAGCAAGACAAAAAAAGAGTATCTATCTAGGTCTTTCCATTCCCTTTGCATTACATTGACTAAATTAAAGAAATAATGATTTTACACTACTCTCCTAAAACTGAATTTAAGTATTTTTCACTCAGTTTTACAAATGACTGCTCATGAAAGTTGCAGAACTTGCCCTGCAGAACTGTTCGCACTGACTTGCACTTGCACTGACTATCACCAGGTGATATCTTTGCTATCACTTGCCATCACCAAGTTTTCTGATAAAACATTAACATTGGTGGTTTCCAGTTTTTTTATCCTCATGGATTTAGGATATTGCCAACATTTTCACTAATAGCTGCTGGATCTTTATAGTGGGGGGRACAAAGAGTAGAAGTCAATAGACCTCACTGAAAAGGTATACCCAATGTACAACTTCAGTCCAGAATTTAGCAAGAGAGGAGGACTGCATCACCAGCCTGCTGGGAAAAGAATTTAACCCCTGTTTTCCAGGTGTGCTCTACTCCTGTCTTATGCCATGACAGGCCTTTCCTAAGCTAGGTAATGTTTTCTAACGAAGTTTCTCCGGACACTTCATTATAAACATCCATTTAACTTACATATAATTTTTTGCAACTTGTGTTTTGAATGAAATCTTGCTGCTATGCATTTGTCTTCAAAAGTCTCTTGACCTCACATTTTGGAACGGGGACCTGAAATTAAACAATGGGATGACCACCATATGTGACAGTATAATTAAAAACAGCACTATAATGCCTGCTCAGAAAAGGACCAAATTAAAGCTCTGCCATCTCCCTCAACTGTGACGTTTCCTAACATTTAAATGCTCAAAGTTGTAATCTTTATAATGTTATAATCTTTATAAGGTAAAAAACATCATTTTACAGAGGCAGGGAAGAGAGGGTTATTTACAGAGTTAAACAGTGTGAAGTAGTAGTTCAGGACACTTTTTTAACCCTTTCAGTCCYGAAAACAATCTCTGAACATACCCTTCTCCGATTGATGCATCACAGAAAGTCGGCGTGGAAAAAGTTCCTAACGCAATTAGAATGTCAATGAATGAAGCCATTAAAAGTTTCATAGAAAGAAAGAAAAAARCCAAAACCCAAACCTATTTAAAGATTTTATGCCCATCTCCATTGTAAAATATTCCATGCTGTTCTTCCTACCCCGCAGGCTTTCGGGCCTCACATGGCCACCACAATGGAGCCAAACTTTACAACCACACCCCTCGCTCTCCTGGTGCCAGTTAAGGAGCTGCACAGAGATGGTCACACAAATGATGATCAAGGAGCTCTGTTTATATTTAGACTTAGGCCAAACATTTCCAGTGAAAGCCCTAGAAAAGAAGGATAGGTTTAAAGGTTTATTCGCCTCTGAAGAATGTTCTCTTTCTAACAAAGAGGGTTTTTTTCTTCAAGAGCCTTGAATGTAGAGCCCAAATAGAACACGAGCTCTTATTTTGCTAACATTTGTGTAGTTTTGAGATGGAAGACTATAAACTTGAATCATGATGAAGTATAAAGTGTACCAACATGTGAGATTTAAAAAAAGGCAAACAACAAAAACACACCCCAGGATTTTCTTACTGCTAGATTTCTCTTAGTTTTACTCCATTTATCTTTTCTACCTCAACCTGTCTTCTAGCAAGAACCCTTTCAGTCTCTGAAAGCTTCCAGACCTCCTGGAGGGTGGGGGGCTAGGAGAGGGCCAGGGGGAAAGGGCCAAGATGAAGGTTCATTATTAATGCAAACATATCTGCTGGTTGGGATTACATATTACAGATAAACCCTCCAGTTTAGTTAGTACATGCATATGGTGGGTGTTATTGTCATCTTCTCAGAGAACGGATAACAGGGCACTCAAATTGCTCTTGCACTGGGTGAAGTGGCTGGTGGTGGGGTTAATATCCAGCCAGGGTGAAAAATTAATGACTAGCGATTATAGGAATCTAACTCTTTCTGTTATTCCTATTGCTTTAACAGATGAAAAGAGTAGATATAAATTAACAGGTCTTGGCATGTCCAGCAGTATTGTTGTTCAGCCAAGCAGAGAGAATTTTAAATAGCCCAGAGCTCTGTCCGTGTTTTTTTCTTTCTAGGTGGCTCATTACRCACCAGCCGGGCACTGCTGCATCTGAGTTTAAACAGAAGCTGTGGCACACGCGGCATTTCTGAAAGTCGGGCTTGTTTTTAAGTACGCAAAAAAAGGACTGAGGAGCTGTAGTTGACCCAGTATGTTTTTCAATCCTGACTTAAATACCCATACAGGGAAACAAAAGGGAAACAATGGGGAAACCTTCTTATGGAGAATTGTGTTATTGCTTTTGAAGTTTGAAGGGAGATCGATGGCACAAGCACCTCAGGATGTGGTTCTGCATTGCACATCTTTCAAGTGGCAAGGCCATTTTAAGACACTTCCACCTCCAGGTATGCCAAGACACTCAAGAGAGATTACTGCTTCCTTAGTTGTAGCAATTCAAGTGGGTTTATGACTGGCTAAGATGCCAGGTAATATGCTTTTGGTTTTATTCTTTTTCTGTCTTTTAAACCACATTATTTCAAAAATGAGGATATGGGTGGGGAATTGTAATAGCTTAAGCCAACACACAACAGTACTGCTTTCCCACTGGGTAGTCCACTCATGCAGCTCCTACCATATTCCCACGTGCCCACTGTCACTCTTGTATTTTCACTAGCAACAGTAACTCCACAAAAAAAAAAAATCTGCAACAACAAGCAGTTTTCAGTCACCCAGTGGCTCAYGCTGCAGCCCCGGTCACTAGTCCTAACCCATTGTATGGGCAGCAGGGAGGAAGAGGCCAGCTAAGGGCCTCAGAGATGGTGAAATTACTCCTTTGGACAGCAGAACATTTTTAGCTTGGCTTAAACTGATTTTACATCTTTAGAGGACTGAAGTCCAATTGGCAAAACTGAGGGGGCACATAATACCAGCAAGACACAGAAATGAGTGAACTGGGGTAGGGACTCTGAAAGCAGCTCTACTCTCAGTGACTTTTTAATGTGGAGTCCCAGCCTCACTGAGGAAGCCCCATTCATGGGGACGTGCCCTGACAAAGAATAAAGACTGACGTTTGCTAATCTCAGAGGATCAGATGATTTGGGCCATCCAGCCAAGACAGCTTTGATAGCACTTTGAAGAGCAGCCTTGAGGAGTCAGCAAGAGTCACAAATTGCATCTTCATGTCATGCAATCATCACAGTCCAGCCAACATGCAAAGAGATTTAAGAGAGGCAGAGAAAGAGAACAGAGAGGATAGATCAAGGTTACATCAGGTTAACACAAGCAGGTTTACGTGGGTCTAATAGTTGGCAGGGTTGGTCCAGAGCCTGTAAAACTGGCATATGTTTCCCTACTGTGAGGGTTTTACAACCTCTCCTTTAACAAATCAAGCATCTCTGGAAAGCAAATATTGTGATTTGTCCATTTACTTACTGCGCTGGTCTGTGGGTAGTTCTTCTGCATATCAGCACCACTAACAAAAAATATTTTGCATCTTCTGTAGCAAAAACTGACAAGAAGCAACAAGGGCAGTGTGATGTGGCAAAGAGTGCTTACAGTGCCTCAAACAAAGAGGAGAGATGGGGGAATTTCAAGTGAACCTTGCATCTCTTCCCCATACAGTTCTATTCCTGAAAATTTGAAAGATGGATTTATCCCCTCCTACAGCCTCAACAATAAATCGACACTATACTCAGCCATGTCCATCCCAATGTAAAGCCAAGACAACCTTAAGGAACAAACAAAACCACTTTACAACCCGTATTTGTCTCCAAACTAGAAGAGCTTATTATACTTTTTTGCCTTTACAGTGTATCATCTAAGCATCTCCTGATAGAATTGGTCAATAAAGCTTGAACTAGGTTTTGTTATTCAACATGTTGAGTAATAGCTCTACATTTCATTGTCCAGGCAGTTACAGAGGTTTGTGTGGGTTTGTTTTTTGTCTTTTCACTTCCTGAGCAGTAAATTAGGAGTGATCATTCTTGACAAACAGAAAGTGCATGAAAATTAAATCAGTCTGCTTCTAACAAAATAAGGAATAAGAGAATGGATCCAACAAAATATTTCATTTACTAAATACCACTTATACCCAGCACTGGTACCCTTCCAGTGAAACTCTGGTTCAGAGCAGTGGCTCAAAGCAAACCAACTGCTACGAAATCCCCATGCCCTGGCTGGCCGGCCAGAGGATCTCTTTTCCTTGTGCCAGCTGACCGGTTGCAGTTTGCAGCATATGCTTGCAGTTTGCATGTGTTGCATGGACCTTTCAATTTTCCTCTCAGTGAAGGGCCAGACAGATCATAAATTTGTTGATTCAAGCCAAATTACCTTTCTCCAAATGAGAAATTTACTGTGATTTAGCTTTTAAACTGTAGCACTGCAGTAGATACGAATGATACTGCATCAGCTCATTTAAAACCATACCTACATTAACAACTCCTAAATATAGTGTGCATCTCCATCTTTTCCTCTGGATTTTTCTCACATTTATTCTCTGTTGATAAAAAGACTGTTTTCTGGCTGCACAGTACATGAGGTGTTTGTTCAATAGCCTCAGCCGATGGTGCGGCRTCCCTCATTTATGTTAGTGCAGGAGTCTTTCTTTCACAAGTAATAAAGACAAATCTTCTCACTTTTAGGGTTTCTGCTATTGAATTTCAATTATTTTTAAAAATGTCACTGCTAATTTAGAAACAACAGAGCAGGTACACAATCTGCCTACTTGGTGCCTCCATGTCCCTTTAGTAAGTTAAGAATTATACTGCCTCAAGAGGATTTGCAAAACAGCAGTTTTATGTTTACTGTGACCCTTGTGGCAACATTCAACAATAGTCTTCCCTGTCTTTGGCATGTGAGCCTCTAGATTAGATCAAGCATTCGTGATAATTTAATCAAGTGTCTTAGCTACCTCTACTCTGACTGTGGACCATAACTACCCCCGTAACCCCTCGCTGCTGTGACATCCTGAGGCTTTATTTCATAAAGATAATCTGAATTAGCCCAGAGATCTGTTAATGGACCTGCTGAGCACACAAAACATGTAAAAGTTACATTTTTCATTAATGATCATTTGGAGCATGATTGATTTTCCCCGCTTGAAAAACTACAAGACTACCATTTCCTCTTATCTTCTGGGAAAAAAAAACTACAATTTCATAGCCTTTTAAGCTTAAAACCTATCAGATGGGATAGTAAGTAATTACAGAGTATTTGAGCATCCTTCCTCTGAAAGGAGATGATGACAATTGATCTGTGAGAGCAAAAATATTTTTTTTAAAATAAAACTTACCACAGGTAATAAAACTTCACTTAGGTCATAATCTGCTATTTCAGAGAGAATGCCCAGTCTGTTTAAATACTGAATTAAGAATTCATCTTGAATAAAAAGCTGAAACCACTCCACTAAGAGCTGAATCCAGAATGAACACCGTATGATATTTCTAATAATACAGTACTCTTCTGTAGTAAATACCATGCTATTGTAATATGCACAGATTTCTCTCTCCTGTAATTAGGAAACATTCTTAATTCCATATTTCAGTGTTGACAGGGATCCTTTTACAGTATTTGATTTTTCACCATGTTTATTTTTGTAGAAATGGTAGTTCAACTACTAGAATTGTTTAAAACAGTGGAGTTTTTTCCTTTGGTGAAAATTGTAAGGAAAGAAAAGCAATCCTTTCAGAAGTGCTGTTCTCACAATAGCCAGGGGGGATATTTTGGGTTTATCAACCCACTCTTTAGAATTCTTTAAGTCACATCCCTAAAGGTATTCTTATGTTTTGCGTGTAGTTCATAAAAACTTTTTCGCCAGGTAACGGCTCAGAGATGAAATTTGTTTGGTTTCAGTCTAAAAGTATAAACCATCTACAAACAGTGCAATACTAATGTTTGACATGAAACTGCCATTCTACTACACTATTTTCACTGACGTGCTCAGTATATTTTTTTTAACTACTTCTAAGATTCATAGTCGATTTCTTTAATCAGGATCAAACAACTGTTCTCTAGATTCAGGGAGGAGTGACTATGTGGCAATGCTCAAGTGCTAACTCTGCTCGCTCTTCATGTCTCTAAAAAGTTAAAAATAGTCATAAAATACCTATTACTGCTCAGCCTTTCAGACAAATATCTAAAAGGCTGCACCACCTTATTACCGGTAGGAACAGGAGATTTTTGAGAAGGTTTCTGTCAAATAGATTTGAAGAGATTTAAAACTTACTTGTTGCTTTATAGTTTTCTAGGCACATAGTTGGAGGTTGACATTTGACAGAGTTGCAATTCCTAAATTTTGCATTTATGACATTTTTAAGCACCCGCACATGAAGCTATCTCATCTGGGCAACTGAAAATCTTTTCATGCTCACATTACACAAGTTCTGAAAATAGGCACATATCCATGACATGTAAGAACACAGCAGTGAGTCCCACCTGATGATGCATTTTTTTTTCCTACCGTAGAAAACTTCCACCAGTCTTTTTGGGCAAAATAGCAGAGTAGATCACTTACTGCTCAAAAAGAACGTAGTAGCACCCAGGCAGTCTTTAGTGCATTACACAATACCAAGAAAGAGACAAGCAGATCGGCCTTTGAAATATATGGAAAATATAATGCTGACAAACTGTTACTAGCAAAATCTTTTTCTCCCTTAGCAGAAGTTACGGGTGGTCTTTGCAAAAAAAAAAGATTAAGAAAACCTTGGCTGCAGCTAGCTTGCTGGCAAATGCAAAACCAAATATCTGGCACCAGGTGTGAAAGTAGTGAGGCACCCCGACCTCACGGTCATTAGAATTTTGCAAGATTTCCAACTCAAGTAAGATTTCCCAGCTCACACCTCCTTCGTCAGCCCTCATCACGCTGGCTGAAATTATCTTGGCAGTGGGGATAATTATTCATCAGTTACAATAAGTGTTACAGACGTATCTGAGTCAAACGCAGTGCGCGGGCCGGATATACAGCTTCGAGAACTCCCACCGTGTCTGTTGAAAACTCTCCTCTGGGGGGGGCTGGGAGCTGCGCCTGCAGCCAGCAAAGGCCCAGCAACAAAAATGGTCCTTCGTGTTTATCTTGAACTAGGATGCCCACTACAGCCATGTGCCTTACCACCAACTTGAATTATCTTCTAGATAACTCAGTGAGGTGGACCCGTGCCAACGCTTCATTTAAAGTCCTCATTTTCTTAAGTAATAATCTAAACCACAGATCCGTAAGTAACCCCTCATCAGTCCCCACCCAGAAGACAGAAGGTTGATCTCCAGCTCCCATGTCGGTAACAATTTATTTGCTTGTCCAGCCAGGCTTTTTCATTCCTCCTTGTATCAAATGTCACTTCAGCCTGCTGTCTAGGTCCCTGTCCTTCATACAGATAGCACATTGTTGGGAAATGTTTACTTTGCCATACACCACCATGATCCTGGGATGAAGTATCAAATGTCAGGCTTTCATCTGGATATAATTTATTCATTATATCACTACTTTATATTAAAGAAAACGCACCAGTGTGAAAGTATGAATGGAAAACACATTTTGGCTATTGAATAACCTGGAAATTATTAAAGTTAAAAGCTCTTGAGTCAGACAGAGCAGCATCATATTATTAGAATAATATGTTAATGTTTCAGTCATGCAACCTCTGTGGGTCTTTCAAAACACCTGTGGAAATAAGTTTTGCACTATTACAATGCTAACAAATACGCTGGACCTAGTCAGTTTAATTGCTCAAATTATCCACATGACTGAGTTTTATGAGCTAATAAAACACATCCTGATATAAATATAATAAATACTTTGTACGAAATACTACATTGAGTCTATTTTCAACAACTTCTTCCTATTTTCTTTTTCTCCTCCGTTTTCCTGTTCCTCAGGTTGCATTCAGTACAGCTGCTACTCAGAAGACCCCTGATGACGCTTGCGGTGCGATGGAAACTGTGAGAGTACATCATCTACCATACAATGGAGAGTCTATCTTTAAAAAGAAAAGATACTGCAGAATAGATTTAACTCTTTCCAAGGAAACAGTGTCAACGACTCCAGCTCCCTCTTTCAGCACAGAGGAAGAGGCACCATTTCTTGCTATCTTCCTTTCCCCTTGTTAGGCCAGATCCATATTCCCAAATGTCATCACACCTCAACTTCACCTACTGGCTCTTCGCTTTTACTGCCTTCTCCGAGTGTTTTGTCATTGATAACAGAGTCTGGCAAACCATTTTTCTTACCTAGCATTAACATCCCTGCTTTTATATTCATAATTGTGTCATAAAAGTGAAAGACGGTAAAGTTTTATGATGTCTAAAGATGGGCCTGAGTGGCGAAACCTGCACACTAAGTGAAAATTTTCCCAACTTGGGAGGTGTAGGGTTTCAAGCTCAACACAACTTTTTCCCTGTTCTAAATGATTACATGTTCTGCTACTTTCTTGTGAGGAAGGCGATGTGAATATAGTAGGGCATTTTCATTTTTAGTTTCTGATCACAGAAAAAAGTGTAGCCATTAGAGGTAAGAAGGTTAAGATGTGATAGTTCAAACATTTGGTTCAGGAACAGAGAAAATGCTGGAAAACAAATAGGTCATTGCATTAATGAATTCATTATGTATTTTTTCATTTTAACTACAGTAATTTTGAACGCTGATGGTCCACGTCAGTGAGGGGTAACTGATTACCAAATGGAAGTGTATGAATTAAAATCATGCAGTATCCCTGAAGTTGAAGAATTTATTACCAAATGAGTGATTGAGTAGATCTAAATGATGAAAAGAGATAAGTCATTCAAAATAAAATGCAAAAACTGGCCTAATTTAATCACAGGCTCAGAAAGGATTTATGATTCTCACAATATACAAAAAAATAATTTCCTTCACACTCTTAAAGTCAAATTTACAGCTATATGAATCTTTTTCTGTTGAAGTAGAAAAGTAGGGCATATATGCAATGTAAGAGTCTGTCAAATATTTTTATTCAGTTTTATTAAAATATAATCACACAGCTTGTTTATCCTTCTGATTCTGTGTATTTCAACAGTTCTACATTATCACATTCATTCAGAAACTGCCCACTGCCTACTGTGATGCTCTAAAATAGCCAAACTCACCAGCTGATTACCCTCTAAAAATTTGGTCCAAAGCAAAATTTCAGCATCCCAAAAGAAGCTCTCTTAGGAACCTTCTTGTGGTGGTTCAGGACGTAAAGGGCTCCAGCTCTCTGGCCTACCCCTCTGCCAGACATTACCCCATCCAGAGCAGGAAGAGGAGAAGGGAACCATTCCTCACCTACGTTAGTTCACAGCCAAAATATTAGCTTCAAACTGCCAACGCAGCTGATGATTGCACATGATTTTCACATTAGGTCTCACCTGGCTGTGAGGTTGAGCAGCTGACTGTTCTTGCTCCATGCAGGTGGGCACCCTTCAGCACAGAAATGCAGCAGACAGCTGGAGATGGCCCTATTTTAAAGCACTGCAGCTAGATCTACTGGAGATCTCCTGTCTGAACGCTTAAAAAAATAAACAAAAATTGCAACTTTTTAATGCTAACAGCAATGCAAAATAAAATAATTACTCAATAAGCAACCCAGGGTACCTTCCCCAGTTTTGCACTAGCAAATGTAGTATAAGATACCAAGAAAAAGCAAGAAAACCAAGAGAAAAAACACGGTGAATCAACACTCTTCATTCTGTAAGATGGTCATTGATATATGAAAAGCTGGCAAGTCTGAATTACAGGAAAAACATCTCCTGCTTAATAGCATGGTTCAACAGCTTATACATATATATACATATAACTTTCTGGTTATACAGAAAAGTACAGGGTATTTTTCTAAACTGCTAAGGCTGCAGATAAGACTAAGGCAGCAAGTACAAGAAAGGGGATGTTCTTGTTCAGTCAAAAAAGATGATGGAATTTTACAGTAGTTGTCCTATAAATCTGCTTCCTAAATTTTCTTTAGAGAATTCTTTAGAGAATTTAGACTTCACAGAGAAAGAAGCAAATGCCTTCTATGGTAGAAATTTAAAAATTCTTTCACAACTATGACTTACATCACAATAATTCTAATGAGTCATACTTCATTAATGAAAATTGATTTCTGAGCTTTTCCCCAGAGCTTGATGGGATGCTTAAGCAACATAAGTGGCATTTTACAGCCGCTTTGCACTTTTGAGGGGACTGAGGCAATAACCACTAGCATCCAGTACCTTTGCATTCACATACAGATACCAAAACTATTCTGAAATTGATTGCACAGCACACATAGAAGGGACTCTGCAGCATCCACAAAAATGAATTCATGGAAGTTTTGCACTTATTTACAGGCTGAAGATAGTGATGCCATAGTCTCAACAGGAATCTATATTCAAAAAATTTACAGCAAGGAACTGAAACTTGAAACAATAACTTCCTAAAAAACTGAAACCATGACTTCCTAAACAAACAATTCGGAGAACCTTGGAACTGACCTAGTGCCAACGAGTAGGTGACCAGCACTTTTGAAGCCAGACAACTTTCACCTCTTTGAATATGCTTTTAAAATAATAAGTCCCTGTGCAAATCATACTTGTGCTGACAGCACAAGATCTCTTGAGCTCTGAATCATTTTCCATTCCTGTAAAATCATCTTACGCCTCCTGCTTTGTTTACCTGATAGAAACCTGTAAGGAACTATGAATACCAAATCACTTTAATGAACATTAATATTATTATTATAAATATCTGGAACAAGAGGTGTGTATGTATATAAGGGGTATATATGTGTATATACAGATACAGATAGATATGAAGATACTACCTTTTGAGTGCTTTTTTTTCCTAATGAGGAAACCAGGCTGTCCATATAGCAGACTCAGGAATAATGTTTACTGGAGAATGCTATAAAATGGAAGTGATCCCACTTTGAAAAAACTCCCTCCCCCTCACCCCAAGATACTGTCTAATTAACAATTACATTCTTTTGAGCATCTTAATGCCATAAGCAAATTCAGCGACTTCTGCAAGAGATTTAAATGTAAACACGCTATCGATTTAACAGAAATTCCTTGCATCAGGCTCCAGCGTGGTGTTATTTTTCCTTCCTTTTATACATATGCTAAAATAATCATGTAAAAAGATTCCCGTACTGTGTCTTCAAATCTTTCAGAGGATGATTCACTCTATTCATTTTCACTAGGCACAGTGCTGCTTAACTTTAACTGAACATACCTTTTATATATTTAATGTGGATTCAGACCAATATGCAGAGACTGAATGACTCTTTGCTAATAATGCCAACAGACTGAAACTAAATACACATGTAGGAAAGAAAGCATGGGTGAGAGGGAAGTGCTTGGCAGAAGGAAAGAAGCTTTTGGTGATTTGGTGGTATGTGAAAGAAACTGGGCAGCCTCCCACTGAATTACATCTTTCCATCTGCCCTGTCCCCACTCATCAGCGTACAGGGCCCATACGCTCCTCCCCTGGGTAAATCATTTGGAGAGCAGAAGGGAAAATGCAGTAGCTCAGTCAGTATGATCCAGGGGTTGGGAAGCAGGAAACTGCCTTGCAAAACTGTGACTCCATCTATAGAGAGGATGCCTATATATATGGAAGGGATCTGCTTCACCCATGAACAAATCCTCTCTCCCCAAATAGGGCAGGATTTAAGCAGGACATGCAGCAAGCTACCCCTAAGTATACTATGAAGGTCCACAAAGTCTTCTGGTGAGAGTTAATCCTTCCACAGGTAGCGTTCAGTCATTGCCAGTCTCGCCTAAGGATTGATTTCCTATCACTTTCTTACTTTTAAGAGGCTCACAGGCAACACAATTTGCAATGAAAATCATAAAGCTTTGCATCGCTTTGGTGTTGCCATCAGTCGTTTTCCTCCTCTGAAGCTGTTTTAAAGCTGTCAGCAGGCCAGTACAGTAACTGAAGCATATGGAGGTGACGTGGGTGCACAAGGAATAGCTGAGCTTTAATTTGAAAGGCAGATGCATCTGTGCTGGGGGCTATTTTAGTTTATCTAATGTACACTAATTCCACATGATATAGACACAGAAAATCTGTGCCTCATGTAACTCATCACACTCCAAGATTACATGCGAGACTCCCACAGCAATTGAAGGAGATGCAATGACAAGGTTGGTGGAGGTATGGATGAGTTATTCAGTGCATGAAAAGCACACCAAACCATCTTTGCCAGCTGCCAGTTCCTATTTTTTATGGCCCTTTTAAACACATCAGCTTCCTGTTCCATGAAAATCATCCAGCTGATTGTTGATACCACCTCATCTTCGTATCACTACAGCTGTATCAGGAAGATAATATTATTTCTATGCAAACAACTTTGAGGGGAAAAAAAGGGACAAATAAAACCCCAGACTAGTAGTGAGCTGGGCAATGACAGAATTGCCTTAAATCTCTGGATGACAAACCTTACTCCCCATGCACACACTTACTGTGGTCCATAACCAGCCCAGTCCAGGTTTTGGCTATGCAATATAAGGAACAGGGAATTGACAGCAGGTCCTCAGCTGGAGAGCTTCTTGCCAGTAAGGCTCCATCTGACATTTTGGACTAAAGATCAAATTCAATGTGTTAGACAATCCTTTCTAGAAAGCTTTCCTTCAGAACCAGTGTTCTCATTAAAAATCTCACACCCAGAGAAACTCAGGGAGAGAAAGAGAGAAGTTTCTCTGCTGTGAGTAAAATCTTACCTTTACTTTTTTTTTTTTTTTTCCTAACAGTGAGGCTACAGGCACTATGAAAGACTATAAAACGAAAAGAAGATGTATTTGAATAGTTATTTCCCAGGTCACATCCTAAGGAATCAAGGAGAGACTGGTTTATATCAGAAAGAATAAAGTATTTCCCTTTACTTCTTAGGATGTACAAACAAACTTAAACTGGAAACAGAGAGAAAAGGAGGACCTTTGCTTCTGCTAGGTATTAAGTCAGAGACGTCATGGATGGAAATGTCTCAAAATGCTCACTGATTTATTTTTGCAGCTCTCCCAAGTGTCTTCACACCTTTATTTGTGATCCAGATATTTATGTAACACTCTGGAATTCATCAGAGACCAGTCTGAAATACTGTCACAAGGCAGCCAAACTGTCTCAAGATGCCTTGCTAGAATTCAAATGCACACGCTGCACAGGAACCTCTTCTAGCAGGCTTTACAGAATGGACCRGATAAAGCTGCCAAAGAAAATGGAATTTAACAGCCAGAAGTATGTGAAAATAACCCCCAGAATTGTGCACTTTATCTCTACTGGGGAAACATTTTCTTTTCCTTTCCTTCTTAATTCAATTTACATTTATTTCCATTGTACTTTGGAAAGTCATTTTGCACCAAATCATTATTGTTTCTATCAAGTTTTAGACAGTCTTATTTTTACGTCATTAAATCATGTAGCAAAAGCGCTAACTTGAATCAAGGGACTTCAGCAATTTCATCTCTTAGTACAAGCAGCCAATGTCTCACCTCTTATAAAACACTCCAGCATCTCTTTGTTTGTAGTTTTCTGTCATTGCTATGATCACTGATACAGTTTAGACCATATAGACTGTGCCAGTACCAATGGACTTGCAGTATTCTTTACCTGCAAGGACTTGCTTGTACTGTTTTTCAAACAGGTTTTCTATGAGCACCCCTAGGTAGAACACAATTGCCTGAATAATGAGGGAAATCCAACACAATGGCAACAGGAACGCCACTGAAAACAAGGTATTCTTTTTTAAGACTGAGAAGAAAGCGTGCAGAAATGTTCATGTATTCCCCAGAATCTAATTATCTGTACAGGGCAAGTTTGGAGACAGGTATTTATAGCTGTGGTTACTGCTGTTGCTGCTACTTAACAGTCACATTTAGGAAATGCTGAATGTTAGTCCACCTTCTCTTGTCTTCTCACTAAGCCTACACTTGGAAACACTACTGCCGACCACAAAGAAGAGAACAGCACTTTACAGACCCAATTCCTTTATCTTGTCCTGCCTTATTATTTTCTCCCTATTGTAGAAAGAGTCCCCTGTATCTGCCAGTTCAACAAAGAACAAGTCTAGTCTTCCTCTTTACCTCCTCTGCATTTTCATTAATATCTGAACCCTCCTGGATTCACCTATAGTATTTTTTTCCCCACTATCCTCACAAAGAAGGCCACCATCCACTAATTTCTTACCCACAATATGGTCTTAACATTATTTCCCATCAGTAAATGAGAAGATTCATGGTGAACTCTACGCGTAGGTTCAGTTGGGGACTGCTTCTCAGTGTTCATTATGGACTGAAACCAACAAAGACCAGCTCCTCAGCCTAGCTGAGAAAAGAAAAAAATATTAGAATGACAAAAAATTCACCATACACACACTGTTGTATCATAATAGTTCTTGTAGTCATGCCCAGATGACTAATAATTCTGAACAAGACTGTACCTAAATATTTAATATGGTTAATTGTCTTCTTCCATTAGTGGTGAGCCCTCTTACCTGGAGTGGTAAATGCTTTTATGCCTGTTCTAAAGTTACTCCCCTTTTGCTAGTAGCACTTGCAAGCAGGCTAAGAATTAATGTCCCACTTTATTTCAAGGGGGCTGTACTAACTGACTAGAGGACTTCATAAAATTCCTCAGTACTTCAGTCAATCATCTATGCTTGTCACTGGCACTTTGAAACACTGTCCTTGAAGAGCTTCCAGTGCCCATGACAGAGGAGTCAAGCACTGGCTCGCTGATGCACAGTCCTGGCTCACAAGCTCTAATCAGCTCTCAGAGACATAATCAAAATTTATAATGGAAACCACTGCACCAACCAGACAGCCAAAAATCTCCTTTAGCATTAAAAAAAGCCCCCAAAATGGCTATCCCTGGCTCCTGAAAATTAACCGCAGCTGTTGCTAAAAACTAGTCCAATTCCACAGGAAACCCACAGAACTGGCAACTTTAAAACGGTAACAAGCTTCCCCAAGCAACTTTTAATCATGATCCCTCGAGTAGCGCGGAGCCAAAACGGATGCATCATCCATTCTCCAAGCAAACCTGATCATAGTTCTCTATGCTGGCCTCCTCCACTGTCTCTCACTCACAGGTCTCTCCAGCATGCAATGGTCAAAAAAGGAGTCATYGAAACTTTCCAGTGTAATTTTCAAGAAAAACACATTTCAACATACTTCAGGTACATGGCCCATGAACAAATGCACAACAGTTTATGCGCAAATACTCACCATTTTCCCAGAAACTTGGGGCCAAATTCTGAAGTAATTGGAACCTTATGCAAGTGTTGACTCTAGTGAGAACAAACAGGTGGTGTGTCAATTATCACAGATTATCTCAGTGAAATATCCCCGATTTGGGGTTGCACTATGACAACTTTGTACAGCTGACATAAAAGGTCTTACAATCAACATAACCAGGCACAAGAGGCTCATCAGTGTTATAGGGCGGAGTAGTATACAATCAAAGGAAAGTAAAAATGGCCAAGGTTCCCTCCAATCCAGAAAATCCCAATGACTCTTATCTCCAAGGAGTATTTAACAATTTGCACAAGTTAGAGCAGGCATAAGACTGCTCTAATATAGGCCAAGAAAGGGCTCAGTGCATGGCTGTGATCAAAATTGCTTAATAAAAACTCTGTTATCCAAGATGTTCTTTTCTTTTAGGAGGATTTGCTCATTCTTTGTGAAAATAAGAGAAGTCATTGCTTCACGCTCACAAAAGCAAGTGAAACTACCTGCACTCTACAAAATTACAGCGTGCCTTCCTTCAGCACTGAACAGAATTTCTGCCTAAATTCTACTCACCAACTCCTACACCCCACTCCATTTTCTAAGGGAAAAAATTACCTGCAGCAGCTGTCGCACTGTGCTTGGCCTGCCAATTACTGAAAAGTAGCTAGAATTCCTATTTTTTTTATATGCGTGTGCAGCCTTTTATCCCTTTAGTAGTCAAAAAAAGCTGAATCCATGCTTCCTTCTCCTGAATACAAAAGAAGCATCAAGGAGTTCAGGGTTTTTTGACACAAATGACATTGCCTCTCAATCAGTTACATAGTGTTCTTTGGGCTCTAAAAATCTGTCCAGGAATCACGACTGATTGTATTTAAACTTAACCAATTGTTTTGATTAAAGATGTTGGAATATAGCAAATAAACCTATGGGACAGTAAGATGTAGCAAATTTAATTTACATTACTTGTACGAGTGTAAGGGTGACTTCTACGCCCTTTAGCTTTATAACATGAATCTTCAAAGGACAGAGGCAGTGGGAATTCAGCTTGATAGCCTATTTCCTGAGCACATATAAAGATAAGTCTTTAATATTGTTTTGCCTATTTATCAGTTTGCTGAAGACATTTTTAGAGCATTTCACTTACCCATAATTCAGAAAGAAAAGCTCCCTACTTACAGCTGAAACCACATCAAACTTCTTGAAAATATTTAGGGAAATTTTCACACAGGCTGCACCGAATTCTGACATCAACTAGTTATATTGCCTCCAAAGACCACAGGAGCTTCACAAATGGAGAGGTATCATGGTAGTACCTGCCTTGGCATTTAACAAATGTGTAGCTAGCCATATCACCTTGACAGGTATGTAGATATTTGACAAACAATTTAGCACTGGTAGCTGCTCCAGATGCTTTTAGTCAGGCTAGCAGCACAGAAGTATATATGCATATGACATAATCAGTCTGGGACAATATTTAAAACACAATCGTTACTTGTTCTTAAAACCAGATGCTGTAATATACAGCTGTATTTGCAGCCTTTGGATGCTGGCACGTGTGCTAGATGGACTTCCTGCATACAGACAAGTGCTGGAAATGTTGCCTCATTAGGAGAAACTCTTCCCACATGCTCTGGGACTGTTTGGAATTCCAGTGCTTGAGAGATTACCTCATTGTTAGGCATCACCTAATTTGAAACACAGTCATGCCAGACATCTTTCCATTATCACTTTAAGAAAGTTTGCCAGCTCTTTCTGGGATTAATAGACAATAAAGGAGGTAGTTGCATCATATCTCCCAAAGCCAAAAATATTAATCCATGAGCAGAACCCTCTGATGTTCCGTTACGCAGTGCTTGAGGTACCTGTGCAAATAGTCTTTCATGGATTGACAGATGGACATTGGAACAAGTTGGTAACTAGAAGGCTTGCAATATCAGGTTTCTTTGTACTTAAAAATAAAAACTATTAACTTTTATCAAAAGCATCTATTTTTTCCACACTTCCATTATTCTTTAAGTATTTCAACTCAACATCAAAAAAACTAAAAATAAAACAAAGACCAAAAAACATCTCAGGTGTAATTACATTAAGCAGCCTGAAGAATTAAAACAGTGTCCAATTTAGCCCATTGAGTAAGGATGGGGGGGGAAAAGTAAATATATTTAATTAATGTGTATATTGGGTAAGTGTATTTTAAGAATATGAATCTTCCCTTGAATCTATTAAAAAACAGGAACGAAATTCATCATTCAAGCAATTCTGGTTAACCTAAAGGAGTTACACCTGGGATGGTATTGGTCCTGTATTTTTACTAGAATCTCTTAACTTCGCTATTCACGTTGTTATGCAATCATCCATAGAACTTTTTCCAGGTGGCTTAAAATAAATTGGGCTCAAATACAGCATATCAGATGTAACAATGAAGCCCATTCTCTTGTGATTTCATTCACGAAACTACAYGCAAGAAGTTTATGGTGAAAAGGAGGTTCAAGGGAAACAGTTAATGCTTTCTCCTACCACTGCATAAGCTGAATATAACTGGAACCTAAATTACAAGTCAGGACAATGTTCACCAGAATTTTGTCTTACACGCTAAATATTTCCACATCACTACCAACTTCACCCAATAAAAATATCAGACTCAGCAGACTTCCATTTTTTAACAGCTCAGCATCCGATCCACAACTTCTGAAATACCAATCAACAGATTAAAAATAGTTTCATGTACACATGTGTCAAAGACACAGACATCCACTAAAATGTTGGTTACGTAAAAACCAGTAGACATTTTTTGTGAATTATTATGCAACAAGAAAAAGCTCATTTCTGAAAGAGGTTTAGAAACTGATCCAAATGCAGTCAAACAAAACAAGAGTCTTTCTATTACTTTCAGTAGTCTTTGGATCAGCCCCTGATTTATTTATCAGCATCTATTTATGAAGAACCTCAGGGTGCCAACTGACTCATTAGATTAAATATAGATCAACAAAAAATATCCTTGTGATTCTCATTTCCTCCATGTTGAGGAAACAGATTATCTTGAGCAAAGTAATTAGTTAGTGAGTATAACTATTGATTTCTAAAGAATAACGTCTGGTTTTGAACATTTTTCTGCATCTCCTGCCAAGCCCCATGGAGATATTTTATATGAGATATTATTCAAAAGCTGTAAGTCTGCTAAATTAAACATGGGGCTCTGGGGTCTTTGAAAATTAAGTGTGGAGAAATCAGAGACTTTTACCTATACAACTTAGTGAAAATAAGCAGCTACAAAGCACACTGCACTTCATTGTTTTGAGTTCTTCAGCCCATTACTAAATTTAAAGCCAGCACTTGGGTTTATAGCTTCTTTCCATGGATTTCACATTTCTCATCTTATTTTCAATGCTGGTTAGAACTGGAACCTTCTTCTGTCCCTTTTTCAAATGAGGGCTAAGAATAGATTCCCTCCTAGCATGTTATTAATATTCCTGCTTTGGTCGATGATAGTCTTTGTTTTTCTATGTGACTTTGATGTTAAGTTCTGTTCATTGTTTTTTGACATTTGCTTTGTTCTTCTGCTTTCACCTCAAAGAAACTCCAGATACTTGAAAAAACTATTTGAGATAATGATATTTAGGTAAATCATTTGTTCACCTTACTATTCTTTAATACACACCGAGACCTCTGTGGTTAGATTTGTTCAGAGCATAGTTCAGTGAAGCAGTCCACTCTTCTTACTTCTGGAAATAGTTCAGCCACTGATTTCATAGCCAATTACAGAGACACACCTCCTAGCAGGTATCTCGGTTGCCCTATTCCTAACTAGTTAATATTTTATTCCAATTCTTCTTTGAAGTTTTCTCTGGCTAAACTATTACATTTACTAATAGAGATATTTTACAATAGTTGTAAAAGATGTCAGCGGAAGGCATCATCATTGGGGCCTTTCTGTTTTTCAAAGACATGGTATCCTCTGGGCATTTAAAATAATTATAATACATTGTTTCTTTTGGGATTTTTTTGTGGGAAAAGGGAAAAAAACCCTCTCCTCTCTAGCATATCAGTTMAAGGCTCAGACAGAACTTAAATCCCACTTAAGACCTGAGGTCAGGGTAAATTTCATGCTTGAAGAGCTACACAGAGGGAACCAGTTTCTTTCTTTTCTGCCACTTTGGCAAAAATCAGTCTACTTCATTGTGTATCTGGACTTTCTTCTCAAATGTAGTCTTCAAATCACAGGTGGCCCCAAATTACCTCTCTCCGACAAGACATGGACTCAATTATAAAATCATGCAAAACCAGATTGGAGATTCASTGACTGAAGGAAAGAGTATTTGTTGGCACTTGGAACATGATTATATGACAGATGGACTGCAAGTTTACCTTTACAGTGCTGTTCTTTGGTATCATATTTATCATACCTTTGTTGTCAACCACAATTGTGACAAGTATCTGTGAGTACTAATAGTCCTGGTCCAGGAAATGGTGTTTCTCTAGCCTCTGTCCCACCAGAGGCATTTCCCTTTTGCTGTATCCATGTCTGAAAGACAGAAATATTTGTTCCAATATTGCTCCTTCTAGAAACGGGAACAAGACAAATTTTTCCCTGCTCCGATTTTGTACAGATGAGAAGGAAATTACAAATTCTGTCATACGAACATTCAGCCCCCTGTATTGGACCATCTTCTGAATGATTCCTTTTTCCCCTGAATGAATACAAACAAAAAACATTATACGTTGCCTAGCAAGAAGAGGAATCAAGAACAAGGTCTTGAGCTTGTCTCTAAAAAGCTAATAAGACTCTTTYATAATGGAATCTTACAATATAAAGCACGTTCATGTGTCCTCCAGTAATCTCCAGGGATCTTCRTGGTACTCTCAGAATCTTGTCACTGGCATTGAACTACTCAGTTAAATGAGAGAACTCAGGCTGCTGCGACATCCTTTTACCCTTTTCTGGAGGATGAAGCCTGATGCCACAAACCTTACAACACAGGCAAGTGTTGTTGTTCTTAATTTTTTTCTTCATTTTCTTCTTCATTTTCATCTTCATTTAATTTTCTTCTTAATTTGCATAGAACAGTAATCTAAATTGAAAAAAAATGTTACCCAATAATATAAGAAGTGCTGCTAATTAAAAGCTACTACTACTACTACCAATACCTCTGTTACACCCGATGAAAATCAATGTATTCATGTGACAAGAGAAACATCTAACAGTGTAGCATAAGCTTAGCCTAAAGTAAACAGACACAATTCCATTTAGATGGGTAACACATATTAACACCAGAAAAGGAAAGGCTACAACGTTAAGGATTGGAATGTCAATTGTTTAAAAAGCAAGCATTTAGACTAATGAAAAATGTTTTCCATTATTAGACTGTCTTATAAATACTTATTGAGCAACAATAACAGCAGTGGTAAAAGAGCTGTGTGTAATATAACATATGCTGTGTATCATGCATTTGCCTCTGCTTATATTAAGAATGTGTGTGTTATTTATGAACAGTGAAGTTGTAAGTTTAAAGACCCATTTTGGGGAACAAAGTTAGATTAGGCACACTCAATAAAGGCCACATTGTTTTTCATCAAGTCTCGTAACTTAGAATTACAGTACAGTGACTCGTGTCACACGCAGCCACATTTCAGCACTGTTTACTGCACTCTGTGGCCTCTCCATGTCAAAGGTGGGCAACATGGTACCAAATTTACATGGGCTTTCAACCAGCTTTCAGACTCAAATTTCAAAACATATGGGACTAATTTTGAAGCCAAAGTCAACCTTTAAATCAAGCGACAAGAAAGAATGAATCATTTTAAACAAGGTCTTTAACCATCACAATGGGAGAAGCCATCGAACAACCGAGGTTCAGTTGCTGGAGTGCGGTTTAGGTACATGGTGGCCAATAAAACCTGAAGCAACTTTACTGGCTGGTGATTAAATATGTTCCCACTGGTTAAGCATGTGCTTTATTTAACTTCACTGACTTTCTTCACCTATCCCTCCCCACACACACACTCACCTCACTGAATTATCAGAAATAGTATCTCGCAAATATCTGACTCCAATAATACCTACCTAAAAGCATCCTGGTCTGCACTAGGCTTACAGCTCTAAGGACTTGTAGGAGACGTATTCAAAATGCTCAGAGGCATAATACAGTAGGTATCAAAAAGCAAGCATCTAAAATCCATTTTTTAAATATTGGAATGCTCCAACAGGAACACTTGTTCATTCAGGGCAAACATCCTAGGTGTTTAAACCTCCTGCCCCAGAGCTATTTACTGTAGACAGAATATATTACTATATCAGACAAAATACATTAGAACAGGACATAAGAACTGAAGCTTTTAGTCTGCACACATCTATAATTGGGACATGTGAAACGAAAGACGTACTACTCTTGCTTTGCAGAGGCTAAGTCAGGTAGTACCACCTCAGAGCTAGAGGTAGAGTCTTTGCGTGGCACACCATGTCAGAGGAAGAAAAAGAAGTACAGTAAGTTCATTAGATGTTGCAGCATAACACTACTACCAGTACAGCAGAAATTGGTAACATACCATTACTTAAAACAAATTACCCACAACCAGACTTGATGATGGTCAATGCAAGCTGAAAATGAGCGGTTCATGACAATGTATCAAGAACCAACTTAGTTTGCCCTGTTGCCAAACATGAAGCTTATTTCCTCTTTTAATTCCAATTAAGAGTCCCATTTAAGTTTAGACCCTCTTTTTAAAAGCTTTTCATTCTGACCCTTCATTGCCAACTCTGCTAAAAGCAGCACACAAACAATAGGGCTATAAAGAACTGCAGATTTATCTATCATCTGCTGTATCTATGTTTCAAAATCAAGACTTTAAGAGATGTTGAGTATTTTGGGAAGAATCTACTTAAAAAGAAAGGTGTGATGTGCCTATCAGGATATAATGGATTGCAAGATTAAAGTTGCAACAGATAGCTTAATGGACTGCTGCTTCTTCTCTGGAATAAAAGTAACCCTGTAAAAAAGAAAGGTAAGACTTCTRCTTTCCAGGCTGCCTCCCCTGGCTGTTTAAACTTCTGTTTTCCATCCCACAATTGTTCTAGTGCCTATGCAATAGTGAATATATGAGAAAAACATTTAAAAAATTAAAAATAATCTCAAAATCAATAGCAAGAGCTGCTTTGTCCAGAATGATCAAAGGAATATGGGAAAGTAGTATAGGATTTTACACAACCAGACATCACAACAGCTAGCCCTTCCTTTCAGGAATAGCAGAGACATTCCCCTGTTGTGGCGATGAGAGTCAACAAAACTAATAGCTAATGGGTATCAAGGATAACAATGAATAACTGACTCACTGCATGAGTCTGAGCAAGTCAAGCTTTCTGCCTTACTTTCTGCACTTCCAAACTTGTGTTACCATCATCTGCCTTGTGGGATGCTGAAAGAATTACTTGATTTGTGTATGTGTAATGCTTGAGAGCAGATTATTATTCTATCACAGTAGGAGCCAAGTTAAGTTAAGGCCCAAACAAGTATACAATCAGAGGCAAATGGTTGGAAACCTCTGCCTGTTATGAACAGACCACAAGTTCTCCACCAGCAAAAATTGTCAGAGCTTAACTCACGTTAATGGCGCTAAGAGAACTTACACCAGCTGAGACCTGCCAAGAAGCAGAGAGATTAAAATGGCAGAACTAGCTTTGTCTTCAGAAACTGTGAAGCAGCAAGAAGCCGACTGAAGTCTCTGCCACTTTTGGGTGAGCTCCAGTTCACRCTTCTGCTGTGCCATGAATGAGGCTAGAGCTGAACAGATCAACAGGTATTTCAGCTTCAAGAGGAGCACGAATAGACTCAAAATTATCAAACATAAGTTTAGTATTTTTTATGAGAAACAAAGGCAGTTCAGCAAATTTATTCTGGGCTCAAGAATAAACATAGAAATGGCAAACAGAAAAATACATCTTAAATAAATGTTTTGAACATGCATAACAAGAAATCCACTGAGCAAAACAAATGACATGACACTACCACCACTAGTATGAGTCACTCCCCTACTTAAAATCCTAGTAGTGGCAGAAAACCTGGAAACTGTTGAACACAGTAGTTCACAAAGCCCCATCTCAGTAAAGCCCACACAAATTTAAAAGCCTTGAATTAATTGTTAAACAGATATGATAGGACAAAAACATAATCAAAAAGTAAAATAGCTAACCTAATCAAGAAATTATAAGCAAAATGTGATAACATTGTTGTCAAAACATGCCACCAAAATGTGATAAATAGGAATTTTAAATATTTCTATTTCATTTAATTTAATTTATTCTGAAGTAGGTTGGGGTTTTTTTGGACACAGCAGCTAACAGCAATTGCTACATTTTTAGTTTGAGCTATTTAGGATCAAGGTAAAAAACTATTAAAATCAATTATATTTATCAGCGGTTTTAAGAGCATGTGTTCAAAAGTCAATAAAAAGAGGCAAGAAATACTGTTGTACTGGCAGCTTCCTTACTATCTCCTTTTTTTCTCCTTAAAATATTAAGGCTAGGTTAATTCCAACATCTCTTCACCGCTTCAGCTTTATCAGTTGCTCAACAGCCAACTGTCTCCATATGGAAGGAAATAGGATAGTTTAATGGACTGCCATCATCAAGAAGAAACAGGGAAGAAAAACTTCAGCAAACAAGTGGTTCTATATATATAGTTAGGATATTAATTCTTAAAAATGTCAGGAGGAAACAGGGCAAAAGAAACAGGAAAGCTGTGTGTGGTTTGACCATTGTTAAACTGGACTTTCTCCTCAAATAATCTATTGTTAGTAAAAAGAAAAATCAGAAGGGAACATTATTAAACTTAAACTTTAACTAGGTTGGTTGATTCAATATCTGACATGAAAACTGTCAATAAGTATTATGGGAATCTTTCAGAGTCCTAAGGACTGGAAGTGGTACGTTGCTGCAGCAGAYGCAGCTTTTCATGCAAAACGAATAGACTTTCAAAATGTAAACAGCAGAAAGTTACACAGATCTGATCCAGTTCTTGACTGTTAACAAATTATCTTTGTGATTTTTTTTATATCAGTGCAATAAGGATACATGTATATGCTCATTACCTGTGAAATTTTTCATTTAAGAATTGTGTGGATGGTAGTTTATGTTGAAACATACCATCACGCTTCAGAGCCCAAAGAACATTTTAAACAGATGCAGGAAGTAAAAAGCAGAATATTCATAGTACTGAAGGATCATGCTAAATGAAAGGATCTATTTCACTCTTTCTAAATTCTGGTCTTTATAGGACAAAGCTTCTTCCATCATTTACACTACTATGTAGAGCTCAGTAGCGATCTCTTCTTTTCCAAGCCATTCTCTGGCAGGGACATACTGCAGAAACAGCCTTCATGAACAAGAGCAGGACTCAGTTTTAACCCAAATGCTGTACTACATCATCTTACCAGAAATTAATTCAAAGTCATACCTAGAAGAGCCAGCCACCAGCCAGGGACTGCCTTGTCCCCCAAAGCACAACAATATAAATTGCTGCATAAATTTTTCCCAATGTGATATCGCTATTGATTGCAAATATGACTTTCATCCTTTTCTGAATTATGAGCTTCACAAATATGTAATGATGAGTTTTACAGTTTGTGTACACACTTCATGTTATTTAGTGTAGCTGCAGATACTTGTTAAGCATAACGTTCGTTTTTGGCACTGGTAAAATGTATTAATTATGCATTGTATCAAAAAAAGTCATTGTCACTTTTAATAGGAGCAGAAATTAAAATACAGCTAAATTTTACCATAAGCAGGTGAACAGCAGGCTGAAGGAAAACCAAAAGTCAGAAGTAAAGGATATTAAGAAACATATCTTATAAATCCTCTGTAACTCTAAGTTAACAGGATACACTGAAGCAGTGATGAACTGCAAAAAATACTCCTCTCTATCAATTAATAGATGCACAGGGCATTCCTGAAGTATCAAGAGGAATACATGAAGTGAGTGGGTTTCTGTTTTGTACAAACAAAGCAAAATAGATTGCTATTATGTTTTTTACCCTACGTATTGTTTTCCCAGATAAATATACTGTCTATTGCAGGGAAACAGCCAAATGGCAGAGTTATTTGGAAGCAAATCTACACGCTACCTACCAATCATTTCAAGTAAATTATAATTACTTTCTTTGGCACCTTGTTAAATGTGACTGGGTTTGGGGTTTGGTGTCCTCAGGATTGGTGCTGTCATGACCTGCTCACAGTACTGCTCCTCTAAAAAACACCCTCTGCCAAGACAAACAACGGCCTAGAATTTGGTGAATTTTTCTGAGCAGAGATAATGAGGTGTGGTTGACTCCCATCAAGCTCAACTGGGCAAGTGCAACTGGGTTATTCCAGAGGCAGTGAGAAGGGCTGGCTGAAAACCAATAACCACTTTATTTGCAAAAGAGGGGGAAAAATCTTTTTTAAAAAGAGCCTGGAGAGATCTCAGAATACCCATGCCAGCTGAGAATAAAGCAGAGAAGTCAGCAGCAACTCATGGGGTTTATGAATTGTGATGGTCTTTCAAAAGTCTTCTGGATCACACTCATCCTCTGCAAGCTCTCAGAGACAACCATTGGTGATGCTGAAACTTCTCACCGAGTTATCTAAGTACTCAGGGAGGAAGTCTGGCACTCCCAGATGATCTGAAAATGGCTAATTTGATTATCAGTCATCTTTTCCTTTTTTTTCTTTCTTCCTTCTCTAACCTGAGTACTTCTCCCTTTGCTGCTGATATTGTGCTAGCTTTCTTATCCTCTTAGTGAAGACCAAAGCAAAAATTCATTAAATTCTTTAACCTTCTTGGTAGCATCTATTTTTAGCTTTTCTTCCTTTTTGAGCAGTGGCCCAGCTCTGTCCTTGGTCTTCCTCTTAATATTAATGTGTTTGCAGAATGCCTTCTTGTTACCCATCATGTACCTTCTTTCTACATTATATCATGCCTTAGACTTTCTGATTGCATCCTTATGTGTTCATACAATCTCCTTTTATACGCTTTCTCATTTCTATTTCCATACTAGTATTTTCACTTCCATGTCATTTCTGTTCTGTGGATAAAGGACTTCAGTGTCCCATTTGCCAATTCAGGTGATTTCATAAGAAAATTAGATCTGATATTCTGCAAAAAGATGAGATTCCTTGCTCTTCATTACAACTTTTTCTTCATTCCCACGATTTACAATATTAATACAAGACTGTTGCTGTACCTAGAAGTTTGCCTTTTGTTGTAGATATTTAACATATACAAAAGTATTTCTTATTATGGCCCATAACCTAGGAAGAGAAAAAGTGTGGACTCAGCAACCACCAAGTATATTATTTGGACTAGTAATAAAAGTAACTGAACTTCAACTTTGAGGGTTGTGTTCAGTTCCCTGAAGGAATATGAAATGTATCGTTGCACTGATGGTATTTTGTCTGCAGTGTGTTGTATTAAATCAGCAGTAACACATTACCCATCTGTCCTGCTCAATTCAAAGTCCATATTCATTTAGCAAATGTTTTTGCAAACAAGTGAATGATGAACAAGCAAAAATTATGAATAATTATGAATAAAGAAAAAGCAATAATACAAAGTTCATATGACTATACATATTTATAAAAATCCAATTCTAATAATTCATCATTTTGGCAAAAGTTTTTTCAGGGCAGAAGCTTTCTTTGTTTGGTCTGAGTCTGAAAAGGTCTTTGCCAAGTATGACAAAATATGATTCAGACATCTTACAAGTTACCAGATCACAACATAGTTTAAGATGCTTTTCTTTTTACTCAGATAAAAAAATATGTCTGGGATTTTTTAAACCTCAAACTTGGCAGGTGACACTGCTCTGAATAAAAAACTAATTCATATTTTAAATCTGTTATTTGCACAATGTTGCCATTGACATTGAAACCTTGTATCAGTAAGAAACATTCAGGTCAAAATGGCTGCCAAATAGTACATCAAAGAAGTCATGATCATTTTTACATTTAAAAAAGCTTCTTCATGTAAGTGACAAGCACATTTCTTCCGCTCTTCAATTGCACAACACAATTATTAAGCACCAGAATTAACATGGTAACTAAGTATGTGACTGAAAAAATATGTATCTCCACGTATATGATTGTTTACATCACTCAGAGGTCTCACTTTCTTTTTTTCTTTTTCTGGGTCAATATATTTGCATTGGATATCCATCTGGGAACTCAAAAGTACAGTTTACCTTAAGATGCAAAATACAAGTATATACATAATTTTGCTGTATTCTTCTCTAAATAATTGTTTCCATATTTTTGGCTTCCTTTGGAAGTAGTGTCAAATMGTTTTGATTATTAGCTGATGAAAATGAGGAGACTTTCTTTCCATTATGCTGCCATGCACATCTCACCTAATTCAAATTATTTCCTTTCATATCATGACTCACAAGTGCTGTTTAGCCACTTCGTTCAAGAAATATATGTTGTTTCCTTTCTTTATTCACTAGGTTCTCAGGGCTATAAAGAGCCTCAGAACTTCCAGACACAGTGCTCACATGTATATCCAGAATCTTGCAGGCATAGAAGTGTGAAATTGTCTCGAGTCAGAAACGTAAAGCAGCAGATACCCCTCATACTTCAAACCTTTTTTGAATCTATAAACTAAATCTCTATTCTATTCAGGGAACAACTGTGGTAGAAGATCACCTCCTTTCCCAGAAGCTGAGATGTCCTTCAGGTTGAAAGCACGGCTTGCAACTGCTCTAAGTGTTTTGCTTTGGTTTTTGTCTAGGCAACTGTATCAAAGCTGTCACGATGGGTTTGTAATATACAGTTCAGCACTGTTTTCTAAAGAATCTCACTGTTCAGCTTTGTCTTGCATTTAGCAGATATTTTGTGCAGAAGCAATTCTTCTCTGAAGTGAATGCAGCTAAATCAATTTGCAGCAGTTGAGAAGCTGGCTCTTTGTTTTCTTTATTGTTCTATTAATTTAAAGGATTTCTGACAAGAAAATTGGGTGAAACGAGCTTGCACAGCACTGACTTGCACTAAGAGCTTGCAATTCCTGTTGACCTCAAGTAATTCGCATTTATTGGATTGCCATTGATCTGACAGTAAGTGGAGAGTGGACACCAGTTATCTAAGTCTTGACTTCAAGTGCTGTAGCTTCATAGTGGATTACATGAAGAAAGTATATGAGAAGTGATGAGATACAGAAAAGTTATGGGTTTATTTTCCATTTGGCACATGCACGTCCCAGTAAAAAATTCTGAAAAGACTTTGTGTATTTAGGTAGATTAGGCGCAAAACCTTAAGACTAGAGTGTTTGCCTAAGACAAATTGTGTAACTATATACTCCTAAACTTCTAATTTTTGGAGCAGCAAACCAGCTGAATGATTCAGAATGTGAATGAAAATCAAAACGGCAAAGATTCAAAAGTATTTTAATCACTGCCTATACTGGACTGTTAATTATCCAAATCTACAAAACTTTTCGATGCTTGACACCCACGTACAAGTCTGTAAAGCATTCAATTCCGTTTTTCTCAGGCTTAAATTTAAGCTGCATATTCAATGGCTTATGTATAAAAAGATCAGTAGTTGACAGTAGACATTTGTTTTACCTGTAGAAAGCAATGGAGTTTTGACAGCAATTTCACTAGAGCACAGACAGAATCTGGCTCACAGGTATAACTTGATACTCAGTTTGGGAGATCAAACTTGAGAAGAAGAACTGAATTGAGGAGACTGTCTTGTTAACAAGTCCTTAAGAGTCAGAGGGAATCCCTGATTTAGACTGGTTCAACTGATAGTTGCCCAACAGGAATTTCTGGAGTGATTTCCCACAATGTATAGGTTTCTGTGGATTTTTCTACAGCTGAGAAACAAATCCACAGGTTGGGCAGATGTACTCAAAATCCCCACCTCTAACTATTTTGGCCTCCTTCTTTTGTGGTTTTGTAATCCACAAAACACCATAATACCTCATACAAATCATTTCAAGAGACACATGGTTTACAGAGAAATCTACAGCCAACTCAAGGAGACATTATTTTCATTTCATTATTCATTTTTTCTTTTTACATCTCTGGTAGAGTGGTTCAGATTCTCTATTCCATTGACGTCAATTGGAGTTACATATGTAATACTCAAGAACACAATTTATGTTCCAGCGTATTACATCTGATTCTGAAAGGTTATATACACTACAGTCAGACCACAGTATGAATCAAGGAACATATGTTTAACCTGCTAATTCTAAGGTATTACATTCCAGTGTATTCAAGACTATTTTTATTAAGAATTCTTCCACGTTTACTCCTTTATCTAAACATGAAACAGACTACCAAATTTCCAGCATTCTTCAAACTTATCATCCAAAATATTCTGCATTTAGAAGAAGCCAAATACTATTATTTGCAGTTAAAACAGAAATTCCAAACTATAAGCCATGAACACAAAAGATAGAACTCTGCTTTTTCTGATCCATGCCAGTCCATGGTCTAGCCCCTTGAGTGTTTCAGAATGTATCAAAATAGCATTCATAGTCCACTGTCATTAAATAAAGTATAATATAGCCTCCCAATCTAATGATGACAATGCCATTTGCTTTCATCTAGTGTTCAAAGCAGTAACAGACTCCAGGTCTTGTCTACTATTTTTGCCTTTAGTGGATCCTCTCTAATCTTCAGATTTTGCAACACTAAACCCCAGTCAGTTCATAGGCTTTTGACAAGAAAGAGAAGCAGACCAGTCATATTTTTCTAACCAAACACAGAAGACAGAGATGTTGTGTGAAGAATCTAACATAGGCTTTTCTCTCCTATACTAGTTTTTCCTGCAGTCATTCACACTTCCTGGCCTACTGACTGACAAATGAGATCCATCCACTCCTACAGATACTATGAACAAATAGAGGTGGCAGCTATTTACCAGCAGCAGAATAATACAACTGGAGCCAAGAAAAATCCCTATTTCCCAATTGCTTACTAGCCTGCAGATATGATACTCTAGTCTCCTGAAGACAAAACACATAAATAAAATGAACATAGGGAAAGCAAAATGAATATATGCTGCAATTCTTTTGTAAAACCATTTCTTTAGCAATATAGTAAAAAAATGAAGGCTAGAATATATTTCCCAATTTTTTCCCTCACTGTCCTTGGGAATTAGATAAAAGTAGGACACATTACTGACAGGAATTCATGCTCATGCTTAACATGACACTTTCTGAGGCTATACCTAAATGACTGTTCTTCACAGCAGCTTTGCTACTCATGTTTCATGGTACATCACATTGTGTGAGACTACTTAGTTGCTGATGATTTCTTAGTAACTTCTTACATTTCTTACCTGGAAAATATGATATTTCTGTCACCAAAATAACCTGTTCACCAGACAATGTGGCTAAGAGAGCTCCTTCAGCTGCTTTGGTTGGAACAGCAATGGTAAGCACAATTATTTCTGATTGATCTAGCCACAAAAGGGGATGATTTAAGGAGTCTTAAAAGAGTAAAGGAAACATCTAAAAAGGAAGCCCAGAGACTATTTTTACTTTCATCTTCAATTTTTGTAGCTTTTCTTCACCCCACCTCTCCCCAGTGCAACTCTTAGATCAATTGAATCCCTTTGTATTTCTATAGGTTTCAGTGGTCTGACAGGAGGAATGAGTTTTGCCTTTTCATCTCTATGTAAATGTTTATGTCTAAATAGATACACTGGCCCACATTCTAGGCTGTGTTCCAGCACTTTCACTCTGTGGAAACAAGATGAATGTCCTCAGTGGATAATTAATTCCTTCATCGGGGTGGAAGCCCAGATGACACAAGCTTAGTGGAATGGTTGTAGACTTATCTTCCCTCAGGTTCCTCTGGTGATGGTGGGGGGAGGTGGCAAAGAAAAGGACAGGAACTCAAAAGAGAGCGGGAAGAGAGACTTTGATGAGGGCATGATGAGTTCTGGTTGATTCCACTAACTGGTTAGTTGTCCCTAAGACCACTGCAATGGTCACTCTCCCGGAGAGTAAGTCCCCCAAACTGTCTTGCAAATGTTTGCAAAAGAGGGATAGCACAGACAAAATATTTGACTGATATCCACTAAAGAGTATATTGATTAAATGGCTTGGAAAATGGAGGCATTTTGTCTGTTTCCATCTTTGATTCCTCTTTTTCGACATCTATTTCATTTTCATAGCAAGTGGGTTGTCAGGCATTGGAACAGGCTGCCCAGGGAAGTGGTCGAGTCACCATCCCTGGAGGTATTTAAAAGACATGCAGACATGGCACTTAGGGACATGGTTTAGTGGTGGACTTGGCAGTCTAGGTTTACAGTTGGACTCGATGATCTTAAGGGTCTTTTTCAACCTAAATGATTCTATGAGTCTATGATTCTATGAAAACAAGAGTTCAGGATTTAGGTTTTAGCATTCCCCTTTATAGAAGTGGGATCTTCATTGGGCAGCTACACAACCTGCTAGTACCAGAAAGTGTTGTTTTTCTTGTAATACAGAGCCCTAAACTTGCAAATCCTTAAGTCAGTATTTTTTACTCTCACTTTTTTTTAAATAGCCATTTACTGCTATGAACTTTCTTCCAAGACTGGAATCGGCAAGACAGAAACATGTGAAGAAGGACAGAGCAGAAAATCTATCTTAAATGCATCTGAAGAGTTAAGAATATCACCAGTTCCTGGAAACAGGCTGCTACAAAACTGTAATCTATACAGCAGGCTTATTCCACTTCCTACCCTCTCCTCCCTCCCAGCACATATGCTGCTCAGAAGAGATCATGAAGTACTTCAGACACAACTATTTCTCATAATGGGCGAAGTCCTGCGAATTCACAGCAAAAGGAAAGGCTGTCTAAGTTGTCACTAGCCGTCTTAGGAAAAAATTACATACTGAAAGTGACAAATTTCAAGAGCTCTTTAAATATATATTAGTTCTAGTAAGACTGAAAAGAAGCCTTGTTGTGGAGTGCTTAAAAGTCATCATCAACTCCCCCACTTCAGCACAGCAACACAGAGTGCCCAACCACCATCTGTGGCACTTGCTCTGAGCACCAGAGCATCCATGCTTTGGCCACATGTTCTCTGTTGCACCAAAAGATGATTGGGGTCTCCTAAGTGTTAATCCACATGTGGAGAAATGATAGGCTTTGGCAAAATGGATGGAAAATGGTCAATTTTGCACCAGCCATAAAAGGAATTGGGGGGGGGGGGGCGGAAATCGTATCTAAACTTTCTTGTTCCTCGATCTGTCAGAAAAAGCTATATTTTGACAAAGCACCCCACTGATTACAGAAATTTGGAGCAATAGACCATTATATGCTAAGAACTAAAAGAACTCCTTTCTAACCTGTTCATGTTTTAGCAGGAAGCCTGGAAGGAATCTGTGGCCTCAGAGGATAACTGTCAGACTTGCAGCCACTATTCACAAGAGCCTCTGCATTGTTTACATATTAAGAATGTTTTTAAGACAAATAATGTGTTTCATATTTTCTCTTTATCATGTTTTATAGCTTTTCCTTTTGTTTTATTCCCAAGGGTTTGTGTCTAGAGCTGCCTTGAATTCAGGGAGGTAATTAAATCGTGCAATTTAACCTCCACAAAGAAAGCGTTGACCTGGGTTGATTTTGAAGGAAGGGGAAGAAGGAGGTTATGTTCCATCCAGAGGCTCTAAGCCAAATAGATTTGAAATGGAGACATGCCCAGATTTCTTACAGCATGTATTCACTAAACCATACTAACTCATTGTGTACTGCAACACCACAGAATTTATCAGATGCCTTGAGAATAGTGGTCTCAGATTTTGAAGCCCTGTGACCCCCATATTCAACAGCCCTGGTCTGTAGAACAGGGGGGTCAGTGTTCCCATGTCTGCACAGGTTGGATGAGCTGCTCTTGGTTGCCAGGGGAAAAATGATATTCTGACACGTACGTACTCCAGCTCCAGCTGTGCTCTTACCTCTTAAATACTATGCACATAAAAAAAAGTGTTTTGCTGGCAGTTTTCAATATCTCTTACTTCCATAATCATGGCCTATTACTGGCATTTAGAAACTAACTCTTTGGACTGGTGAACAAACCAGCCACTGAAATAGCTAGCCCCCACAGCTGTCTTTGCTTAGCTGTAAGCCAGTATGACTGGCTCATCATGCACTCAGGGAGATACCCTTTATTAGGATTTTTCTCTGCCAGTGCTCCGCTCATTTTCAAGAGGCCAGAAGGCAATTCATATTCCTACAGAAAGATAAGGTTGAGTTTGTTTGTAAATCAGTTGGAATATCAATCTGACCTTTTCTCTGATATGCAACCATTTTCAGAAAAGAGCGACCAACACATCTATTTTCCATCACGTGGATATTTTAATGTAATCTAGCAAGATCCTGATGATCTAATTTTTTAGATGCCTTTGATATGGTTGCATCAGAAACACAAATTAAGCTCACAGACAAACTTTGAGTCATTCCAAAGGTCTCTCACAGGTTGCTCTGCATAAAATAAACATTAAACTGATTAAAGAAACAGTTGTCATGCATTTGATTAACTGACAAAAGTGCAAAAGTGCCATATCATTGGTTGCAGGCAAATCTGTTGACTTTTCCTACCATACCTATATATGAGAATTTCACCAAGCCTGTCATGTATCTTTTATATTTCTGATATGTTTCCTGCACTTCTGATATAGGATCTTTTGTCACTGAGCGGTCAATGTACAGATTCCGTATGGCTTCTTGCAAAATATTTAGAGAGCAGAATAGGAGAGGAATCATATATTATGTTAGATAATGGATGCAGCGTTAACCAGTTATCCCACAGTCATACATCAGATGTTCATATAATAAGCCAGCATCAGGCAAAATATATGGTCTGCATAGATTAATTCAAAATTAATTCTTAATTTCAAAACTCGGGTAATGTTGACACCACACCAGAGAAGGTCTGTGATAGCTTGTATACCTGGAGTTCATCATTCACAGTCTTTGATGCATTCCAGAATCTTTTGCTCTAAAAAATCCCTTAGAGGAACTTTTCCTACTCTGTAAAATCAGTCATTTTCTTGATCTACAAAATACTGTTATCTCTCTTACCAGGTCATTTATAATCTGTAAAGTATTTTGATTGCTTGAATTTATGATACATAATAGCAATTTAATTACTCATCTAACATTGTGTTTTTAGCTATTAATCAAACTAAGTAATGCTATCCAAAAGTTCAGTAAGAGCAAATTTATAAAGTCTGGTGCTATATCAAGAGCAATTTTTATCCAGTTGAGTATTTTAGGATAAAATCTAAAGAGGAATGCTGATGTCTTAATTTAAGACCAAATAAATACACGTATATTTCTGCTGTAACTATATGTGACCTCTTTATCTGTCTATAGTGATTCTCAACAACAGCCCACATTCAGGTGGGTCATTTGATAGTATCTTTCCATTTAATGGAAGACAAAAATTCTTTTTGGCTAAAAAAATAAAAAAATTAAACATTTTATCAAAAAAAAAAAAAAAAAAAAAAAAATTAATATTCAACATGCATTTGAAGGAACACCTTGACTAGCTGAGGAAGCAAAAACATTTTTAAAGATTGAATTTGCATGCACCACCTCAAAAATGTAATACCTCTCTTGGGAAGGGAGAAGCCTGCCAGTTTCAGGCAAAACTTTCTTTTTCAGTCTAGTCTCCTCTTTCTTAAATATGGATTCTGTAAGAATCAAGTCAAAGCTTTTCTTCTACATTCCCTGCCTTTGTTTCACAAATATTCTCCTCCTTGGCATTGTCTCTAGCTTTTGATATATATTTCATCAAACGTATTAGAAGTAAATAATTAAATGATATGCACATTGATTATTCTGTGTTGTAGTGATGGATTAATCAATAAGGGGCGGGAAGACCATTTATCTCAGCCTTTCCAAACAATGTTTGACAGCTGATTCATAGTATTAAGATAAACTGCCGTAGAAAAGTCCAGGGATACAGAAGAGAGAGCTCAATGCTCATAACGGTGAAGTTGT
The DNA here is from genome assembly GCA_035582835.1 of Phoebastria nigripes. Taxonomy (NCBI): domain Eukaryota; kingdom Metazoa; phylum Chordata; class Aves; order Procellariiformes; family Diomedeidae; genus Phoebastria; species Phoebastria nigripes. Next base: position 651,318 of record JAYKAV010003143.1, on the reverse strand, counting down.
AAGACAGCAGTGTAACTTTTACCAAGAAAGAAAACTGTATGATGTAATGGGAGAGAGGAAGAAAAAATGAGAGAATAGATGTTCTGTCCCTGTCTCTTTTGTAAAGCATTTCAGAGTTTTAATTTAACATTTTATTTCCCTTTTGGAAACAAACACACAAAACCCTAAAAAACATTAAGTACCTACCAGTAAAATCACTATAATTATTTTCGTCTTAGAACTACAATCTGACATCCAAAAAATTAGTTAGATTTAACTTTAAAGATCTTGGTACTCTTTGGTTTTGCATGGTGCCTGAAGCGCGCTCTCTCTCCTACTTCTTCACCAGACTTCAAGCTGATCAGTAGGTAAAAAACCCCAAAGCTCAAATTCCCTCTACCTGTCTTTGCTAGGAGCTCCAATACTCTTCAAGTGATGGATATGGCTTAATAAGTCTGGTGAAAAGCAGAGGCAGTATTGGGTGGACAAGGGCAGAGTTAGGAACCAGCAACAGATTGAGAACTGGGGCACTCAGCAGAAAGGGGGCCTGGACTGAGTTCCAAAAAGAAGTTAATCCAGGGATTTGATGAGATATGAAAGCATCAGAGTATTCAGGTTTTAATTACTGACAACTGTACCAATGTTCCTGTGAAACTTGTGATCAAAATTCAGTGTTTTGCAGATAGCCCTTGCTTCTGGAACTGAGGGTTTACATCAAAATCTTTTGGGATTTTGTCCTGGTTTCAGCTGGGATAGAGTTAATTTTCTTCCTGGTAGCTGGTATAGTGCTGTGTTTTGGATTTAGTATGAGAATAATATTGATAACACACTGATGTTTTAGTTGTTGCTAAGTAGTGTTTACACTGGTCAAGGACTTTTCAGCTTCCCATGCYCTGCCAGGTGCACAAGAAGCTGGGAGGGAGCATAGCCAGGACAGCTGACCCAAACTGGCCAACGGGTTATTCCATACCATATGATGTCATGCTCAGCATATAAAGCTGGGGGAAGAAGAAGGAAGGGGGGACGTTTGGAGTGATGGCGTTTGTCTTCCCAAGTAACCATTACGCGTGATGGAGCCCTGCTTTCCTGGAGACAGCTGAACACCTGCCTGCCCATGGGAAGGAGAGAATGAATTCCTTGTTTTGCTTTGCTTGCATGCATGGCACTTGCTTTACCTATTAAACTGTCTTTATCTCAACCCACGAGTTTTCTCACTTTTACTCTTCCAATTCTCTCCCCCATCCCACCAGGGGAGAGTGAGCGAGCGGCTGTGTGGTGCTTAGCTGCCTACTGGGGTTAAACCACAACAGATTTTTAAACTAACTTTCAAGACCTTGATAAGCTTGGTAAGAAAAAAAGACCTAGAACTACAGAAATCAGAAAGCATTTAAATTAACATACAAAATTATTATTGCTACTTAGCCAATGTAATGATTTTGGGACTCTATGAAATTCTTTTTTTTTTAAGTGTTCAGGGAGGGATAAATTGCAAAATAACCAGTTTCAGCTTTACAGCTGCAAGAGGACAATAGGGAAGGGGAGAAAGAAAAGAGTTTAAGATACTTTCTGAATTTCTGCACACAGATACACATACAGAGTAGAATGTCAAAAACTTAAAACTCAAAGAAAACAAAGAAAGGTGAAAAAAAAACAAACCAAAAATATGATTTGGAAAAGCTGCTTATGTTTTTAAGAGTTTTAGTGTCCCTATTTTCTTTCCATGGTTTGAATTCCCCAGACAGATCACATCTCTCATCACATACTGTAGTCTGGGACCCTTAGGATGAATTTCTGTTGAGCACCACATATTTCTAATGATGTTAAAGTTGTACAATAGTTACACAATTTCTGTATGAAGCAATAGTTGGAGAGGATGCATAATGTTAGGGAAACTGAGAAACAGTTACTTTAACACAACTATTTATGATGCAGATGGACATGGAAATGGTAAATTATCATACCCCACTCCTTTTAAGTGCCCACAATCCTCTTTCTGTAAGGTCCCTTCTTCAGGGCCCCCTATTTCCTTGCTCTCAAGCCCTCTTTCCTTGTTGTTGTTTCATTATTGCATAGATTCTATATACTATTTCATTTCCATAAGGTACTACCCTGTCATTTCTGCTCCGCTGCACTAACTTCCAGACAATACAATTCCAGTCATATCCCACTATACCCTGAGGTTTTCAACAGGAAAATGATTTATCATAGCAGATTCAGGTAACCAACAGAATGATTTAGAACTATAAATGTATCTAATTTCAAACTTGACAAAATCTGAAGGAATGTGTACCAGGAGCTTGTACAGACAAGACTGCCAGGAAGATGCAGTAATGGGCTCTGTTAAATAGAAGTTTTCAGGAAAGTCTGGGAAGAAGAGCAGAAGGAAATAATGATCAGGACATTTTTAAAGTACTTGTTGAAAGATCCAGCAGTTTGTAGAAGAATGGGAAAAGAGTGTCCATGTTAAACTCACCAGTTCAGTGAGTTCTTAAGCTTCACTGTGACGACATCAGAAATATCAGAACAATTAATTAGGTTTCACTAAACGGGGTTTCAGGAATGGACACCTCTCACAGGAGTCAAGGGACAAAAGGGAACTCCAGGAGGTTCCTTCAGGAACAAGAGCCGCCAAATAGGCCATGATGGCAGAGAGACAGTTTGGTCAGTGTTCCCATCCAGACTAGCATGACTAGTTGGTGGTCTGTGCTAAGCCAGCCTCTTTTTCCGCTAGCACCTCTCTTTTTCAACAGCAGGTTTACAAATTATGAAAACTTATTATTTTGTTAAGCCATTTAATAAAAATCTTAATTTATTAAACAGTGGCCCTTTTTAAGTGTCAAAACTTGCCTTAAAGAAAAATAAGAACCAGCACTGGTGGGAGCCATGGGAGCCTTCCACTTGCTTAAGTGAATAAAATAAAGAAATTGTAGTTCCAACAATTAAAAAGAGGTTTTATTTTTATTAAAAGTGACTAATGCTCAGAGAATAATTCAAAGGCTTGAAAAGAAACTGTTCATGATCTTGGCTACTGGAAAAGTCATTTTTTATAACTGATCCTCAGAACTGTTAAGCAGCTGGGAAATCAACTGCTTTTACATATTTTATTTCAAATACTGTGGAATTTTCTTTAAAAGAGCAAAGCTTTTACTTCTAAAACTAACAACTGGCTTTGTTGTTTGAGGGAAAAATATAAATACAAATATATAGAAGCTCTTTGAATCTTCTTCCATAAGAAAAGTTCAAAACCCGCATAATATTGGTAAGATAATGTCTGAGCATTAAAGCCAAGGTGAGAAGCATCCCAGGAAATGTCCACTAGGTTAAGTTTTCTCTGAAGCAGAGGAAGATCACTGGTTTTGCAGACCTAAGCCATAAGTCCATGTTCTTGCCAGGTTGAACAGAAATATTTAATTGAAATACTGTGTACTTTTAGGATGTGACACCAGCACCTCTGGAAAGCATATATTAACATAGAAATCACAGTTCAAAACCCCTGTATTAGAATGAACATGACCCTGCTGTCAGGGAACTATGCAGCAACTTTGTGTATTTTTATTAGGCAAACTTTCTTTCTCCAATCTGTTTTATGTACATATGTAATTTTAGAGGGACACAGGAAAATGAGGTATATGCTATGAGTAATATCAAGTCTCAGGAAATAGTCAACCTGTGATTAATATGCAATGTGAGGCATAAGTTCGTAGTAGCATAACAAACAAAAAGTGAGAAAAAAAGCTTAAATATTCTTAAAGATAAATAATTCTCAAAGATTCTTAAAAGTCTGAGGCATCATTTTCCTATTGATATTCAAATTCCAGCTGAGAAGTCTACTTCATTCCAAATACCCATGACTAACCGGAAAGTAAAATATATTATAAAATAAAGCAAGGTCACTTATATCAGTTAACATCAAACCATTATAAAACAAGTATAACTACACTGTTAACACTGTAGAAGCTCATTTTTTGGGAAATACACATGCTAAAGAGGACATGAAGCAGACTAATTTGAGTTAGAACATTTCCCTGGACACAAGCTATCTTGTTTTCGGTATCTATATTGCAGCTGATGGTGGCTGCTCAGAAAACCTGGGTTTTCTTCAATCACTTCACTTCAAAAGAGGGGCTCCCCGAGTTTGAAAGTGATGTACCGCAGGCAGACTTAGCGGGACAGAGAGAGAGTGATGAGGCTGCAGTTCCACTGACTTCAGCAACACCAGTTGAGGGTGTCCCCTCTCTCCTGCCCATGGCTGAGCATCCCCGTCCCCTCACCAACACCTTCTCTGAAGGCATGTGCAGGCCTCTGCAACTCTCCTATGGAGACCATCAGTGGTCCTATTGAGAACAGCTACTACAAAGGGATGTACAGCATAAATGCATCCAACTAGATGGTTTTAAAGCCCTGGCAGCTTAACCATATAACTAGGAAGAGAACATTGTTGGTTAAATTTAGATTCAACTTCAAAAATAATAATGGGGTTCTAAAACAAATTTTAAGTTTTTAGGTCCTGGTTCTGTTTTGCTCTCATAAGATGAGAACTCTTTTAAAAGCAATTCCTTCACTAATGCCAGAACCAGACAAGCACTGGCTTCAGAAAACCTCCACTGTTTTTGTAGCACAGGCTTCCATTTAGTAAGACATACATGTTTTTTAATTAAATTTCCCATGAAAAACAGTGGTTTAAATTGAGGGAAACTGTGCCTCACAAAAACTCAATAATATTGTTGAAACCAAAAGCTTATTTGAGCTAAATCCTAAACACATTTATTTCTCTATTTCTGAAGGTAAATAAATCAGCCATAAACCCTTCATTAATTCCTCCTCAGGCTTACCCATTTGGATTTTACTGGGTGAAGGATCAGGAAGGGCAAACAATACTATATAGTGCTTCATGGGTGTTTTCTACAGCTGTGTACTTGGTAGCACTGGGGCAGTCCTGGAGAGGCACAGAGCTGGTGTGCCTGTCTACGTTCAGGCTGCAGTGCAGGGTGTTCTGCAGCATGTCCCCATGTCCCCGGTCTCCCATGCCTCCCCCAGCCACCCAGAGGGGAGCCCAGGGCTCAGTGTACCTCCCTCCTATCCTGGGAAGCTAGGGAGGAGGTGAGGGGAAGGTGACGCATTTCCCTATCTCATCCTAATGTGGAGCTAGAACTTGACCTGACTGAGTACATTCAGCCAGGAACTGTGAAGCTCTCACAGGCCTTGTAGTTGAGACTGAGCTGGTCAAAGCTCAGGAAAAGCCAAACAGAAGAGGAGCAGAGGGAACCACCCCCTGCTGCACAGAGGGAACCACCACGTTTTACATCATGAACAGGCTGTGCACTTTGGTAAATGTTCTGACATGAGCCCTGGGACAAACCCAGGCACCAAATCTCTAAGCAGAGGCTTAGCTGTCCACAGCTGTTCAGAGCAAATGTGTCCAGTAAGGTCTCTGTCAGGAGAAAATAACTACGTCTACCTCCAGCTGAAAACAATTGCTATGTCTAACTCCTCACACTTCCTTGATATAGCTCCCCAAGTAACTCACACATCTACACTATAGCCCAACATTTACCTACTTCTCACTTGCAGCAGCACAACCTCACTCATTCACATATAAACAGCAGTTGTATTTACTTTACTCCTTTTTAGTAAATAAATGTCTTTTTTTCTTCTTAGCACATCCCAAATGTATTATATGCCATGTCTTGAATCAGTGATGTTGTTATCAGTGATAAACAATCAATTTCCAAGTTTCCTGAAGCAAAATTGGTACCTTATATTAGCACAGTACCACTACAATGTCTTAAACTACTTTGCTCAGCTTGTCGGCTCTCAACTCCGTACCCAATGTCTTTTATTTCTTATGGAAATACATCACACAGAAACACAGTAAGTCTGAAGGTCTACAGAGTAGCAAGATACTTGTGAAGTTGGATGGCTCCACAGGATCATTTCCCTATATTCCATGGTAGCATAGGAGCATTTAAGTACAAAGTGGAAAGGTATTGTGCTTCCATCTTCCACACAGTGTGAAAGCTACATGTTTCTTTCACACATGGGTCCTCCAAGGCACTGACTATTTATGGGTCCTCGAGGTGTTATGTGTTCTATCAACATATCCAGGACCCAACATARGCAAGAATGCTGTGGGTGTTTCAACCCCAGTTATACAGGGCTGCTGTAAACTGTGCCCTTCATCAAACAGCCCACTGGCAAAAGAGAAACATGCTTTCTGTATCCAACTTCATGATACCTTCAATTTCAAGATTAATACAAGAATGATATGCAACTGTAAAGAATAGTACACTTGATTATCTGTGTTAGAAAATGCATTGCTTAAACCTATATAAGCTGAACAATTTATTTTTTTCTGTTGAATATAGATAAAATTATTTTATGCTGATATATGTATTGATCTGTGGGTTTTCTGCCTCCAGGCAGTTGCATAATGCAGAGTTTCCATGCAACAGCAATATGGCACAACAATTCTTCATCTCCTTTAAAACATTGCTAAGCTGGGGCTATGTTTCTACACCAAAGACAGCTTTTTGGTAGCATGTAAAATTATCTACTACCTCTCTCCTAGGTTTGGGAAACTTAAACCTGGAATTAAATAAGTTCATTCATACTTCCACAAGCATTTTAAGCCATCATAAATTGGACCTGCCACAGGAAAAGGCCACTTTGTCCCTCATGCACTACTCCATCCCTCATGACAGCACAAGTCTTTGGGCTGCAGCACAATTAATTGTATTAATCGCGTATTTATCTATGATCCAGGTTAAACATGCACAGCTTTTTGCTCGGTTAGGTTTAACCCAGATCAAAATTATGCCAGATCAAAGTTAATGTAAAACTACTATGGTAAAGTGCAAGTCAGCTGTTGACATAAAATCCAGATGTCCTTTGGTCTCTCAGCCACCACAGTCTAAAAAGCAGTGCAGATATCTTGGCAAGAGAATGAACAGGTCCTGCAGGGCTAACTACCTTCTCAGGTTACCGCATCTAGTATAGCTCCATGTTAATTATGCTACTATTCTTCTAAATATGGACATTTTTTCCCCACTTTTGGAGGTATCATTTTTTAATGTGTACCTCTGTTGTGTAAGGCAAGTATTTGTAAAGGGCTCAGAAGACAAGCACTAAGTGCTGAAAATTGTTAGTGCTTTTTATTCAAAATGAGGGGAAGATCTGTTTGTTTTCCAAGTTGCTTTCTTTTATTTATGTTGACTCCTTTAAGTTACAGTATCAACTTCAGAATCCACATTTGGAAGTGAGGGGTGGGGAAATCAGGGCTTACTACAACAGAAAAATGCTTATTGTTTCATTAGTCTCAAGTCCAGGAAACCAACATACAGCAGCAAGGCCAAAACTGCCAACTCATGTTCCAGAATAGTGAATGGTAAATCATCAGATATGGGAATGGTGAGGGTGGAAAGAGAAAAGAATGGAATTGTTTACTCCCTTATGGCTTTAATTGAATAACAAAAAAAAAAAATCTAGTTATAGCAAGAAAAGAAAAAAAAATCTTGGCTTATGTCTGCAGCAGCCCTAGGTTTTGGACAGAAGCAATGTTATAATGTATAATTATATAACTTACTTGAACAGTTGCTTTCCATATGGGAAGTAACAGTTTTGCCCTGCTGCATTTTGGCAAAGCCTGAATCTACCATTATTCAGAGTGTAACAATTTTGCTGAAATTTGGAAGTCTTACAAAGGTATCTACACATTTCACTGATGGTCCTTGACACTGCTTCTCTTCCTAAGAATAATACATGGCTTCAACCCCTTTTACAAGAGGTCCTGAGCCATATTTATCTCCCAGGATTGTCAGTATAATTGTGTTCTGACTACAGATGACTAAGATTGCATTCCTTTCTTCCTGTGATGAAAGAAAGGATGGAGCTTCAGGAAGCATGGAAAAGATGCCTTTGAAAGTCTCATTTAAACATTTTGATCTTGTATAAACCTCTAAATATATAGATTTAGTTCAGCTGCTTTGTGACCTTCATCCCAGGTTATCCTGTGTCTTCTATATCAGTAACTGAAGAAGTGAAAAGCAACAAAGTCTTCGGTAGCCTCAAAGCAGCAGCCAGTATTTGCTGCTTATTTCAGTAGCTTAGCTATAACCACAAGGTTGATTACACTTCTTAATATTTTGAAGAATACTATACTTTCAATATTTATGAACTTGAACTAGCAGTGGTCGGGGCTATTTTTTGTCAACGAGTCCTTATCCAATAGCTAGAATACTAATTGATCTCAGCAGATTCCCTGCTGCCACGCTAGTGTCAAGAACTGGGAGATTTTCAAAATAACACAAAGAAAAGTAATAGGCACAGATGTTTGGCATGTATATACAGGATATAAGTTGTTGAGTGTGAGACTGAACAGAGAAGCCACAAAAACTGTCACAGTTTCAGAAAATTGATGCCAAAGTGACCTAGTTACCAGAATATCTGAGTCCTCAAGTGTGAGTCAAATACATATCAATTGGAACTTCTCTCAGAGCCAACCTTTCAAGTATTGTACAGGACATTACTCCTCCAAGAATACTTGACAGGTTTATTTCACCTAGTGTTGGAGAAAAAAAACAAAGGTGTCCAACACCAAAAAAGACAATGCAGTGTGAATTAAGACAGCACCAAGAAGTGGTTCCACAAATGCCACTGGAGCCTCCTGGGAAACGCTGCAGCCGCACAGCCCATAACATTTTCAGTATCCCAAAGGGAAATTACCTCAGATTTCCTGTGTTCTCGTTTGTCTGACACATGTTTTTATTACATTTTATATCTTTAAGTATTCTGTATTCCATGAAATCACTCCAAAAAGCAATTTACCACATTATATTACTTTCTGCTATCTTTATGTATCATCAGAATTTTGAGAACTAAAACTACTGTGGTTTGGAGAATCCATGGAAGGCATCTGGCACAATTAGCAGAGCTCAAGAAGAGACTGCATTTGTTGCCAGATGGTCTTCTGTATTTTGCACGAAACCATCATTGGATAAAAGACAGGAACAGGACCAGGACATGGAAAAGAATTGAGGCATGTGGGTGAGAAGTTTGAATCCTCACAAGCAGACAAAGGAACTGAACCAGTCTCCATACATCCTGCCCAAGTGCTTCAGCCACAAACCAGAAGTGGCCCAAATGTCATCCCCAAAGACAGCAGTCATGAGTGAAGGTCCCAAGTGGATGAAGAAACCTCCTTGAAGCCCACATTGAACCATATGATGGTCCAAATTTAGCGTTCACGCTGTCTTTATCTTTTCCCCATGCTAGTCCTAGGCAGCTCTGTGCTTAGCTGTTTTGGACCCTAGTGTCTTGCTCAGTGCTTTGGATGCCAGTTTAGATACCAGCTATTAGGTTGGCTCTGATCTTTAATTTGCAGCTGAGTTTTGAATCCAAGTCTTGACTATGACTCCTGGCTGCCAGTGAATACTGGGGAAGAGACCAAACTTGAGGAGGAGGCATGATTTTTCCCAAATGGTAAAAACACTGAATCATCCTGTGAAATAACAACCTTCCCCACACTGTGTATGGATCAGCCGAGACAATAAAGAGAAGCAGCTCAGGACATAGGCTCTTCTATGAAGAAGGAACAGAAAGTAGGGAAATATACTACAATTCATGCCTTAATAAGCACCACTAAAGCAACTACATTGCTGAACACATTGTCTTATTGAGGCACAAAATACTTCCTCTACAGGGGTCCCACTGTACAATCATTTTCTAAAGTGCAGAATTTTGCTGACTTTACATTCCAGTAAGTGATCTGGAGTAGCTTACAAATGTTGCCATATTTATGCAGAGGGAATAACTTCAAACTGCCAGCCCTCCACAGACCATGAAAACACTCCCTCCCCCCAACCCCACAGTTCCTACTCAGTGTTTTGTGAACTTAAGGCACTGACAATATATTTTAACCAGTTCTTCAACAAGTGCTATTCTAACTTTCTGCCACTGTCAAAAATGGCAATTCTCTGTGCTTTCAAAACAATTTAAAGAAAACTTCCTGTAATTTGGCTGTATGCATTTGATACATATGAAGACAGAGATGCGCATACTCCTAATCACAAGTTTTGAAAGAAAATAAACCAAGATGCTGGAATATGCAAATCATACTCTGGCCAAGGATGGGTTAATGAAGTGTTCTGGGCTCTGCCCCCCTATGCTAGTAATAGGAATCAGGCTTGTAGGGAAGGATTTCTTGGTGACTGGCCAGGAAGAGAGCCTATAATCTGCAAAAGATGGGATCTGGGGCTGAGTCAGAAACTGCCTGAGAGTCTTCTGCCTGTCAGAGCCTCACTAAGAGAAGCTAAGCCTGCATGCAACAACTGGGGATTTGTTACCAAGATCGTCTTTGTTTCTCATGTAGGCAATGCTCTGCTTAAAGGGAGGAACAGCCAAATAAAATGTGTCATACGCTTCAGCTATGCGACTTTTGGCTATGAGATTGTGGTGATCCTATTACAATCACTTCTTAAGTCACAGTGGTCAAAGGCACATGAAATGGGGACATTTCTTTATCATTTAGTCAACTCCAAACAATCAGCTGCCTTCACTTAAATGACAGAGCGGTACTGGAACTGTAAAACAGTGGAAGAAAAAAGTCAAAAGTTCTATTATTGGGGAATCTGGTAAGGTTTAACTCACAGAAGGAAAGCACTGTTAGCAGAATCTCTTCAGAAGGGTCCATCCCAGGTGTAAAAACAGATGAAAGAATCTGGCTGAGAGAAACTGAGAAAGGCTACAAAAGGTTCATTATCACAGTAACCTTTCCATTAGAAGAAACTAATTGTGATCAGTGTTCAGCATATCACTAGCTCAGACAAAAATCATCCCAATTGAAACTTACAGAAACAAAAGCACAAGGATGAACATTTCATGTATTCATTTCTGATCTCTCAGTTAATACACTACTTCTACAAAAATTATGAGATGGCCAAATACGTATGGAGGCAAATCCTAAACACCATTCTCTGTCAACTCAGATGGGCTGCTTTTTGAGTGAAGTAATCATGAGAGCTTACTGGCAGATGTCTTCAAACAAACAAACAAACCAACCCAAAACTGTTGCTTATGTGTGTTTTACTTGGTAGAATTATCAGACTTATAACGTCAAGAAAAATATCAGATATACTGGAAAAGTCTTTTGCTTTCAAATCATCTCCAAAAACTAACTGCCAGAAAAGATGCATGGTGCATCTTCCCGTTTTAACATTTTACAAATGCATTCCAAAAATAGTGATATCATCTTTGTGGATGGTTAATACCAAGATTGTGATAAGACTATAGATAAGCACGAAAAGAGATACCTATTTGTAACTTCTTCCACAAGAAATAAATCAGTAGTTTTCCTCTTAGGGGTTTATCATCATTTTTACAGTCCTTCCCAGTAGAAGTTGAATAAAGAGCAATCAAAGAGCCAGAGTGCCCTCTGGTGGTCCTACATCATCAGTATTACTTCATTTTAGAAAATTCCTGTCCTTACAAAAAAAAAAAAAAAAAAAAAAAAAATTGGTTTTTTTTTTTTTTTTTTTTTTTTCTTTCCTGACTATTCAACACAGAAATCTTATAGCTATTAAGCTAACATTCCTAAATGTTCTCTTAACAAAAATATTTTTAAGAGCTAGACAATTAAGTATGTAGATCCAGACTGCCAAAAGTCACCCATGTAAAATGAAATCCAGAAAATAAAGCCCATGCTTTATCTCCACCAATTCCAGACATCACAAAAAACTGAAACACAAACCACAGCTTAGATAAACTTCTCAGCAGCTAACTTGGTTTGATAACCTAAACACCACATTGGCACGACAGAGAAGGGAAGAGAGAGAATTAACCCTCTACATTGAACAAAAGTAACCACGTGGGTAAGGAAAGTGAAGAGAGACTTCCAAAATTAATTCTGCTGTAGCCGAGACAGGGGACTAATTCCTTCCAGGAGCTCCTGCTCCCAGAGTTTAACATATGTACTTATCTGCTAGGGGCCAGCTGTCAGGCTGTGTTGTGCAGAGACCTTCAGTCACTGTTACCAATTTTGGGCCCATATCACTGTTGTCCCAGATGCACTGCAGCCCCTGCAGCAACATTGCTAAATGGGAAAGGAGCTCTGCAAAGCTGATACAGACCGGGCTGAGTTAACCTCCGGGGGATTTTCACCCTGTGTTGCAAGGAGAAGGAAAGGATTAGTCCTTCAATTTGTCCATCCCTCATCCGTTTCTTGGTTCCTCATGGGCTGACTCCAGTTTTCACTCAGGGATGGCAGCTTCCACTACAGCAGTAAATGGACAATTCAAAACTAAAAATGAGACGCTATTCCCCAGTTCAGATGAAGAACATCCTGCAAGCAATCAAAAGCAGATGGATATTTTAATGCCTTGCTCTAGTAGGTTGCCAGTCACGTCATGACTGCTAGTCATGACTGGACCAACGTCTGCTTTGTAACTGATGCCACTGAAGGCAGAATAGTAAAATATTCTGATAAAGGCTATAAGCTGAGCTGCAGACACGCTGCTGCTAGGTCACCACTGGCACACTGATGGTATAAGAAGGAAATCTAAACTTGCAGAACTGATTCAAGGATAAACAGATAACGCCAACATCAAAGGCAACTAATTCAACGTCCGCTCCCAAGAACAGTGCAGCAGAAATACTCACTGAGAATACTTCAGATCTCTTTCCTAGGGATCTCAAACATTTTATTCTGAAGTTCCAACAAAGGTTCAATTTAATTTTTTCTAATGTGTCTGAAAGTAACAAAACTAACACTGGCACTCATTTCTCAACGAGACTAAGAAACTAATTTTAAAATAAAGCAGAATTGGAGTTAAGCATACACATTTTCTGAATATCAGATCTTTCAGTTCTAATAGAGTTTTACCCTTGAACTATAAACCAATGATTTAATACATTACCTACTGCCAAAGTTTCCCAAAGAGGGTAAAAATACCCTCTCTGGGCAATCTGTGTGCAAATGGAACAGCTAATTAAGGATTCCTTAATTGAGAACACGTAAACAAGGGTCTTAGCCACATCGAACCAATTTCTTGAGGCAAACTTCATGGTCTGATTTCCCAGAAACGCACTGGAAAATTAGCAAAAGGGAATGTCTTTCACTGCTTTGTTTTAAGCCACAGAAAACAATGTCGGGCCACACCCACCAAAGGGTCAGTTTGATTGCCTCTGGCATTAACACAGCTGTAACAATTAACACAGCTTCAGCAAAAAAAATAAAAGGATCAGGTAAAAATCTCTGCTCAGCAGATATTCCAAACTGTAATATGTGACAGAGAACCATCAATTCCATTTTCTGTCCTGAAAGCCTTGTGGTGGTTTTTACATTTGTTGTTGTTGTTGTTGATTATCAGCATCATAATTATCCAAAATTTCCTGTTCCTCAGCTGAAAATCATCATCTTAATAGTGATGGATTGGCACAACTCCACCCAGCCACATTTGCCAATGTCAACTGAAGCAAAAACATGTATTACTAAACCAAATGTAAAAAAAAAAAAAAGAAATGTCGTTCCTCTCTGAAAAATGGTTCTGTAAAATAGATAAATAAGAATTATTTCTTGCTTAGTATGAACTGCTTTCTGCTGCTGAAGTTGGATCTATTCACACTAGCAACATTGACGTCTTTACTGCTTTTTTTTCCTTTACTAGAACAGATGCTATGATCTGAAAATTGTATGTGGTGAGGTGCAGACAGAGTTACAATATGTCAGTGCTTGCTAATTTTGAATATTCATTTTGGATTGTTAGGTCAATGTAGTATTAGATATTGTATTCATAACTCTTGCTTGTGTTGCCTCCAGGAAAGACTTTTCTGATGGTACCACAAAGAGAAGTTTAGCATGCTGCTTCTAATTAGGGAAGCTTTGGAAAGGAACGTTGAGGCAGTACACAACAGATTCTGCTAAAGGTTTCCTAACTGATACCTTTAAATTAACCAAGTCTGATTCTAGTCATAGATATACAGGGAGTTGCTGACTAACAGGGACATCAAAATAGTTCTGATCCCTCTGTTTGCTTTGGAAAACCAGCTTGATCGCTGGTGGCCTGACAGAGGGTGGACGAAAGCGTATGCAGAAGTCTCTACTGCCAAGAGCCCCTTCCAGCAGTGGCAGTCACTTTGCCCCAGTCTCTTCTTCTCCTTGGCAGCAGGAAATCCAAGTTTTTTACCCAAGTCCAACAACTCAGTCCCTTTTCTCATCTGAAAAGGATCTCAATTTTGCCAGCTCTGATAGGACTGAGAATGAGACTGAGACTAAAGCTTGATTGACATGACCTGACTGAGAGGAAAACATCACAGATTACATAGACTTGGTTTTCCAATAGGAAGTATTCAAATAGCAAAGAACTTTCACTTACCTGGCGTATGAGGGAATAAAAGTTCACATTGTTGTCTTTACCGTAAGAAAAAGATACCAATAGCTGGATTAAAAACAAAAAACAAACAAACAAAAAACCAAACCACAAACAAACAAACAAAACCCCAAACACACACATACACAGAGGAGTTAAAGGAATCATCCTTTTCCCTTCAGTTCAGCTTTACTGTAAAAATGTTACTTGCTAGCTAGGACGGGAAATGCTCTTCAAATCTGATGAATCATTAGAGAAATAGCAAGAGGTTGTCACAGTGGGCTATTCTTACACAAAGAGGTGTAAAACACATTTATCTGTAACATGAAAGTCCTTGAGGCCACCTAGAACTTTCACACTGAAAAATGTGTGGTGCATATACAGAGAAATGTAGGAGAATAAAAGGAAATGTGTCCATCCTTGGAAAAGTCTTAAGCCGTGGCAAAAAACTATTAGCAGAAAAGAAGTAATTTCTTATTCCCTGTAATTGTTAATGCTTACTTAAAATATCTTTTTTTTCAGCAGTTCCACTTAAATCACTGCTGTTTGTGAGCAGACTGAATGGAAGATTTTAATTATTATAACATGAAAATTATATTCATCTGAAGTAGCCTCCAGATTAATTTTCTTATCAGTAAAAAATAGGGGACATCAATGAGATAATTCAGTTAGGAGAGCTACTTGGACAAATGGGTTTTTAAATCTGCTTTAGCAGGCAATAAAAGAAGATAGTTCCCTGAGTAAATAAGGATGTAATTTTGCAGTTATCTGCTTGTTTTCTGATTATGTACCTCCTTTGTTCCCAAAGATGAGCTTCTTAAAATTTCGGGTTAGATCAAATACATGAAAGCAACTGAGTAAGATATTCTCTAGGACACAGAAGAGTTTAGAAACATATCTGGTCTAGGAGGTACTGCTTAACCTACCGATAAATCCAAAACATACATCTAAATCAGACCCAAACAACATCAGTTAAAAGAGCTTGATTGCTTTCATTTGTTTTTAGCTCATCAGTTAAATCTCAGCCTCTGCAAGTATTTTCACCTCTTTGGATTATAAAAAGATATTAAGTGGGCTAGTCTTGAACACACATACTCAATTCCCGCTTGTAAGGGTATTTCTAGGTTTCTTTGTCTTCTACTATCACTGAAGTCTTCCTCAGCATTGCAATGCAATACTAATAAGGACAGCATACCTGTGTCTCTTTTGCATCCTCTCTCGCTCTATAACATAGACCATTTGAAGACTATAAATTGTAATAAACTTTCTTGCAGCATTATCAAGATATGTTCAACAACTTAGAGCAAGATCAGTAGTGTGCACTTCAGAACTGTGAATGTTAAGGATTAGCAGAACAAGCCACTGACAACAAATTCTAGACCAGCACTCCCAATATTTTTTTGCTTAAATCAGTATTTACTAAAAAAGAAAAAACATTTGATGGACTATCTTATTACATGGAATATTTCTAAACCCTCCTGAATGATCAGTAAACTTTTCCATATGACCTTGCATCAAGTTATTTGACCTATCAATGCCTCAGTAAAACCAGCTGGAAAAATGTGTAAAAGTATGCTATAAACCTGGTAATGTATCTGAGCTGAGTCCAGGGTAAGTGAATTGCAAAAGCAATGAAAAGGTCTGACTGCTGCCTGGAGGCAGCCCCATGCTGCATTACTCCTGGGAGGCCCAAGATGTGAAGACTACAGCCAGACTCCTGAGTTTGGGTGTTAGGCAGATGGAAATTCATTAGCACATGGTAATGTCAGAAAAACACAGTAGCAGTAAAGGCTCATTTTGTTGCAGCAGTTCTGCACCTAATCACGAAATTGAAGTTATTTTGCAAAACAACTTCATCAGTCTACCTACTGTAGGCAAGAGCTCAGGTAGAAAATACAAACCCTTGTTTTTACATTCCAAGGATAGCAAGGTTCCTTCTCATTTGAGGTTCACAATTACTGATCTATTGGAAAAATGTTCTGGTCAACCATGACTTACAAAAGTTGCTTTAAAATTACTTCATCTTTAGGATCTTCCAGTGCATTTTTGATTGGTTCACTGAATTTTTAAACTAGCTGCGTTTCTGGGCGATACAGACATTCAGTTTAAATGTATAGAGCTGAACATCCTGTTGTGGCTGTGTAGCGCAGGAAACTCACCCCATCAGTTTTCCAGACTTCTAGAAACATCGAACAAGACCTTTAGAGAATCCCAGCTCTTTTGAATGCACTGAAGGAGAACAAGAGTGCACAGATGTGTATGTTGTGGGGAGAGGGGGAATTACTCCTCCTATGCAAGTAAAACAGCCACAAGTTGGCTTTAATTTCAAAAGCCATTCTGCTAGGCGAGGATCATAAGATAGCGGTAGTTTTATGACTTTTGCACTTTTTGCTGCTGAGTCAGGAGACCAGAACCAGGTGGTGTAGGAACAACAGACTTGATCTACATCTCTGAGAAACTCAGCCTCAGAAGGAGAATTCTCAGCTGCCTGAGGAATTCAAACAAACAAAGAAGTAGGAGAAAGATTTAGTCTTTTCAAGATCTTTACAGTCAAACTAGCTGTTCAAAGCCATAGAAATCACATTCTTGAAGTAGTTTCACATCATAGATAACTGCACAATGATATTTTGCTATGGCCTTCTGCTTTTAAAAGGCAAGAATAATAAACTGGACAAGTATAAGTGTGGCTTTCCTTTCAGTTTTAAGTTTTAATCCCAGTTTCAATCAGTTTGGGAAGAATTTTGCAGGCATACAGCTTTATAATAAAAAACATATCAATTCAATTTTGGTTGTTACAAGACATTGACTCGTATTTCAGAACTTCAGCAACCTGTTTACACACCAAGAGGAGGTGCATCTCTTTCCCTCTGCCTGCACTTCAGCCAAGTGCTTTCCGGGCATATTGGCATTGCTCCTTTGATCTAACTCGAGCTAACAGCSTTAACTCAACAAGTTTTCTGACCTTCTGTTGTTGCGTCCAAATTAGTCTGAGTTCTCTTATAAGACAAAGTCTAATTCCTTTACTTACTCATCCACAGAATAGCACCTCACCAAGTTTTCTGCTTGCATGAATGTTTCTCCCCAGCTCCATTCCAGTACAAAGACCAGCAGGTTATCTTAAGCTATATGTGCTTTAATCTGATGCATTTGATTCTGAAATGAAATAGAGTAAGAACCAGGCATTGCGCTCAGACTTTGTGTCCGGTTTACCAGTCATACTGCAGGTAGAATTGCTCAGGCTTCCCCAAGACTGCTGTCCCTAACATCCCCCTCACAGGTTGATGGCCAGAGCTAGAAAGTTTGTCTGAATGATATACAAGTTAGAACTCAAATACGAGGTGTGAGGGTGCTTTATGCATTGAGACCTAATGTGTAAGATAGGAACTTGTTGGAGAAGGACAAAGTTAAATTTCTTTGATGTTGACATCAGTTCTCTCTCTCAGCTCGAGCCTATTACCACTGAACCCAAGAGAAGGATGATGGCCCTAGTGAGTACAAGATTTTTGGTCATGATTTTGTTAGCATAGTCTCTATAGACTTAGCTTTAAAATATTTCAAACTAGTGATGGATGAAAGCCACTGACATTAATGTAATTTTTAATTTATTCTACACTTGATTTTTTTACTTGCTGCTAATAATAAGCAGCAAAAAGYGGAGAATTACCATGGAATACATGTTATCACGCTAACATAAGAAGGAATATTTACTAAGACATTGTGGCCCTCTTGTAGCATGTCTGATTTGTAAATTTAAAATAAATCTGTAATCTGAAAATAATACAAAAAGTAAAGTAAAAATTGTTAGTTATTTTCTGCCACCCTCCAGTTACTGTTATGTCGATTTCATAGAATCATTACGGTTGGAAAAGACCTCTGAGAACATCGAGTCCAACAATTTCTAGGTTCATTTTAAAGTTTATATTTTCACCAACAGGTGGAGCCATCAATTCTGAATTCATTATCTGTTAGTGATCTAAAACAACATAAATATTTACTAAACACTAAAAGAAAATATATTTCACATCCTGGCTGTTGTGAAAGCAAGAAAAGCTACACAGAGTAAAAAGGACTAACTATTACACCAAGACAGGAAGATTAGATTAAATAGGGGAGTGTGCCAAATAGAAATATAGTGCTTTGGTATCATCATGATAACTACTTGAAAATATAGAATATTTTTAATCTAAGCTGTACTAAAAGACTCTTTTCTTTTTTAACTGATTTTCTGGTGCAAAATTTTCTATAGCCAGTAAGAGCAACTACTAAAAATGGCTAAAGTAGCATAAAGTTTAATTACAGAAAAGGTAAACAAGACTGACATGTTTCAGAAGTTTAGACATAGAGATCACACTGCAAGAAGAGTTTCTTTTTTCTCAACTACAGCACTATAATTTCTAAAGTTTGGACAAATTATTAAATTTTAGGGCTGAATTCTACTTCTGGAGAAGTACAACTTCCATTTACTTCTTAAAATAACCATTCCCCCAAAGTTACAGAAAATAGCATTCCCAAGGAACCTCAAATTCATCATGCCATTATTTTCAGTCTACTTAATAACAAGCTTTCTCTCTCCTGATGTATCAAATTAAGACTTCCATACTAGAATACATTAAGCCTGAATGATACTTCACATACAAATAAGCGGAAACCATTTACTTGCTGAGGTTTTGGCTTTACTTTTGTTTATAAACTGAGTAAAATAACAACCCTTTAGGCAACATTTGAGGGAAAAATACGAATAATTACTCCTTACAGTACTGCACAATTTATAGTGCCCAGAGGAGCAAAATATTGAAGTTTCTTCCTTGGTGCAAACCAGCTGGTAGATCTGTAGACATTCTGGTTCACAGCAAATGGCGCTCTGCTGGGCAGGGAGCAAAAGAAGAGGGTACAAGGAGAAAGGAGCGTTTTAGCAAGTACAGGAATTTAGCTAGCAGCTCGAAGGAGAGGAAAAAAAGGGTCATATCCTCAGTTTAAGTAAATCAGCATAGTCTCATTGATATTCAGTTGATGTCAATGGAGACAGACTGAGAATTTAGGAAGAGAAATATACAGAGAAGGCACATACAGGCTATATTCCAGGAACCCAACTCATAAATCAAATTTACCTTCTTCAGTAAATTTCAGCCTCACTGATGACTAAATAAAATCTCTAATCCAATATTACAATCTCCTATTCCTATAATTTCTGTAGTAAAGTCACAGGACCTTTATTCATTGAAGTATTTCTTACTCTTACGAACTACCCCCATTTACTTCCAAGCAAATATATTCATGAGTGAGAAATGAAGGATCAGGCCACACAAAAAATTTTGCTTTTTCACCCTGAAAACCTGGTTATGTGAACTTCTCATAAATCCCTCTGTTCAAGCCATCAGTACTTTCCTACTGCAAAGAATTTTTCTCTGTTGTAGTCAAGTTTCAATCACAGAACCTCTGCAAGTGGTAGTACAGCTGCAGTAATAAGGTAGACCCRCATACGTTACGATGGGAAAATATAAGTAAGAGAGTATAAATATGCATTGACACCATGCTAGGTAGAAGTCTGTACTAGAGTATGCAACCTTCCCTCCAGTGAGCCATCGAGCTTCTGTTCAAAGAGCTCTGTGTTATTATTAGTAATTTTGCCACTTACCATTCTATTGCGAGTACTCCATTTCAGGGACAGAGCAAAAGTCTCCGGAAAAAAGTCACAGTGGTACCTCTGGCATTGGTCTGTCTTTTAGCTGAGTTACCACACTGGTTTCATCATTCAGCTTCTACCTTTAAAAAGGAAAATGGAAATAAGAAGCTTTTGATGTTCCTGATCAAGAAAAGCATCACAACAGTATGGAGACAACCTTCTTTTAACTGTTCTGGGGGGAGGGGGGGGCGTTCTGCAATATCAGTAAATGTTCACTAGAAAACTATGTATACAATCTAACTACAATCCAACATAGAACCAACTGTTCATACAGCCCAATACCTACCTAATTAATAAGCCAGCAGGTTGAGGCAAGTGATTCTTCCCATCTGAAACACCACAAGCCGTTCTGTTGGTACGGCAGCAGATAGTATTGCACCCATCCGCTTCYCTCTGTTGGGCCAACCAGACAACCCTAGCAGGAGTAAAAAGAAAGCTAACATTTTTGTCAAAATAGCTGTTAAAAGTGCTCAACAAGGCACTACAGTACATAGATTTGTCTGACAGTAAAACAAATGAAACTTACCTGTTGAGAATAACATTATTCTTTATGTAGTCATCCCTGAAAATATTGCCATGGGTTACTGAGGTTGATTAATTACCATGGAGGGCATGCAGGTATCTAATGGGATGTTACTTGTAGCACACGTGCTAGTACGCAATAATTCTAATTCACACAAAGTTTTTTCATCTTTCAAGTGTTCTGTTTGCTTTCCAATTTTCATTTTATTTTCATTTGAAAATACAAAAAATTGTATTTGGTAATATGTTTCTATTGTTCAATTTATATTGTAATAATAAATTTATGTAAGTACTTTACTCTCAATAATGGTAATCACTTAAGGAGCTTGCATTATCTGTCACTTCAGATTCACTGAAACTGGTGGATAGAATCAGGGGAATCACATTATATGCAAATGTATTTGTAAGAGAGAGCCAATTTAAGATCCAGATGATATTTCTTATGCCTTTTGTTTTCAGATTTATTTGCTCTATGTCTTTTAAGACTGTTTCAACTGTATTTTACATTTAAAAATATGTTACTTATGCTCTTAGATTAGGGATAACAAAGCACCTAAAAATAAAGAATATTCTGTATTTGTATATAGAAATTTTAATTTTTTTTTTTTTTGGCADCTTTCATGTAAAACAAAAGAGTAAAAAGTCTCTTTTAATTGGAACAGATTTCAAAGAGTGGCAACACCCTTCCTGCAGAAGGGTGCAGTATCTTGTTATGATAATTTTTTATGATACAAATTGGAGCACTTATCTACTCTGTGGAAAACAAAAAACTGAAACACTTTTTGCGTGGTATCACTATATAGGAAGCCATGTGACAGTATAGTCATGACAGTATTGGGTAGATCATAGTGAAAATAAGAATTTGGTTGGTACTAAGGTCACTGAGATAACATCTTTACATAATCTATATTTAAAAGCACTTTGGGAATTCAAAAAACACTCATAGTAAAAGGGAGTATAGGGATACAGGCAGGATACAACTTATCACATCATTTGTGTCAAAAGCAGGTGAATGGAATGATTACAATATAAATTGAACAACAGAAACATATTACAAAATCTCCTTCCCAAGTAATAAAGCAAAAGTCAAACCCTTTGATGATCTTATATGCTACTTAAAGAATGGGGATATTTTAACAGTCCATTTTTCCCCCCTTGAAAATCTAATCATTGTTGAAAATGGCATCTATGATAGTTTCTTTTAGTGCTTGTGAGTGAAAAAAAACCACTCTGAAAAAAATCCAAATATAGCATAAGCATTTTTGCAGTCAGTGGCATGTGAGCAAGAGGTTTTCCTGAATCTGCTGTTGTTGAAGTCTACGTTCTTAACTAACAGATGCCAGAAAAAACAAAATTTGATAAATGAGCTGAGACAACAAAGCTAAATTTAAGTGAGGAAATGAATTGGCAAAACCTTTTACTGACATATGATTCTGAACATAATGTAATTTATTTTTACTTTGTTAATTATCCCAATGTATTTAATTTGCCATTTTATCTGCCTCTATTACACATTATGTATTCCTGAAGAGAAACATTTAGAATTTTTTAAAGACATCTTTGAAATTAATTTCTTTTGCTCATAAGCCCTATTTCAATGCTGGTGATACAATATTTATTAAATTTCAGGAGTACAATGAATGCATAATAAAATCTGTTGAGTGATATGAGAAAAAAAGGGGAACAAATTTGTGAAGGTCAGATATACAAAAGCTTGGGAGTAGATTAAAGTCATGCTGCTGATATTCTGTTGGTTCTTAAACAGAATCCCCTACRAATATTTAATTAATAATACTTTCAACATGCTGAGAGAATGCTGCACATAGATTACTGGGGGAAATTACTATTTAAAACAGGAGAGTTGAAATCAAAGAGAAATCCAACTATTCCCATAAGGGTTATTATGTTTGAAATTCAAGACACTATCTTCAGTACTACAAAGACTGACCCAGGGAATACGCTTTAATTCTCCTTAAGTTCAACAGATGGAAAGAGCTGCAGTACAAATTAATATTAATTCAATTAAAGACATTGTTAATCTGTGATAAAAATATGAATACTATGCCAATGAACACTATACCAATTTTCAGTAGGCTACCTAAAGCAAAATGACCGAACTGGATAAATTACAGCTGAGCAGATCCTTAAGCATGCAGCTACCCATTTCCTATTGAATTTTCCTATAGAATTATAACATTTGTAACATATTTGTATCTCATGCAGTGACATTAGAAAACTGCATACCCATGGCATCAGAACTTGTTCTGAATAAGAGAGGGACACTACCTGGTTTGTCAGGCTATTGAGAAGCTTAAAGGAGCTCTCCTCTAGTTCCGAGGGACAAATTGAATTAAAAACCACCTCCATGAATGGTAATTAGCAGTTAGGCATTATTTTGCTGAACAACCCTCAAAATTTTGCTGACAGAGAGATCTAATCATTTCATACAGTAGATACCTCTTCTCTCACTTGGTTTGTAGCTTCATTTTATCAGTTATGTTCATCGGCATCCTTCAATATTCAAAACCAGTTTCTCTGCCTTTAAAGCTGATTACTAAAAATAATCCCTCATCAAGACCTGGCARGTCACAAGCACTGGACAAATTCCTCTCACAGACCCTTGACCAAAGCAATCAGAGTTTTTATATAAGTGCTGTAACGTAATCTTGTCTAACTTTTAATTTTCTGATTTGCATTCTGTGGATCACATTACCAGGAAAGAGAGGCTGTAACATAGCAGCAGTCTCCTGAGTGTTGCAGAGGTTGCAAATAGTTGCTGGAGTAGAGTTTTGGCTTGTGCCACGTACTCTGCTGCCTGATTAGAAACAGTTTTATTGCTGGATTCATGTGCTCTTTGGGAATATTTGTTTTATGGCAGACATTTCACTGCTTCTAGCTCACCAAAAAAAAATTGTGACTGTCTCTGTTGACAAACAATTTTGTTTAACACAAATGTTACAAGAACCTTTTGGAAGTACATCAATTTTACCTTTAACCTAATATGACACACTGTGATGTAAAAATTCTACAGGAGTAAACAAAACTACTTAGTTTCAAAGCACTCGATATTTCAAAAAAAGTTATACTTAGCCTGCAGACTGAGACTTAAAATGCAGAAGCTACCGTATTACTCTGGAGTAGAGTGAATGTGTATTACTGGCTCTGCTGTCAGTTCAAGTGTCTGTGTGTGTCTTGGATGTGCCACATGGCAGGGAGCTCATTCTTCTGGTTATTACCTGTGGAGGCGGGAAACCCGAACCTTCAACTGGAAATAACTGTAATTGTGATCCACCTTGGCAACCAGCCTGGAGCCATATATTGTACCTCTGTGGGCTCCTGTCCACTCCCACAGAAGCCATAGCAGTTTGTCAATACAGACAAGGAAGGAAGAATGAGACTATAAAATTAAAGGCAGTCTGAGAAAGGAACATATAAATAAATTACATTCAGCCCATTACGCATGGCTATAGGCCAATACTTAGCACTTGGGTGTAAAGTGAGTGCAAACATACTTAAGTTCCCTGGTTACGCTGCCCCACGCTTATTTGCCTATGCCCTCAGCTACTTCATTACCTCCTGATGATGACTGTCTTCCACATAGCTGGCTTAAGAGGCAAAAATATTATTTTTAAAATGTCAAGAGGATACCATTACAGTGTTGAGTCAGTTCTCTGTGTTTCCTATTCATTTTGTGCAAGTCAACTGGTCCAAAGTACAGAAAAGAGTCAGAAACATTGATGAAGGGACTTCTCTGGTAGATGGGAATCTTCAAGAGATAAAGATGGAGTTCCTACCCCTAATTTCACACCAGTTCAAGCACATATCAAAAGGGGAATGGAGACTGTTTATCCTTGGAAAAAATACAACTGGAGCGCAAGCAAAGGCACATAAAAGAAATTGTTGCAAGTGACAACAACCATTTAAATCATGTTGAAAAAAGGTGAGAAGCCAAGGATAAGTATACAGAAATAAAAGGAGAATATGCTGCTTTCCAGTGTCAGCCTAAATTATTCTTCAAAAGCGATCCAGGGCTACAGCAATTCCCTGATGGTTCACACAGCCTGGTATTTCTTTACTTCTTCCTCTAAGTAGAACACGTTGATAAGCAAAAAGCAGCAGTGTACATTGACATTTACATTTCCATTTGAATATTATCTATTTTTCTACAGAAATGTAACTTACTTACTAATTCCCTGTAGAAATACTTAAAGGAGTATTATGCAAAATAAATAGTCATCCTTGCCTCTCAAGCAATACCAGGTTTAGGTTTTCTGTTGCTTTTTTTTTTTGGTGAATTTTTTTAATGAATAGATATATTGATGAAAAACAACCAGAAAAATCACAGCTAATAATAGGGTCAGCAGATACTTTAAACTGTTACATGCAAAATGAGGACAAATCTATTAAAATTTGTTTCAGCAACAATAAAACTAAAAATGCTTTAATCCTTCCCAGTATTATATTTAGGATACGCACTGCATCTACATCAAGAGGTTTATCTTGAAGGAATCTGAGTATAGGCCACAGAAGTCTCAATATTTTTCATATCCTAATTCTTCAAAATATATGCAAACTGCTCAAACATAAACATCTGAAGCTGAATATGTAACAGAAATTAGCACCTTTCAAGTCCTACTAATTTCAGTAAATGAACATATAAGCAGGCAGGGTCATTTTGTTAAGATGAAGCTGTAGAAATAAAACAGAAAAACATGATCTCTCTTCAGTGTACAGTCAAGAATATATGCAGACTACTCTACAAAGACCTCTAAGTTGACACACAAGTGGTACTACCGTTTAAACATAAATCTTGGTCTTTGATGGACACCTGTTTGATTAACTCCAGTGAAGTTTCAAATTCTTGTGCAAAACCTGTCCCAGTGACATTAGTGCAAAGAACAGTGAAGRATAAGTCATACTGACTGCGACATCATTAGTTTGGAGAAGGAAACAAGGGGAATGGAGCTGTTAGATAATAATATATGTTTGGACTTTAAATAATTAACTGAACTGAAGTTTAAAAGCAGCATAAAAATGCTTTACGATTCACTGCAGCTCTGAAGTTTGCAGAAAAAAGGAACAGTAATTATATAATTTGCAAGTAAAACAGTAAGTAGTGAAAGTAACCCAAATGTTATCAGCATYAGCCTCTAAGAGCTAAATCCTTCCTACCTACATAAATTCTATAGCAATTCCAAAGAAGCCAGGTTACCCTTCATTTACATTGCTCTGTATTAAAAGACAAATGGGTTTCTAATTTGTGATCTCATCTTTCAACAATCTGCAAGTGTATGGGATGTTACTACACTGAATTCAGACAGTTTCATTGATGCAAAACAATGAAGTCTCTAGTTCATCAATGCACTTCAGTAAATGTTTCTGTCCCCCTTCCTCAATCTCAGGCATAGCAGAAGCAACTGTGGCTCTCTGGCCTTCCCTCACCCTCACAGGTACAGGAAACTCTGTAGAGTAGGAGGAATGAAGTATAGTGGAGAAAAGGGAATTCTGGGTCTGGGGAAGAAAACAGATTGTGGAACCCCCGAAAAAGGAGCATGGATGCAAGGGGCAGGGAAGGCTGCATACCTTCAGGAAGGCAGGAGAGAAAAAAACCTGCTTACACAGCCTTTCACAACCCCTTAAAACACCCCTGATTTCTTAGCCTGTCCAAATTCTTCACCRGTTCTCTCTCTCTCTCCCCCTCTCCCCATCCTTCTCAACTTCCCTGTTCTCCTCGGCACTCTTCTTATTTGCACCCTCCTTATCTGCTCCAGCTTCCATTGATCCCATCCAACTGCTTTTCATCCCACAGCTTTTCACCACTCCTGCCAGGACCACATCTCCACAAAATTGAACTTCGCTTGCACTATTGAGGAACCCTAACCCAGTTTTGCCTATGCTGTTGAGGACCGCTATCCCAGTTTTACCTTCACTACTGAGGATCTTTGATCCAGTTTTCAGTCTCCCAGATTTGGAAATGTTTAGTTGGTCTTCAGTTCTTCAAGGTCTAGACCAGAATCACTCTGCTCCATACAAAAGTATTTCTGCCCAAATAGAAGTCTAAAGCCAGGCATTAGGATAGAGATTCACCCTAACTGAAAGCAGGTGACGTTATATATAACCAGCTGGCTCTGCAAGTCTTACGTTCCTTTCTTCATTCTGTGTTTTTAAAATTTATCTTTGACCCTTCTGAATTTCTTTCTTACACGGACACATATTCAGTCAAAGAACTTAGTGTTTTACTTGGTTAAATAAACAAAGATAATAAATTGCTTTTAATTTAAACAAAATGCAGAAAGTTGACACAGCATCTCTTTTTACCAGCTTTCAGACTACATGTGAAATTATGTGCCTTCCCCACTCCCCAGTGACAATACGGGAGAGGAAACTTAATTTGCATTATTGTTTTCATAAATGTGTATGTAGATATTTAGACATTGATCAAACGTAGTGCTGTACAACAGATGTTATGAAGAATGAAAGCCAAAACACTGAAACTTTTGCATTCCTAATGAGCAAACTGTTCTTTTTATATTGTCTTAGTTACGGTGTATTGCTAGATTCAGATAGGTCTGATAAATGTAATGATACAGAGATCTGTGTAATAGTCAAATGCTGTGCAGGTGTACCTTATTAATGTCAGATATGGAAAGATGGTTCCTTGGAGACTAGAGATTTATATAGCTGAATGCTTTACATATTCTGTGCTGAAACAAGCTAGATGCCATGACTCTAGGCCAAAGCAAAGCCAAAGTTCACAGCTAGACTCTACAACGTAACTAGCAATCAGCTATCTTAAAATGGAAAGCAGAACTTTTGCTTTAAAAGTATCATGGGACATAAACTCACATTTACTTTCAAGTTCCTCTGAAGCTTGAGGCAGAATCTTTTTTTTTTTTTTCTTCAAATTTCTCACAGAAAAGGGTAAAAATATTATTGCAAGAAGAAAAAATGTAGTGCTTTCTCAGAGGAGGACATAACATGCAGTCCTCAGGTTTATTTGAACACCAGTTCATTGGCAGAGGGCCACGGGAGCTTTAGCCTCCTGTTAGGGCTAACTGGTTGGTATAGCCTGCAACTCCACATCATGTGGTACGGTCACAACCCCATGGCTTCCTCAGACATGGAGGCAATGGGTCCTGGTGTATGTGTACTTGCCTGTGTTCCTTTCCATTTAAATTATAAAAGAAACATCAGAACAGGTTGCGCTTTTGAACTCAGATATTATGACTGTTCCTCCCACTATGGCCTAGAATTTGCTGGTCTTACTCCTAAATTTTCCCATATGCTTCAAATAGGATGACTCATGTGTATAAAGTGAATAGATCTGATAATGTTTTAACAAAAATTATTTTATATGCCACACATAAGCTCAATTTCTAAGTCACACAACAGTTCAATACAGCTTTCATTTTAAAGTTCTCTCACTTTTTCAAATGACAAACTCTCTAGCCTATTTCAGTTTAAAAATAAAAAAAATCCAAAAATTGTTTCAGTTACTGCAAATAATTCAGTTGGACTCTTGATATTTAAAATACTCCTGAGTCATTTTTGCTTCCAATTTTTCTGCTTCCTATCAAACTTCCTCTTCTATTTTTGAATTGACAGAACTGACAGGATAAGTCTCATTGAACTGAATGTTTCAGCAAGACATAAGTCACTAAGAACTTTCACGGGCTGTCAGTACACAAAAATATGAGCATACATCCACATATTCTCCACTGAAGCAAGTGGGACACAGCAGAAAGGGAATGTGAGAAGGTTTTGTGTACTGCTTAATATGGTACCGAGTGCTAAGGAACCTGTGAAAATGTGGTATTAATCTGCAGCTGCTGCCAATCAAGTTACTACTTGTCTAGCATAAGGGAGGGAATCGAGGATTCTTAAGCACTTCTGTGCAATTCTCCCTCTTCCCTATCACAGGATATGACTTTTGACATAATCTAGCTGTTAGTATGAACTGAATTATTATGGCTTATATTTTAACACAAACATCTGTAAGTACTCCTGTAAATATTAGAAATTTCACTGCACACATGTTCTAAAGTCTGACCTCTTCAAGGAGGAAAAAAGGGAGGTTAGATTCCAAATATAGAAGGCGTTTGTCTTATAAATTCTTAATAAGAAAGGCTGCAGTTGTCAAAAATATGCAGTTTTTCACTGGCATGCATATGCATCCATTATGGCTATTTCAAGACACACAGCAATGTGAATCACATGTCCAACTTCAGGAGTGGACTGCAAGACTGAAATATTATTGGTAACATAGAAAGACTCTTCCCCACTTAAAGAACAAACCAGCAATTTTTCTGAAGTGTCTTTACATACGTTACAGAAGTCAGGCTCATGCAAAGTCAACCAATTCAGGGAAGATGCCAGAGATTCACATAATTTTTAATTCACAGTTTGAGAAAATAATTCCTACGACAGTGTTCCCAATCTGTTGGCTGTGTGACTTTAGAGCTATGACAGGTTCGAAGGAATCTGGGACAGATGAATGGTGGATATGATTCTCCAGGTCCACTTAAATCCTCAAGGCAAATGTTCAGTAGGGATTATAAGTTGGTRCATAGATCCTTGAAAATTACTGGAGTGGATGGATCTATTTTGTTCACAGTTAGGGTATGCTGTGTTACTTTGGAAGGCTGAGGCTGAGCAGCAGGGGGAAAAGCTCCCTGTTCCCCTTGTGCTGGCTGCTGCCCTCTGGGTCAAGGAGAGACAGGATTTTTCCCCCCAAGAGCAGATAAACTTGCTCAGCACAGAAAGGGTTCTGGAGTGCAGTCTGGGGCAGCCAGAGAGAGGAAGCAACACACACAAAATAAGTGAGAAACCTGCTGCAAGAGCAAACAGTGACTTCACTGTTACAAGTCTCAGAGGTGATGAAATCCTCCCACACACTTTTTCCAAGGACACGCAGGTTACTCTGCAGGGTCTCTGCAGTATATCAGGCCATGGCACTCTACCAGAAATAACAGCAAACCTGAAGACACTTCATGCAAGGATACAACATGTAGAGAAGAAGACTCACATATTAACATTTTTTTTCTGTCTTACTCAGCAGATAGGGTTTTTTTTCTACTTGGTAGAAGCTAGGTAGAGCCACCTTTAAATTCTGGAGACACTGGAGTCCTGTCCCAACCTTTCCTCCTCTGCTTTGCTGTGTTTGTCTGAGCTGCTAATACAGAAAGAGAACATTTGTACAAGTGTGCTGGTGCTAATGCAACCTGAGAAACTAAACTGTATAATTATTTTCTGTTCACACCAAGACCAGCATCATTTCAAGAGTATTGCCATCAGCAGATCTTCTTGCCCATGTCAGGAAGCATGCAGCTTTGAAGTGAGAGGAAAGTGGAAGCAGCTCAGTTAAAGGAAGAAGAATGACACAAGAAAGTAAAAAAGGAATAGGAAACAATGAGGAAAAGCAAAGGATAGAAGAAGAAAGTAACAGGCAGAAGAGAATTAGCTGGGTATGCCATTAAGGAAAGAAAAGGACAGAGGGAAATTAATTCATCTGTCAATACCCTTCAGAACAAAAAGAGTAGCAACCAGCATCCTGAAGAATAATGCAGGTCTTCCCTGCTGGTACCAACATCCAGTCATGGATGTGGCAACCATGGGGGTATTGATACATTCAGTGATGTGGGTCCATAAATGAAATTGAAATTAATCTGATAAATACAGAGTAAGATTTTCAAAAGCGTTTATCACAAGACACAATAACTCCAGTGGGCATTTTACTACTTGTGTTCAGAGCAAATTAGATGGACACCGAGATTTTCTGAAAGTCCCACGCATAGGGCTTAACTTGTAGCTCAGTTATACTCATGTAAACCAGACATCCACTCAAGACATCTAAATGACAGTAGATCAGATTCAGACCCTTATGGCTTTGACTCCTGCCAAGCATACCAGGTTCATTTGATAATAGAATCCATAGCAGATTGGGAACTTGGGAGGCTATTTGATCCACCCCATTGCCAGTAGGCAGGATCAGATACACACAAACATGTTTTTCTAACCTGTTCTTAAAGGCTTCAGACAGGCTTTCTCTGAGATCTACTCCATGTTTATCTATCTTAGGTAGAGATTGCCACTAAATATACATTTCATCTCATAAAAACATGGCCTCCGATTATTCCTACCTAATGCAGTGGTTTTTACACATCATGAGTGAATTGTGTTTTTAAATACTTCAGAACTTYGCTGCAATTGGTCAAGATACTTTAAAATTCTGATATTATCAGTTAATTATAATATGAAATCATTAAATCTAAGATTACTTTCTTGACAGGAACTTTCATACAATATTCTATTCCATCATTCAAGTTATTAATGAAACTATGAACAATAATGAACACAGGAGAGACCCCTGAAGAACTCCGCTTGGTGTATTTTTCCATTTTGTTGGGAACCTTTGATACTTACATGGAGTATGACTTCCCAGCAAATTCTGCATTCACATGGTAGTAATTTAATCTACATCAACTTGTAGTCATTTGCTTAGCAGAATGTCATCTGAGACAGTGTCAAAAATTTTATTAAGGTGCATGTGACATGTGCTGCTTCTAATCTACACAAGGAATCCTGCCGGAGATAAAAATTAGATTGCTTTAATATGATTTATCTTGAAAATTCCATGTTTGTTCTTTCTAGTCACTTAGTTACCTGTTAGGTAACTGCAAATAGGTAAGTTGATTATTTGTTCTTTTATTTTTCTGAGAGTTTCAAATTGGGATGACTCGTGTATAATTTTCTTTTAATAATTTCATTGTGAAGACAGGGATGTTTACCTTCCATGAATCTCATCTCTTCTTTACAAGTCCTCAAAGACAGCTGCCAAAATTTTAATTTTCCATTGATATTGTATTTCTAAAACAATTTTATATTCAGAAAGAAACCATGAAAAGCTAAGGTACAGCTATATGAATAATGAAAAACGTGAGCTGTCATTTCTTAGCATAAAAGCATATCTGACAGTGCATATTACAACTTAATGAACCCCTTCAAAATGTTCACTTCTATTTTTCAGAAGATCTGTCAGGGTAGGATATTTATTTTTATGATGAGGATATACAGGTTGCTCATTTTTAATCTTTAGTATTGTACACAGAAAGTGTCATACATATAATGATTCTGTCTAGTAATGTTTTACTTAGACTATATGTTATAGAATGACTGACAAGCAGAATCTATACAACTCAGTACAAAAGTGGGTTTTAATCTTCTTTGCAAGCCAGAGTGTAGCTATTAGCCAAGTTACACAGCCTTTTAAGAAAACATGGAAAAACAATGTTCCAGGTGAAAGTCTCTCCACATCCTTGAAGTCTCACTGTATTTCTAAAACAAACTCCAAATGAAAACACATTAACTCAAACTGGTGGGCTATAGCCACTTGCCAGGTTTTCATGCAGAAGAGAATCCCGGGTCTTTTCCCTGCAAGCCCCAGGCATCCTTACTCCACTGAACATTTGCTACGGCAAGGGCAAGCGCCAGATTGCCTCCTCTTTCTCTGTGCCTTTTTGTATTTTGTACTAGATGAACAATTTGTCTAAAACTTAATAAAATGGCTTTTTTGTCCCTTGGCTTGTAGATCAAACTCTCAAACTGCAGTCATCTTAATTTCAATTAAACAAACAATAGCAACAACCATGACCACAAAAGTACTGCCAGTATTCTATAAAAGATTATCTGCCACAGCCTTTTGTGGGAACACAACAAAAGAGTGTGGCTATTCTCTTAGTGCGATAACTTTGATCAAGAAAGTTGTTAAATAATTTTTAATTGCAAAATTCTGTGCATTTTATAACCTATTTTTGAATAAAGRGTGGGGACACGGACAATGAAGTTGAGTGCTACAGACAAACTTAGCCAGTCTCAACATCAGAGTGTGGAAAGCCTGGCAAAACTGCACTTGCTTTTAGGTTTCTTAACTAGTGAAAAGCCATTCCACCAAAAAGCACTGTCAAAAAGTTGAAATAAAAAGCATTAGAGCAGCAATTTCAAATTAAACTGAAGAGCAGATTTCAGATATTATATGACCTGAGTCTATCACAATAAGGCATCATGAATACGCCATTGTCTTTTTTGCATGGCAGTATCATAGGCATGATATAATTGCAGCTGGCTCCCAGACAAATAAACCTACAGACCTGCTAAGAGACACTATGTGGAACTATGTTAAAAAAAGGAAACATGCCAAAGCAATCATCAGCGCTTCAAAAACACTTTTGGAGATGGCTTTTTTCCTGGATAAAAAGCAGAGAAAAAAATCTGTATAAAAGACAGGACAGGGCAGTAAAAAATGGAGGTAAAAAGGCAAGAGGAAGTATATGGATAATATTGCCAAAGAAGTTGAAGTGGTTGCTGAAAGAAGTAATAGTAAATCACGTTATCAGCTCAACAAGGTCCCAGCTAGCCAGTTTACGCTATCTGGAAACGTTGTCAAGGATAAACAGAAAAAACTTTAACACAGAGAAAAAACAAAAAATGTCACTTTCCAAGGACTAACTCCACTAGCATCACAGGACTCTTCAACAAAGAAATTACATTCCCAGAACTAAACATTAAACATGTCACATCACAAAGTGAGGATTGGAAGACCTACGAACAGTTAAAATTTGTGAAAGTGAAGGCAGTGGGGGAATGATATGGGACCAAGAAAAACCTTTAGTATAACAACACTTGAAATTGAGATACCAAAAAAGTGTCTTACGTGAGTGTGACTTAGTGTAACAGTGATTGAGGTGAGCAAAACTATGGACATAATAAAAGTCATTGTAAGTACTTTTTTTCTTTTTTTCTTTTTTTTTAGAGCTGAAGTAAAGCAAGAACAAGCTGCATTTCATGTGTTGGCCAGATTTTTACCATAAGTATAATCATCAAAGAGAGCATCAAATACCATTTATTTGGTATAATACCAAATACCACTCAGCACAAACTTCATAGATTTCCCCAGCACACGGAGAGCTCCTATCACAAACCACTATAGAACATCTTGAATTGTTATTATATTCTAACAAAAATAATTGCCGTCATTACAGTGGAGCTTGCATAGTTAAACATAGGCTTGAAAGAATGGTTACTCATACAGACTGATATTAAATAATGATGTATTCTCTAAGCCATCAAGTTTGGTATTGCCATTAATGTCAATATTAGAAAATACAGACATACGATACATACATTCCATTCCACAGCAACAATAGATTTTGAAGATCTAGACTTTGTCAATGACATAGCTTTAAGTGCTAGCTCAATAAAAAGGCAAAGACAAAAGCAGGCTAATATTACCCCCAAAAAAAGATTTTTCTGTTATGAGAAAAAACAAAATCTAATGAAAACCAAAGTAAACTGCAACTCAATCACTTCATTAGAAAGTCAAAGTACAACAGGAAATCAGTCAATTTCCATACACTGGCAGTAATGAAAAAATCTCCAGAATTTTCAGAAGGAAATCACTAATAAACGGTCAAGGTGGCTGGTGCATTTACCAATTTAAGCAAGATTTGATCACTAAAAATCTCTGTCTTCAAGTGCAATCTGTGAACCTGTAACGCACATTATTTCATTCATACCAGATGGATCTGAAAGTTAGAAATCAACCAGAGGTACAGACATATACACCTTATCTTTAAACTTATCAATAAAGAAAATGGAAATATTCAGGACATGTTAAAAAATGGTCAAAATCATCAAAATGACCTTTTCGTAAAACTCCTTGGAAGAAAGAGTGTATGGGAACTAGGCCTCTCTTTCTATTTTAAGACATAATGGTGGAGACCTTTTATGCCGAAACAAAACTCCAATGTTACAGAAATAATTCAGACTTTGAATAACCTAAAAAGGGTATAAACCAGGCATATTTGAACAATATTTGCTTGGATTACATGCTTTTTATAGTTCTTGCAACAGAATCACTTGCTGAGAATTCAACATAATAAGAAAGCGCAAAAGTACAACATACTATATCGTAAGTTATAAAAGAGCAGGAGTCCATCTGGCAACCATGTAACAGATATTAAAAGACTATTTATAAATGGAACTTTAATTTAAAGTGTTTCTCAGATTTGATCCTTAAAAATTTTTCAGTTTATTTCAATTGGGCCAAGTCAGCTTTATAGCCTGTATGAAAATATGTAGATCTGCTTTAGGTTATTGCCCAGACATGCCGCCAAAGCCATGCATACTGTATTTGGGGTTAAACTTTCCAATCACAGTAAGAAGCTCAGCTAACAAAAAAATCTTCACTTAACAATCCTTTTCTACAGACTCTTACTCACTAACCAGCACTGTCAGCAAGAGATACTGGAATGAGCCATGTGCCTGAACAGTGGCAATCAGTGGCATTTTGGATACCCTAAGGCATCCAGGACTTTCGCCTGGCTAGGTCTGACAACGACAAATGGAAGAGCTGAAGGAGCTGCCCTTCTATAGCAGCAGCTGGAAACCAGATGGGATACCTCAAAGCACCTAAAAGAACACTACATACCTACACTTGAGGTATCTGACTCATACTCATTGTTTTATTATTGTCTGTTTTATTAAAATACCAAAAAAGGAATCTCAATCTGATTAGAATATCTGCACAAGAATGAGGTACAAATTTTAGGCATAATTTAGTGACTTATTATGAGTTTAGCCCATGCACACATATCAAACAAACAAACTGATGGAGGGAGATCGTTTCATTTTCACGTTGTTGCTGTTAATCAGTGTATCATCTGACTAATACTAGTTTATCTGCATTCATGGCACATACCATTGTTTAGATAAAAATATTTCATTTGGAGGAATATGTTTTTGAGTAATTTTATCCAGATGTTGGTCAGAAGCTTCCAAAATAAAAGAGTTTACAAGTGCCAGATCTTATGCCCCTTATTTATTATCACAGCTGGGAAGCAGGATGCTGTCACCCAAATATSCAGTGTAGGACCACCTGGTTTGACACAAGGAGATGTGGAAGTAACAAGTCCTGTTATTGAAGGAGTACACCAAAATGGGATTTAAAGTACAGTTCATCTTGTAGCCAAGATAGTATTAGGCAAAGAATGAGTATGGGCAGAGAGTGACAACAAAAGCAAAGCATGAGGGCAAAGAATCGCATTATTTCCTCTGACTCCGACCTCTGTTAATACATACGGGCAACCTATTCATTCTTCAAGAATCTGCTATCCACCCTAAAATGTCCAATCTGTATTTCAGTCAAGCAACACAAAAGACTTCACAAAACTATCATGCAATGTCTGATCACCAGTTTTGAAGCAGACTAAACAAGATGCTAGTAGAAAACAGTGTCAATCTCTTCCCATTTCCAGTATTCTCTTAGTCAAGTTGGCACTGTACTGCAATGACTCTCACTGACAGTTTTGTATCAGTAGGGTAATCTATATTTAGCCCATGGACTTTCCTATAACAGTTTATGCTGTCAATCAGAAAATACTCTTGATGAATCTAAGCAATCACAGGAGTTAAGGAACATGACCTTTTACAACCCAAGCCTTTCCTCTTCTGCCAAACCTAACAGTTTTTATAGAACAACTGCCTTTCCAGCTTTGGGCCATTTTGCCCCACGATTTCACAAGGCTTAGCCCTGTACTGTAAAATCCTCAACAAAAATTTAATTAAAGAAACAAATTGTAACTAGTTATTAAGAAAATCATAAGAAAGATCTGAGCAGAATCAGGTACAATGCTTATTGTTCTTTACACGTATGGTTGCTGGTCTGAGCACACATAAACAGTGCTTGAGCTGCTTTCCTACTTTCAAATCAGAAAAGACTCTCTTACCATATGATATAAGCATACAAAAACTCTCATTCATGAGGAGTATGTGCAAAGGTAAGTTAGTCCCCTAAGGCAGCATATGCTAACATATCACAATGCAGTTTTAATAATAGGTATCCTTTTTATCAGTTCCACTTACACCAGCTTTGAAAATGTTATATAGCAAATGCATAATCTTTGAAAATATTATATAGCAAATAAACAAATGGAAGAAATGTAATTCTTCTGTACCTCTTTACTCCTGTGACTCTGTAATTCTTCTAAGGATAGACATTCCCTAAATTTTTAGGGCCTTTTTATTTTTATTTTTTACTTTTTTTTTTTAGTCACRAAGACAAAGGCAGACTCCATTTCTGAAGTGAATTTGTCCCTGTTCTGTCAGGTGACAGGTGATGTTTTTTCAGAGCATCCAGTAATGTAAAATCTGGGAGTATTCTCAGCATCATGTGTGTATTTTACTTGATATACCCAAGTCATTGATGAGGTCATCACAGGAATCTTAACTGAAATACTAATTTCCAGCCTCCAAATGAAAACTTTGCATCAAAATCACCTCTGGATAGGAAATAGTGCAATTACCCTGTTTCTTTCATAGTTTCACTGTAGGAATCACTAACAAAAACTAAAAACAATAAAAGCATTTCCTCAAAGGCTGAAATTCAAAGAAAACAGCTTTCATGAATGGAAAAACATACATACTCCCAAATAATGGCTGACTAAAACTATGCTATTATTGTTTTGCCTGTCCAAATCTTTGGATTTTATATTTTAATTTAGTCATTTGATGTCCTTTTTCTTATCAGTACTTAAGTAATAGAGACATGTTTTATTCTTACTATAAGTTTAGCTAACTCAACTTCTATTGCAAATTATAATTGTCTTCTCATACCCGGTCAGAAAGCTAAATAGCTTTTTCAGTCCATTAAGGAATGAAAAGGCCAAAGATACATGGCTGAAATCCACCCCATCACCACATTGTGCATATAAATCATTCTTAGCAAGTTAAGTACAATTTTTATATAAAAAATACAGTTCTTATATGCAATAGTCTTCCTCCATGAAATACAAAAATAGTGATGGAATAAAATCAAGAGGGAGAACCAGTCAACAAATGAGTAATAGCTGGGATGTTTATGTAAGAAGCTTGCGGATGCCTGTTTTCTCACATTGTAACTTTTTCCCTTCTGGCATTCTTAGGACCCACCTTGGTTCCAGTCTGCTGGTTTAYGGTGCTCATTGCCTTCACCTTTTTCTCCAATCCATACGCTATGAGCATGGCATTGAAGTGCATTTCTGCTTTCAGTAAAGGCAGTTTACAGAGCTTGAAATATTGTGAGCTAGGCCATATAAAATCAGCTGTACCTTCAAGTACTCTCCATGTCTATGCCCCTCTGCTAATAGCAAGTGAAGAAAAGATGGGGGAAAGTAACTATGTAGCATGGGAACACATTAGTTGGGTGATGCTTCATATTACATCCCAGACTATCTTCAGTGCACTGTTTGAGTCCAACTTTCTCTTCCTTAGGAAGACAGTAGCAAGATAAAATCACAAATAAGCACTGCTCAGAATTTCCTTCTTATTACCTCAGTCCATTTCTTTCATTTTTATGTCTTAAATATGATGATTTGGAAAAAAAAAAAAGACTATCTCATGTATCATCTTAAAATCTTCAGTAGAAATCATGCTGCAAACTGAGACTAGTGTATGTGAAGGATCAGGAAAGAAACGTGTGAATAGCATGGCAGAAAAATCCAAAATCTACATTGGAGATGATAAAATAACTTACTACACTCTTCTGACTGTCTCTGAAATGAGATCTCACGTGTTTGTGCTTGCCAGACAAGATTAAATCATAAGGTATAATAATTAGATGCTGATGACAATTCTATGAAGATGTATGTTATTCACTCCTACAAAAAAAGTTTACTTCTGAATGTCTTTTCCAATTTGATTTAAGACACTGTGTTCTCATTTCTGCCTTATAAATATCTGTGAATACTGCTTTGGCAATGGTGAAATTACAGCCCTGAGGTAAATGGCAAGTTCTCATTAAAATATACCACGATTTCTTTAGTGTTAAATGAATCACTCAATAGCCTCACATTTGTTCTTCCCGCAACTTTATGGATGCGTTGCTGGTTATTGCATGTGTATGTGGGAACAACGTGGACTCTGCCTGGTAGACGTAGGTACCGCAGAAGCTGAACTGTACCAGCACTCCAGTATCCTCTGTGTTCTGTGAAGCAGAACTAGATATAGGATCAATTAAAGCTTTTTACAGGAGACCAGTGCAAAAAATTCAGATGCTGCATGATAGCAGCCACACAAAGGAGACAGTCGTATACATATGCATTACACAAAAATCCTCAGAAATATTTGTTCTCCAAGGTAATTTTTCTTACTATCTTAATGACAAAAGACCATCTTCCCCTCTCAGTTACACATGTGCATCCCAGTGAAGTCACTGGTGTTCAAAAGGAGAGCATTTGACCCACTCTATTGAAAGAAACAATTAGCATCATTGTTATAAAAGCAAATGGACTAGGCTAAGGTGCTGCTGGGAAATGGGAAAGAGAAGAGATTTTGAGCCCTGGAATCAGCAGAGGGGGAGGTAGTGACTGAGGTGAGCCAGCTGTGCTGTGACACTGAAAGAGCTGCAAATGGGCTTAAAAACAACAGGTGCCTTTTGTCACATTCAGATGCACTCCAGACACACAGCTGAGGGTGAGCTTTAAGATGTCTTATTGATATATGGTACAAATATGTATACTAAGAAGGCAACTTCTAATGAAAACTTGTTAAATGTGCTTTTTTAATAATTATTTCTGTAACTTCATAATGCTTTTCCTTCAAAAAAGAAAAATGGAGGTTGGTATTCTTATTTTTAATGCATTTTGAACAAAAATGGCATTGTTACTGACTTTTCTATGTGCTGCAAGGATGATGCAAATTGGCCTGTGTATAAAAGAGACTCACTTCTGCTTTGTTGTAATTTTTAAAAGGAATTTCTCCAACCATGCCATTCAAAGAAAGAAACCTGTTTTTTTTTCCTGTTGTTGCTATTCGAATAGTTATAAAACCTGGTAAAGAGAATGCCTTGGAGTCTCTCATTTTGTCTCAGTCTAAAACAGGATTGCTGATTTTTAAATAGTTGCTTTTCACCTGCTTGTTCAGAATCCCTTGTAGAATTGAATATGCCAGTTTGTCTCTTACTAATCTGCTTGAGTCAGATTGCTATGTTTTTATAACAAACAAATATTAAAATACACGTAGAATTCAGCTGAATGTTAAAAACAAGGCAGTGGAGTCTGTTCACAGCTCACTGCAATGTTTTTACAACAATCGAGACATTTTATTTTATGAAATTAATTTAAAACTCTGTTTATCAGAGAATTTCTATTGTTGTTGCCTTCTATCCGGAAGATCTAATCAGACCATCCTTAACTGATGCAATGAGGCTGTTTTAAGTCATATTTTAGCACTATCTTCTCCAGATAGAATCAATCTGATGTTTCTGGACTATGAAGGGTGGTGTAGTACCATTCCACTGTATTTACAAGAAGGAGAATTTTGAAGGAGTGTTTGACAGAGCAAAGCTGTGGCTCTAGTGATTATATCTTTTGTACACAAATCTATCTAGTGAAGAAGTGTGTATTTTTGAAAAGAGGAACATGTAATCTTAGGTAATTTTTTTTTTCTGCCCTGCATTTGAGCTCTTGCATACTAACCATTCTAAGTTTTACTTTATTTTTGAAAAATAGTAAAATTCCTGAATTAATACATATATAATACATATAACAATTTTTCTGCTGAGATTTGATAGGGTATTTGGTGCAGCACTGATTGTAGAGAAATTTGGAGGTCACATTAAAAYTAGTAATGCATGGCTCTCTCTTTACTAATAATTATTCACAGCTCAGTGATTCTTCCTGTGAAATAGACTATTTATCAAAAAAAGTTTTGGTCATCCTGAATTTGTCTATGGCCTATTTTTGCCAGAACACCTCACCTGGAAGCTTTTTAGGGGTAGGGTAACAAAATGAAGAAGGTTGTGGTGGTCCCTTAAACACAAGGGAGCACAATAGTGGATTTTTACCCCCTTTCCCTCTTTCCAGACTTCCCTGGGGAATTTCACTTCCTAAGGGGATACTCCAACTGCTGGTTTTTAAGATGTTCTAGATCTCCCTTGCCTCCTATTGAAATAGTTACCTGTACCAAATATGTTTTGAAGAAACATTGGAACAGGAACTGGTTTGCTCATATACTAAGAGTTCTAGTCACCAGGCCAGAGAATTATTTTCTCTCAGTCCTTCTGACTCAGTGCATATTTAAGTATCTTATAGAAAATTCCACAGCTTCTACTGCAGTACCTTTACAGAGGTACAAGACTGCCATGCTCCAGTGTAGTGGATGAGGCATGATCTT
The DNA here is from genome assembly GCA_035582835.1 of Phoebastria nigripes. Taxonomy (NCBI): domain Eukaryota; kingdom Metazoa; phylum Chordata; class Aves; order Procellariiformes; family Diomedeidae; genus Phoebastria; species Phoebastria nigripes. Next base: position 610,569 of record JAYKAV010003143.1, on the reverse strand, counting down.
GGGACACAGATGATTCAGGTTCAAATACAGACAGGGATAGAAACGTCTTCCATTTCTATTTGTATACTCCATTTGCTTCATTTTTAAGCTCCCTAGCCACAGGACTACTACTAAATACAACAAAATTCCTTGATCTGCAATACTTATGGGTGTCAGGTAACATCTGAGTTGAAGCTTATGTGACTGGGTCTTGAATAAGCAGTGACAACTGAAGAGACATGCTCTAAGAAGCACATCAAAAAAGAGATTATTGTTAATGATAAATTTCAACAGGAAAACTGCTATTCCCATCCCTTCACTTCAATCCTTGATATAAACTTACTGAAATTTAACCAGGTCGTAGTAAGCAAACTGATGTGTCGGTGCCTATATCATTCCTCTGAAATAGGCAGCTCTAGAAGAGTCAGCTGAACTCACTGATTTCTTTTGGAGAACAGTAAATGATCTCCACAATGTCAAATCAGGCCAAGCTAAATGCCTTTCCTATTGGCAACAATTAGTAACAGCATTGTCGTTCTGGACTTCTTGCTGAAGAAATACTTGAATGAGGAAAAGATGAAAACCTCTGATTTCATTTTCTCCACAAGGGCACAGTACGCTGTTACTTAACTGGTGAAAGAACAAGCCCCAAGGCTTGCAACTCTGAAGGGGATAAAGAGTTACAGCAGTTGACATTTTTAAAGTGAGTACAATTTTAAAGGTATACTTAAAATATTTTTTTTAAAAAAAGCCCTGTTCAATCTGATCAATTAATCTCTAAACCTGTAGGGTTGATCTCAAGATTGACAGAGTCTTTTCAAAGGAATTTCTTTTGTTGTCTTGAGACATGTTTGATAGATTTTTATGCACCATTGCCTAATAAAACTAAGATGTGTGCTGAAAATATTTTCCAAAGAGCACAACTGAAAAGCATTAATTTGAATGACCGCTTTCCAGAGTTGTTCTGAGTGAATGCTTTGTCTTCAGTCAGTTAACCAAAAACGTCCATTGTTGCCATCACCCATCAGGAATGTAGCTTGGTATTTAAAGCCCAGCAAGTTACAGTACTCTTATTTCTGGGTACCAACACAATCTAGCAGTGACAGTATGGAGCTTTAAACAAGCTTTTAAAATTTGCTTCTCAGGAGGTCCAGTTCAGCATGGTTAGATCACTGCTAGTCTAGATTTGTTTTCTGCACATTGTAACAAAGTATGCAGACATACATTTATGAAAAACAGAAAGTTAGTGGTTTGTGTCAAAAGGGGTTCCCGACCACTTTGAAGAGCTTTAAAAGGACTAATGAAAGCATAATTTTATTTAAAAAATTTTGTCCTTTATCAACTGGGCGTCTTGTCCTGTAGCTTTTTTTAAAGGAACTGCATAACTAATGTAAGCAGTTATATACATAAATGTAAATAATCAGTACATTAGAGTATAGGATGTTTCAAATACTACATTTGGTATCTAGTTACACCTATCTTACTCCTCCAATGCAGCTCAGTAAGAACTACCTTGTACGATCCAGCACAGGTTTTATTTGCTGTATCTGAGCAAGGACTTCAGAATTTGTTAGTCATACCATGTGTAAACACGATAACCTGATAGGATTTGACTGAGAAAGCTGCTGGTTCTTTGCAACAATATCAAGCCTTAGTATGTTACTTTAAGGTTCTCAAATATCTAAGACAAGTGGTTTTTTCCTTAAACTTTTTTGACCTTTTCACTAGCATATCCTTTTGCCTTACACTCTTTTCCAAATAATCTCAACTTTTTCTTGACTCACATCCAAAATATTCTTTTTGAACTCTCTCAGCAGCAATCCTTCCTCTGCACAATTTCRTGTTATCTGCTCAGTTTTTCTTGTTTTTCTTGACATTCAGTAATCAGCAAGCCTGGCCTGCAATCAAATAAGTGTTAGAGCTGAGTACCCCTGAACACATGGAGTGGCTGCTGGTATCATAGGGTCAACTGCAGGATAGATTTTCCTGGAGCCTTTGGTATAGGGTATCAAACAGACTCTTAGTTGTTGTTGTTCTGATAAGTTATATCCATTTTTGTCCTAGTAAAGTCTCATAAGGTCCTGGAAAATTTTGTGGGCTGAAATTGATGGAGCAAAAATATTTACCAATGGAAGAAGTCACATTACTGAAGTTTTTAATTCACTGGTTCTTCATACTGAAGATTTTAATTCTGGCCTGTTTATAGCCAGCCAGATTGTGACTAGTTTTTATGCAATGCACAATACAGGGTCTTGACCCCTTCTCCTCCACACCTGCCAACACCTGTACAGGCATAGTATTCACCGTATAAATCTCTTGTTCACATTTCCTCTTAAGACTATCTTGTCCCAGTCCAATTTTAAACATTCAAGAATCAGAAAGTATGATCAGTTTTAATCAGGAACAACTTGTATCTTAAAGTTATTTAAGGTCTCATTACTCTACATATACAACTCCAATRGCTCTCCGTGGTCAGTTTAGGAATGTCCAGAAAATCATCCAACCCAAACAGTCTGAGAGCCTAAAAATTTGTGAGCTAATGCTTTTTCTCCTTTGTTTATCAGGAAATTAGGCTTATTTATATAATTTAAATTCAGGCATGATCAGCCTTTCTGTATGCATAAAGAATTAGATCTGATATCACAGTGGAGCCAAAAGAGATCACATAGATTTTGGAAAATAAATACATGGCCATTATATTTCTCTAATAATACAATTATGACAAGGTTTTTCTTTTACATACACAATAACCATACCTCTTGGAGCTGCTTTCATGACAGTTCTATCATAAAAATAGTCTAACAAATTGAGAATTGAGGCTATTGCCCTACAAGGAATATCACTGGAAAGATTTTTTTTTTTAAAAAGTATTAAAATAGTATTTATAGTTTGGACAGATGTCTATGCATCCATATTGGACACTGTAAATCTCAAGGAAGGATAGGAATAGTTTAGGTTAATACAGGACACTATAAATCAGGGCAATGGGATTATTATTCTTTGTTTTATGTAATAGCACCTAACTGCCTTAAAATGTAGGAAGCTGAATTGCTACACACTATCCAAACACAACAGGTCCTTGCCCTATTGAATCAGATTGGAAGTTGAAGAGGAGACATAACAAGTGAGAATAGCATGTGGTGGAGGCTGGCAAAGACAGACAAGGTAAATGTTATAATAAGGCATACTGCTATGTTGGCTATGTAGATACAGGCGTGCTTCTAAATCACATACAACTTTAGTGAAATACTGTCCTTTTTGTTAATAAATCTGGATAGTAGCAACCCCCACCGACCCGTTTATCTTTTGAAATCAAAGAAGAGAAATGGGGATAGGATAGAGGAAATATTTTCCAACTGTGAGTTTTATTGGGAGATTAAATGCTCCAGCAAACGAAGCTGAGGATATTTTTATTCCTCTAGTCATTTAAAGTGAAAAGAAACACTGTAAAATATTTAGCAGTGGACAATTGGGAAGAATACGGACCAAAATATTTAATAGGACATGTTAATAGCCTGGTACTCTAAAGAGTCATCTTAACATGCAAGAAAGGGGAGCTCTAATGAAAGATAAGATGAGAAACTGGAAGAGCAAATACTGAGTGTTAGAGCAACAACATGCTGGGAATGAACATGTGTCAGTAGTACAGTACAAGAAGGGAATAGAATGGAGGGAGACGAGCTGTTAAAAACTCTGCCAGGGAAGCGAGGGAAGAAATAGAATCAATACCAAGCCTGGAAGAAGGGTCAAAAGAGAGAAAAAAGGAAGGTAGCATATTTTTTTGTAGAAAGAAATATGTTCAAGGTTTGGAGAGGAAGGAATAATCTAGAATAGAAAGCTATAAAATTATGAGTTATGGCCTGGAATTTCATCTGTGGTTTTGTGACTTGAGTTTCACTGTTAATAAATTAACTTAATAGACGCACCCACTATTCTGATAGAAAAATAGCCCCTCAGTTTATACTGAACTGTTTATTCTATATTTAATACTCCCTGTAGGTGATGGAACACTTGAGACTGCCGACTGTCAACACAGCAATCTGACATTTAGTATTAATGAGTCAATAAATATGCCCTTTTTGTTATGTATAAAGGCCCAAGATGTTCTTCTGTCTTTGATTTTTTGTATTCATTAAAAATACACAGCCTTTCAAAGCATTCCCTGTCAAGCAGAGATAATGGAGATTTCATTGGCTATTGCTTTGCACATGCTGATATATCTTCTAAACAAAAGTGTCAGAACATTTACACAGGAGGAATCTGGCCAGCTGGAGGGCTTTATTGACTAATAAAATACAAAATTAAAGCATTTATAACTGTTGCATTTAATATAAAAATCTGCAAAAGGTAATGACTGGATGGGTAATTTAAAACAAAAGCACCAGAGAAATACAACAAAAATTTAGCAGGGGGAAATTCTTGTTCCAGATCTCTGGAGAGCATAGTTGGAATATGGCATGTATTTTTTCAATACAAAGCAATTACGGCCATCTCCAAATAATAAAAATCCATAAAATGTTCTGGTGTTCTTATTCATTTTTTTTCATTAGAGAATGTTGAAAAGTTACAGGATCCCATTACATGCTGACAGCTCTCCACATCTGATAGGAACACTGGGGAGATATAAATGTTTATGTAATCAAGTGCTGTATATGTTTTTAAATGTACCCATTATGTTTAGTACAGCATCATGAAAATGAATATACGAACTTGTAAAAATTGAGAACTGTATTTGTCCCTTAAAGAATCAAATCCAGTGCCTGCGGACATGCTGCAACAACTCAAAGTGCAGCCAGTACAAGATGTGAAACATCACAAAATAAAATTTGGCCTGTAATAAATTATCTAAATTGACTTTTGCAACCTACCGTTGATGGTGACCATATCACCCACTGTGGGAAAATCATCAATCTTTTCTTTGCATTCTGATGAAAACTTTAAATACTCAAAAGTAAAAAAGATTTCCAGTTATTTTGAAAATCAGGATGTCCTGCTTCCAGACTTACTCTATAGAGGCTAATCCATAGGAAACGCTATTTTAAATTTTTAAAAGTTTCTTCCCATTCAAGTTAATCAAGATGGGTTAAACTGTTCCTAATAAGAAATTGTAAACATAAATGAAAAGCTGATATCAGACTCAATTAATAAAAATTTCAAGTTATAAATAATAGTACAAAAAAGAAACTTTCCTTAGTTTATATTTGGCTTTGGACCACATTATAAATTGAATGGCAATACGTTTAGATTTTTCAACTATAACTGAAAAAATGATTCTTTAAAATATTAGTAAAGCACATGTTAACTAGCTTAAAAAACAGTTTGTAGATCTCAAAGTAGATATCCATTAGATATCTTCATTCAGTAAGTCTTCATCCGATAGGGTTTTCCTGGCATTAGTACTAAGGTTATTGGTATTCAACATTTTTATCAATGATCTGGAAGTAAAGATAAAATTACAGTTGATAAAATGTGTGGAATCCATGAAGAGTGTCAGACTGGAAGTAAGGAAGTGATGTGAAGTAATCTGGATCATTTGGCAAGCTTGGATCATTAAAATTGTATGTCACCATTGCCAAATTCAGAGTTATATCCAGGAGTAAAGAATGCAGATTTTATTTGTAAAATAGAGGCTGCATCCTGCAGAGTAATGATTGAAAAAGATTTAGAGTCAGAATGGAGGGAACATTTGCATTCCTTCTGCTGTCAAGCTATGGCTAACAGACTGAATATGACCTTTAGGTCTATAAATAGGGAGGATTGGATAGAAATAAATGGGTGTTACTATTTTGTGTAACATTAGTGAGATCAGTCCTGCAATACTGCATACAGTTTTGATGCCAGGAGTTTCACTGTATTTGCAAAGCTGGAGAAGGTAATGCAACAAACATTAAGATGATACAAGGAGAGGAGAACGTGCCTTAGAGTGAGAGACTGTACATAGGTCAATCTGTTTATTTTAAAAACTGAGAAGTTGCTATCTTCAGAAAAGATAAAAGATACTAAAGATAAATTCTGTTTAACAAAAAAGACATGGTATGGACAATGGCTGAAGCTGAATGAAGACAAATTTAAACTGGAAACAGGGCACAGATTTTTAACTGTGATTAACTACTTGAACTGATTATCCAGGGTAATGGTGGATTTTCTATCCCCTGATATATTCACCCTAAGGCTGGAAGTGATGGTTTGGACAAACAAATTATTTGGCTTGGCATGTCAGTAAAAGAGAGAAGTGAAAAGGACAGTGGTATACAGAACAGACTGAAAGATGCAGAGATTTCTTCTAGGATTTAAAAAAAAAAAAAAAAAAAATCTAATCCTCTGTCCATACTTGTATTGAGAATGACTAAAATAATGAAACATCATAACCAGTATAGGGTACACAACTGCAGTCACTGCTAAATCACTGTGGGCCCAGGCTGTCCAATGTTCTCCAGGGGCTCAGTAGGTGTGGAGTTACTAGAAGTAGGGAGCTTAGGGAATATCCATCCCTTCTCTGGCACAGCTGTGGGAATTCATACTGTTCTAGCAGGGCTCCCTCAGCTCCTTCAGAGTACATGGCAGTTGTAGAAATCATTGCTGTGCAGTCAGAGATGTGTCTTTCTCCTTCTCTTTGGCTGCTCCACATCCCAGTACACAAACCAATGTCGTGAGGAAATGGTGCAGCCTGCCCCCACTTCGAAACAGAACTGTATCCGTCCCTCTCTGCCTTTCATCAGTTTTATTTCAGTGTTTTAATTTTTAATAGCTTTAGTATTAAGTGCCAAAATACTTTTGAAGATTAGACTTTACTGCCTATCTCTGATCAGAAAGATTTCTAGACCAGGACAAAGGAGAACTTTCACAATTCCATAGAAAAAATTAGGGGAAAGGTTGAACGTCTTAAAATATCTATAAAATCCTCACTGCAAGGAGGCATTAAAACACATGGCATAATGTAAGAGTTTGTCATTCTGTCCCATTGCCGCCATCTTAAACTTTTTTATATTTTGCTGGCTAACAGTATCTCACATGTCTTGATTACAACATTTTGATTCTAATAGCTAAAGGAATATTTTATTACAGTGATATGATATTGAGTGAGCTGAACATAAAGGATGTCTGGGAGCAGTGAGATGCCGTTCCTTAAACTTACTTGCTACATAATATGCAATCAGTTCTTCATCTGTACAATTTGTACAATTTGTTCTGCCTCACTCAGCTAGTACCTCATTAGTTCAAAGAATTCGGATATAACTCTTCCACTGGAAAAAGAGAGATTTTAATCATTTAGTAGTATAAAATGTAATGCTTTATATTTCCTTTGGTGGACAAAATACAGAAATTTTTATATACACATCTGAGAACTTCTGCAATTAATTATTTCATAAACACTTGACAGTACCCTTGTAACTTGCCAGTTTAAAAAAAAATACATATTATTCTTTGATAGAAAAAAATGAAAAAGAATGTGAAAACAAATTAAAATATTTACGATGGAAGCACAGATCCCAATCACACACACTTAAAATGCGCAAATTAATTGGAACTGATAGTCCACTGATATATCAAATATGATCTGTATACTTAACACAATCAAAAATTCATAATCTATTTATTTTCTATATATGCTTCATAGTTTTAACTACAATAGACTCATCAATTATAAAACATACTTCAGAACACTAATGAGTTTATTATCCTTAACCCTATCAGGACAGGAAGGTAAAAGTATTGTTCCATTTATCTTCTGAGGAGTTCTTAAACTGCCTTTTTATAAGAGTTAGAATGCTAGCCAGCAACAAAAGGGATAGCAAATTAGGAAGGAAATCTTCAAAAACGTTTCTTTTTTCCATTATACCTACAAAGTTGTTAACTACATTTGCCCAAATGAAGTCTTCCATATGTGACTCAGCAAACATGAGCAAGATTGTCATTCCTACAAAGACCTACAAGCCAAATTATTAAAGGCATCGAACACTTGAAGCTCCAATACACATTTTTGCATGCTAACTGATCACTCCTCTCTGATTAGACTACCAGGTAAATAATGTTTTCTTCATCCTTTTAGTTCCTGAGGAGTTTTCTCACTGAGTTTAATGGAAATGATACGTTTTCTTACTGTCCTCAAAAAGGAATATGCTCATATTAATGCATAGTTTGCTTTCCAGAGATCCCATATTCTCTTACAGTGTTCACTAGAAATCTTACATATACTCAATTTCTTCCTGAACTAAAATAAAAGAAATATCATCTATTTTGAGTTTTAATAAAATAATAACAATAATTTGAACACACTCTCTTTATTTCACTAAGTTTGTATTTTTATCTCGTAAGAGATCGTTTTATTGTCGTTTGTGACACAGGATGGAGTTTTACTGTTTGGAGGCCAAAATGGAGCCAGACCTCAGAAATGCATTCAGGAAGACTCATCTATTTCTTTCACATCTCAAGAAGTCTCTAGGACAACCAAAAGACCTAAGTGTGCTACTTGATTGGAGGTATGTATTTTCCTTAACAAGGAAAAAGAGAGTATCTAAGTCCCTTACTTAATGGGGAAAGAGAACAAGTTAAGAGGAGGCTGACATATATGTTGCTTTCTCTAGTTACATTTTCATAAAATTGATTAAATTTCACAAGGTTACAGGTATGCGTGTCAACAGGAAAAGAAAAGGGGTTGCAAGCACTTTGAAGGACAGATTCAGAATCAAAAACTATCTTGTAAAATTTGGGTTATAATACAAAATGATAGTAACAAAGGCAAATGCCAAGTGTCACAAATAAAATTAAATAAATAAAAAAGTGGGGAATAACTAGTAGATAGCAGATAGGGAAGTGAAGTGAATCCCAAACGATCCAAGTCAATAACGCAATGCTACTGCAAAAAAGGGTTGTTCAGTATAGAATATATTAACATAACTGTCATGTCAAAATCATGTAAAAAATTGCTCTCTGATGAAACCTCAACTGAGTGCRTGCACAGTTTCAGTTTCCTGCACTATCAGGCAGGAAAGATATAACATGGGGGAAAGCATTTGAAGGAGAACAAGAAGGAAACACATTCAGAAAACATGATATATCAGGGAAACTTGAAGGAATTTACTTTATTCTAGAAAAAAGTGAGGGTAAGACATGTCTTTCAGTCTGTAAAGAGTGTTTGTCAAGAGTACAGCATTCAGCTATTCTCCATGCGAACAGGCGAGAAGGACAGAAAAGTTCAATTTGCCAAAAAAAAAAAATTAAAAGTAAATGAAAATCCAGTTGAATATTAGGAAAAACCTTCCAAAACTGCCAGCATCAGGAAATTCTGGAGCAGTTTACTAAAAGACATTGTGTTTAGTTTACTAAGACCTGTTTAGACCAGCTGCTCCCTAATTAGGAGCCATGACCCCAGCTGGAATCAGAGCTTTTCTCATCCTGGATGAACAAGCCCAATGGGCAGTCAGCTGCYGGAAGGGAAGGCAAGGCAGAAGTCACACAGGGAAGCAGACTTGCAAGCACAGAGGTCTGCGAACTGCTGTGTTAGACAAACATCTGCATTTCTAAGGATCTATCTGTTTGCCTAAGTACGCTCTAGTCTGCTTCAATGAAGTGAGTTAGATTATATGTGCAATATCTCTAAACAGATACTCCTTGAAACAGACGTCCTTGAGGCCTCTGCTCACCCTACGTCTAGGATTTTAAAAGTTCATGTGCGTCGGTTATATTAGATTAGGCAAAAAAGATAACTCTGCTACCCTTTACAATGATGGTAGATTATATTTTTACATAATCGTGCAGAAATAATATCTCAGCTGTAAAGTCAGCAGAAAGTACACCATGTTCTTTTCTAGTTTTACTGAGGAGGAGAAACATTGTCCTGTTGTATCATAGTAAAGAACCTTCTATCATTGCACCATTTATGAGCTCTGAAAATACCATTTCACCATACACAAAAAAAGTATCTGTGGTTATAACTCTCTATAGCATGTCCAAAGGAAAATCTGAATCTTCCAAAATATAATTGCAAAGCTTCCTAGCTGCTTGTCCAGTTTTGTAAGCTTGTGTTTCTATTCTGCAGGTTGCCCATAGCCATTTACTAGTAGACAAAAATATTTGGGGATCTGCAAAATGACATGTGCTCTCATAGAATAAACCAGGTTGCAAAGGACTGCAGGAGGTCAGCTGGTACGACACCTTGGTCAAAGCAAGGCTAGTTGCCCAGAGTCATATCCAATCAAGTTTTGAATATCTCTAGGGATGGAGAATCCACAGCCTCTTTATCTCTCTGTACTACTGTCTCTAAAAAGTCCCTCTTCTGGAATAATGTACCATTAAAATAAGATGAACACTGAACAATTATTAGTACACACCAGTGTGCTTTAACATGGGGTTTTTTTGCCTTTTGCAGAGCTTGGATATTTAGTTCATCAGGAAGGTCAAACCTTGTCTTTTACAGTTGTTCACTCCTGTGGGTTTACCCAATGTATCTTTTTGGGGTAGGATAATTAAAATCAAACTAAAAGGCATTTCCACAGGGCTGCTCATGACGATAACACAGGAAAACATTCATCACTCGACGTAGTTAAGGCTATCCTTTTGTTTTGTTGGGTTTAAATAAACTTTAATTCCTTAAAGGTAAGGTAGTAAATAAGCTGTGAATTTCAGATTAAGTGCTATTCAGATATTCCAGGGAATTTTTTAAATACATATTTTTTTATTTATGTGCCACTAAATGCCATCAACCACATTGTTATTATTTGTGAACCATATTGACCTTAATAAAGCCATATATCAGAGTAATATAAATTGCAAATTTTGTCCAATTTGGAAGTCAAGCCACAACTGCACTAGACGTCATAAACTCAGGGATGCTGTCCTAAAAATTTTCTAAATGCCCTATTTCTAGGGTCCTGTTTTTGGAAAGAATTATGGCACACACTGAGCTGTATACTGAGTCAGCAGGAATACTCGCAATGTACAAAGTTAAGCATGTGTCTTATAATTCACCCTAGCATCTGGACCCAATTCAAAAGAATGCATTGCATTTACTATATAGTAGGGAGAGGGAGAGAGAAGAGTCATACACGTTGTCAGAGTTTATAAGTGTCCACAATTCAGTAGTTCAAAAATTGAGGAAGAAATAAGGGAGAAAAGTAGGTGCAGCTTGATTACTGGAGGGACGGACAGTGAAATACAGAGACTCAGAATAGGAAATGCACTGTAAATGTTTTTTCATCTTAGAGAGCTTCTCAGTGAAACACAAGACAGAAGGGTATTGAACTGATATATTCCTGCAAAATAGTGCACTCAGATTTCAGCCTGGGATTTCCCTAAGAGAAAATGTGCATGTGAAACAAGCAGGTCGTCTGAGCCTGTGAAGTAGATCTGAAACGTTAGTGATGTTTCAAAAGTTACTGCATATGTGTAAAACAATAGTAGGACATAATAAAATGCATCCATGGCCTCATAGACAAAATGTTGGAGAAATAGAAAAGATCTTCAAAAGCTGGTCAGAATTTCCAAAGGGAAAAAGTTAACATATCCAGATACGGTAGCCATAACTAATGGTGAGAACATGAGAGCAGGAATCAGATCTCCTGGTATTTATGAGCATAAGCAAACATTTTATTTTCCTATAACCTTGTTTATAGATCTGAAAATTGTGGAGATGGACCATTTAATACAACTGAGGTGCTTAAACAAAGGGAGCACTATTTCACTTGCTTTCTTCTGTCAAATTTATTATTGCTGTCCTATGTAGCACAAATCGCTTTTGATATTTTAGGCATATTCCATTACTAAGGTCTGTGCTTGTGCTCCCAACACTTCCACTGAAATAATAAGATACTTGCCTTTGGCTTCCACAGAGGTACAAACAAGTTTGGTGTGGTTTTTCTGACAACTGTATAAACAAATATTAAATAATATGGGATTAAGCTACAGCACGTAGCAGAAGTATTACACAGGCATTTTCACTACTAACAAGCACACTGCTCTTCCAGGATGCTTATCATTTTTCATTCCAACCATACTGGCATGAAGAGTCTTTGGAATAAGTGGATCACTGGTAGGCAAAAGAGAGGTATCTTCTGGTTGTTTTACTAAAGTAAAATAATCTAGAGGTGAGAAGGAGGGTTAGGATACTTTAGGAGCGTTAGGGTAATTTTACATAATTACATAAAAAAGACACATGTTTTATGTTCTTCCAGAAGATACTGTCTTAGTACTGCTACCAGGCAGATAATTATTTCTTTTGCTCAGAAAGCACTGGTCCATGCAACAGCAGTGAAAGTTGCTGTTTCAAATCTTGCTTAATGACCCACGTATAGAGAAAGGGTATCAGGAACTTGTTGCTGTCATTTAGGGGAAGTATTGCAAAAAGACACTTTAACATATGAAGTGTAAAATAATTCCAGGCAATTCTTGTTGGATAACAATGTACAGAGTAATTTGCAGTCAGTTGTTCCTTGGACTCTCTCCTGGGCTCAGTACTCAAGCAAAGTTCCCATGATTTCTGGGGAAGCAGCTAGCTGGGACTGTTTTCAATGGTATCTGCAGATTAAGCGAAATTTATTCCATTAAATCCTGTACTTGACAAAACACTTTAATATTGAGCGTAAAGCACAAGCTGGACTTCTGTATTTTATTTCAGATAAAAATAGAAAAGCTTTCAAATACAGAAATATTATTTAAAGGTTAGCTATACTATAAGTTGTTAGGTATAATGATTTGTAAAATTAAAAATAACTTACTACAATTGATGAAATAAGTACTGTTTTTAAATGTTTGGTCTAATATATTTTTAAATTRCACAATATGACTTTTTTCTTTAGGCCTTTGTAAAATGGTATTTTCTGCATTTTCCAGCCTTTAATCAGTAACACCCTGCTGTTACTGTTGGCCTCTTTTGCGGAGGAGATCAAACTGGGATTCCCTCCAGAAATATAATTCCTTAACCTTTACAGAATTCCTTAACCAGCTAGAGGGCAATTCTTAGTGTTCTCCTTTCACAGAGCTTAAAGAGCTGCCGCTGTTGCCCTGCAGAATGATGAAAGTGATCAGGGCACAACCACAACTCAAAAGTATTCCAAAAAGTAACTTGCTAGTATTTTTATGTTCTTGGGGGAGGTGGGGGCAAAAGAACATCCTGAACTTGCTCTCTCACTCCATTCCTCAATGCTTAGGATGAAATCAGAGAAATTCTTCTGTAAGCCCTATCTTCTAGGCAGATTCTGACCTACTCTTTAAAAACTTGCACACATTCCACAGTTTTACTTATTATGGAACTGAAGAAATATAAATTACATTCTTTCTTCATGGCAGACCTCAAAGCTGAGAATCCAGTTCTCCAAGTTTAAGAATGTCTTTTTAATTGGACTGACCAGCTGCTGTTTTCATAGATCTTCAGCTATTTCTCTCTATTCTGAACATTCATATTCAGTGAGATAAAGAAGAAGACAGGATATTGTAACAAATAAATATCCAAAGGTATGCACAGCACCACTGCGGTACTTGTCAATACAATGAAAGGTGCCAGAGCTAGTATGATCAGTGAGCTATTAAATGACTTTTTTTTTTTTTTAGAAGTATTTTTAGAAAAAATGTCCACATGTAATACAAGCAGAAATATTCTAAATGTTTCAAATAATACTTCAGAAAAAAATAGGTGTACTTTATAGTTTACTATAAAATGGAAACTAGTGCGTAATCTAAACAATATGATTACACCTTACCCTTCCAGCAATCTCCAGTAAATTCATAGTATGACTTCATCAGTTACCAATCAGAAAACATAACCCCAAGCTACAGTATGACTTTTATTGCATACCTTGTCATTGATTTGTTATAATCATGAAGGCCTGTTATGCATCTTGACATAACTGGGCATTAATAAAAACAGAGCTGCCTTTAAAGATGTTTCTGGAAGGCATTGGTATTATTTTGGCATGCTGTTTTAAATTGAAGATATGTGCTCTGCTGTAATGCAGTTGAATTGTTCTTCGTATAAACCACTTTTGTGCTTAAGAGAGCTCTAGGTAAACATCAGTTGAAGTGATTTGTGCAGCAGGTACCAGCTGTTACAGACAGTTTTCAGTTAGGCTCTTTTATGTTCCAAATTAACAGAAGAAGATTTTTCTTTTTCACTGTATAGACCATGCCAGTCTCCTTCAACACACTGTGGAGTTTTCATATTGCTTTCCTGTTTGGCAATATGCTGATGTGGTTTCTCTTCTTAAAAACTTTCTGATGAATCCTGGTTTTCTTCCTCAACAAACTACTGAATGTTATCAGGCAGTCATACGGGTATTTTGTGCGCATTAAAGATGTACAAATAATTTGCAGATTCCAGCATTAAAGGTCCTGTCTTAAGATTCTCCTGAGAAGGATCATTTCCTTTATCTTAATCATCTAAAAATGTAATTACATCTGCCTTAAATACACTATGATTTTAATGTTCAACTCATTATACATCTTTTCCTACTGAAGACAAARCTTTTATAATCAGGTTAGACAGCAGCAAGAGTCAATATAAAATGCTTTAATTCATTTTGGCTAGGTTCTGGTTATGCAGCTGAGTCTTCAACCTGGTTACAAATACTTGTTCCATGTTTCATTTGATTTGTGCCAGTAACATGCTAGAAACCGCACAGCAGTGTGGCTCAGAGAGAGTAATGGTACATCTCAACTTACCACAATAGACTTTGAATGACAGTTACACTGTCTCCTGTTTTCCAGTGGTACAGTAGCTATTAAAACGTATGTTGTTTGGAACCTTGAAGTTGCAGGTTAAGGCATGGATCACTGTGGCAGTTCCACTGCCAAAAGGAGCCAAAATAATTTTCTGATTAGCCATAGCTACAAAAAAGATTGTATCATTCACCACTACCTGAGATGGACAACAATTACGCATTTATAAGCTGCACAAGTTCTTAGCTATGATGGTTTATGAACAGAAAAATATTTAATTGGTAAAGAAAACAAGCTTTACAGATAAATATAATGACAAAACACAAAGTATTTCCTGTGCAGAAGGTGCAGATACTGTATTTCAGTTCCTCAAGACTTCTCATTTAGTAACTTTCATCTCATCAGCGTTGGGCTTTAGCTCATCTGCCTGCATCTAAATTCCCTATTGTAACATCTGCTAGCAAAAAGCAGAAACCACAGCATCTGAGACTCTGAGGAGAAACATTTTCAAATCCCATGGTGTAATTGTTCTGGTGAAAACTATAGCTAGTGGCAACTCTAGCAGTTTGTCATAATGAAAAAAAAGCTATTCACAAAAGCCTGAACTGGCGAACACAATCTGATGCTGCTCCACTGGGAAACACTATGGGAGTTCTGGTCTTCATTTTGTAAGCTTCCACTGCAGATTTTCTGTAATTTCTCAAAACATTTCTGTGTGACCTCAAGCCTTACAAATTTTTATTGACAACTTGTGAAGGATGCAATAAGATGCCTGTTACTTTTGTAAGCCCTGGGGCTTATGACAGGTAGAGAAAGTCCATTTGATGTTCTCCCTTGCTAAACGTTGTTCTTTATTGTTGTTGTTACCAGATAAATATACAATGTAGTATAACCTTGCCACCAGTGTTCTCAGAAGTGGTTATATTTCACTTTTTATTTATCTTTAATTTGGTCAGATTTTTTGAAAGTTTCAAAATTATTTGAAACACTAATCCAGTGATGAAAAAACTTCATTTCCCTTTCTTTTCCTCTACAAAACATACTTTTTAAAAAGCATCATCTGTATTGTAGCCATAGTACATCATTCAGATCTTCAAATAATTTATTTGCTATTTGTTAAAGCATTATTTTAGTCACCAATACTTTATGTGCAAGTCAAATACTACATTCTACACTGGATTTTGCACAAAAGCTTTAAAATAGCAATAGACAATGATTCCCCTTTGGAGAAGAAGTGTTGTCTGCTTGTTTTCTTATTGCAGAACATACTTCATAGGATTCCTATCTACTATGTGTCTTCATTCTCTAGTGGGAATACGCCTTTGTTGGGACTGGTTTAAACTCATGGGATGCAACAGTTTCATTGCAGTTGGCTTTCTATTTCTCTGCTTCACTGCAGTGATATCCCTGATAATGACATCAATGTGTGTATGTATCCTAGTTCTGTATAAAGTATGCTTCATTTCCTCTGATTTTTCCAAAAGAAAACTCAGAGTCATAAAAATCAATAATGTCTTTTTCTTGATATAGAAATCTCTAAAATCCCCAAGAACAGTTCAGCTGTGACAGATGATGTTAAATAGCTACATGGGCTGGGTAGTTTAACAATATGCAAAATGGCTAAGGAAAACACATCCAGGCTTAATCATTTTTGATTAAACACGAACTACATACAAGTAAAACAGCAATAAATGCCAGTATTTTGGACCCTGGCCTGTGATGGTGCATAGCTCTGTGCAGGTTTGCAAAACTGATAGGAATCAGAGAAGCAGGAGGAGGCTGCCTTTCCTTGCACCACTTTGCATCACTCCCTCTGGCACCGTGGCAGCATTTGCACTTTTCAAAAGAATACCCTCTTTGAAGTCTGCCATATACAGACATATCAGACACATACAGACATCTAAAACAGATAAAGAGGTAAGGGAGGGTAAGCAACCATTTTCCTCAAAGGAAGACCTTCCTCTGTTATATCCCATATGTGCAGTTCTGTCTCAAGAACTCTTTGCATCCTCAGAATTTTTCCTGCACTATTATTTCCAGGAAGAAAGATCAGTGACATGTATTATAGGACACAGAAGTTTCTGAAAAGCCTGCATTTTTTTGCAGGAAAATCAAAGAACCATCTTGCAAGTTCTACTCTTAGCACTGACAAATGATTTCTAAACTACTCCTAAAATCCCCCCTTTGTGTATACTCATTCTGTCTTTACTTTCCTTCTCTCTTTATGAGGACATATGCAGTTTAGAACTCACTTAAAACAGACCCCAGTGAAATTATCAGTATTTCTGTTAAATTTTGAACAGAATTTGTACAATGCATACGGGGCGGGGGGGGGGAGGAATTCTATTTCTCAGACCAGAGATAGGCTGGAATATATAACCCTACCAGCTGGCAGTCCCAATTTACACAATTCCATTTTCAGAAATGGCTGTACCTAATATTGTTTTGTTTCCATTTTCAGAGAAATCCGTGTGCAACTTCAGTTATGTTGGTTTGTGTTGTGTGTGCTGCATGTGCTGGCTGACCAAAGCAATCATTGTACTTGTCATTTAAGTGCCAGAAGTTTTTTTTCAGTCTGCGCACAGCCTCCACAACTTTTTCCATCATGTTAGTAATCTTCTATTTGTTAATGACATTGAGAAGACTGCTGTTAAAGTAGAGCACTGTGGAGTTACCAGATGTATGTGCACAGAACTTTCAATGCCCTCTAGTGTTTCTTGCTTGCAAATTAAAATTTATAGTCAGTGAAAATTTGTTAGCATGGTTGGTTAGTTGGATTTTTAAGTCGCTCTGTGGATACTGAAAACAAACTCATTGTAAATACAGCCATACCATGAAACATAGAAGATTAAGTAAAACTGCCCTCAACTGAGATAGGCTGTGGAATGTTTTCAGTGTTTGAAATTAAAACAGTGGATAGCAGGCCTCTCGACTTCTCTTGCAAACTGTAAGACCCCGTTTATTGGTAAACCCACACATTCAGGACATGCCTGCACAAGAAATGTGATGTATCTACAGTCACATGGTGAGAAAGAAGCCATGGCACTACCTATAGCTGAGGAGTGAATCTTCCAGAGGTTTGGGGCACAGGATTAGATAGCTCTGTCCCTGTAGTGCCACAGTCTCCTTTCAGCTGTGTGATTCTATGCACTGGATCAAGATGACCAAGTGCATCTGCTATATGGAAGTTGAGGAAGTAGGAGACTATGATGTCAGATCCAAGTGCCTTGTTAAGATGGAAGGCAAACAAATAGCTGAGATGATTTCAGAGACCAGAAGAAACTAAAGTTGCACTATAGTTTGATTAGAATTGCGTTATCGCAGTAAGAGAGAGCATCCTGTCCCAAATAACTCCATGATTGTCCTGATTTTTATGTGCATACACAGTGAGAAATAGCATAGATGCTGGAAGACAACAGGCAATCAAGCCGAGACATGACACAATGTATTTACAAAGTTCTCTCCCAAATGACAGAAATCATAAAGACTACATTAACATGAGGATTTCGTCATCTAGCTAGCAACTATCATCTAAGAAATAACAATTGTTTTTAGAGCCCTGAATGCTTTGATTTCCTGATATGTAGCACAGCAGCAGTAATGTATCATTACAGCACTGTGCCCAAGCTAACCAGCTTTGATCACACTTCTAGGGTCAAGTAACTATCTCATACAGTATTGCTCTTACTGTGTAAGTTTTTGGCCTGGTCGTTGAAAGATCTCTACCCTCCTGCTCTGTGCACTCATGAAGATATGCCCTTAGTGTCTCTTCACATTAGTTTCCTGGTCAGCAATTTCTGAACATAAAGGTGCTTAGTTCTGCGTCATTACTCTGAAAAAACCACCATTTTTAGTTGTTTTTAATAATTCAAACACATAAAATTAAAACAAAAAAAATTTTCCAGAACAATGTTGTGACAAACTCACAAACTGTCCCCTAATCATTTATGACAGTTTACCTAGTTATTGGCTTGTTTATTTTACAAATGTATTGGTGTTTACTGTATGAATATATTGGTTTTATAAAAATAATTTTCTTCCTTCACAAAAAATTATATGCAAGTCATCTTCAAAAAGTAACTTAATCAAAACAGTGACACACAAAGTGGTGTTTATGGGACAAGGTGATCATAATGTTAGTCAGTCACTGAGGAGGAACTAATGGTTAACTGCAACACAGAAAAACAAAACATCAAGCAGAAATAAACCTTCTTGTTCTTTCATGTTCTTCACAGTAAGTAACAGTCAACACCAGTTAACCCTTTTGCCAATATATAAAGTTTTATGGCAGTTTGTCATTAAATAGCTTCAGCATTCAATAGTTTCAGCAGGACCAAAATTAGGCTCAGCATTTTTCCCAAGTGGTTTTATTTACTGTTTAAGGGCAAGGTAGGTTAGGAGAGACACAGCTAAGCTTTGGGGGAAAGGGTTTCTTTTCAGTTTTAATGTTGAGATGTTGGTTTTTGGTTTCCTTTTATTGTTTCTGCAGTCTTCAGAATCAGAAAGCCTTAAGAGTGATCGCACAGCTGGAGACTGAAATCTAAGCTATAATTCTAGGTAGCTTCAAGATGTAGCTGGAATTTAGGGTTCCTGCTGGGATGTCACACACAAAGGATTTTTTATACTTTTCATGGGCTTCATGGACTGTATAAATATCAAGCAGGAAATAGATGACTTAAAAACGAGACACTATCTTTAATTCTCTTATTTGCAGAAATAAATATAAAATGCCTAGAAATTGAATTCTTGGGGATACATCCTCAGGCACTTAACTTCCCATTGATTTTGACAGGTTTTAGGCATCTGAAGTCCTTTCAGGATGTAGGTCTTAACCTCAATTATGCTTTTAATTCCAAGCACCATGAGGAAGCCCAGAAATAATTAGAAACAAAGAAAAGGAGTGGTGAAATTCACTTTTAGCTGTAGTTCTTCATCATCCTCAAATCTACATCAGCTGAAGAAAAGTCTAGAAATCAGATTTTAATCATTAACTTTTTACACATGTCCAGAATGTTTAAGCTACAAGAAGAACTTTTTAAAAAGTCCCTAAAAACTGGTAAATAATGGATAAAGATTTTGAAAAAAAAAGTGCCTATAAGAAAGAACGGCCAGGAAGCATTAATAATAGAGATAGTGATAACGTTATGTCCCTAATCATTTGACATGAAATCGTGATTGTGAAAGGCGGTAGTTTATCTGCACAGCAATAATCTCAAAAAAGTGATTGGAATTGATCGTAAAAACTTTGCTTAGCACCAGGTGGTGCTATTCTGCTTTTTTTAAAAAATCTTGTGAGCTACTAAAATATTTACATTTTAAAAGAATAACCTCTGATTAAAACTAAATGAGTGAGAAAAGTATCTATTTTCTCAAGCTATAAGTCAATTGTGACTGCTTTCGGTGTTATACATTTATAATTTAAGAAGCAGAGGATTCTCAGCGGACCTGATAGGAAAATTTAAAAAGTCTTTAGCTTTTAAAATAACCCTACTTAGCGCTGATTAAACTAGTTATATAAATTTTTTAATCCATAAAAATTCTACATATGCTTTTTTGAGAGTCTCACACAAAAAAGAAAATTCAGCTTAATCCAAAAGCGCTGGTTGTGAGATGGCACATACAAAGTATGCATATTTGCTTGTAAATTTTTAAACTACAGACAGGCTGTCTAATCAATGTTCCATAATTTTCCTTTCCTTCAGAGTTAAATAAGATTAATACACAATCTCAACATTGCTGTTACATGAATATATGACAGAATGTTTTTTGCTATGGGTTACTGTCAATGATTGTGACATATACTGCATTGCCAGCCCCAAATATTAATTAGCATAAGTCAAATCATTAACCGTTAGATTTTTTTTAATGATGACATCTGAAAATAATAAATGTATGTTTTTGCCTTCTTACTTAGTACCAATGAAGTTGAATTTTCATGTTCTACTTTGAAACCAGTAGGATTAGGTATAGGAACAATTTTCTTCAAAATAAAATTAAATTTTCACATGTCTCTGGAAGCTGGACTTGGAAAAAAGTGTTTCTTTTTGTAAAAACAAAAAAAAAATCAAGAACAAACATTCAAGTAAAGTTTTTGCAAACAAAACCATAATGCAACAACATCAAGCAGTTTGCCTTGGATGAGACAGGCAAACAGGCCTACTTGCTGCTTGAAGGAAGAAAAAAGATGGAAGGAGTGAGCTAGCTGAACACCAAAGTCTTTGCGTCCAGAAACTCAGACAAGTCCAGAAAGTGGGGATAAGAGGGAGAGAGAGCATTAAAATCAATTCTAGAAAATAAATCTGCGGTCAAAGTTCAAGGATTTTTTTTTTTATTTAGCATGTTTGCCAGATATTCTTATACTTTGCCCAGATGTTCATATAAAACATAAGTTGCCCCTTTTTATGGTTCTCATCTATTTCTCAGAAGACCAGATGGTCACAAACCATATTTATAGACAAATTTACAAGAACTTTATCAGCTTCAGTTTAACAAAATCTATTATGTTTTATCAGTCTTTGCAATATATCAATAATCTAATAATTTTTAGGATAGCTTTTTCAATTAGATTTACACTCCTCATTCGTACAAAAAACTGTCTTAGAGGAAGTAATAAGAACCTAGCATATTATTTTAAAGGCCATGAAGTAGCCACATGTTGCCACCCTATTCCCACTATTCTGCAAACTGAAAAGTCTTTGCAGAGGGGAACTGATAGATTGATATGAAATGAGTGACATCATCCTATGCTGCTCTTCAGTTTATCACTGACTCCTTGGACTAATGGTTTACTCGTGGACTATTAATTCTTATTTCCAGGGGTTCTTGTATTGCTGACTTCGCCAGTTTGTCAAAAGCATTGCCTTTGTGGCTGGTTTTGAAGAGATCCCAGAATTACAGGAAATTTGTTTGACAAATAAACTGGGTTTTCTCTCTTGCTGCTGGAAGGCTGAACTGAAGGCAGTCATGGCAACTGCACACAGTGTTTAGTGCCCCTGCACTCTGAGAAGGACAGATCATTAAACTCAGCATAGCAGAGCTAAACCTTTTGCTCTCTGCAGTGCAGTGCTGATATAATACAAGTGAGTTAACAGGATAACAACCTGGGGAACCCAGCTTTCTCCACACAGACAGAAAAGAAGGAGCTATTCTTTAAGTGATACAATAACACCAAAATCTCTGTGTGTTCTTTTTAATATGCATCTAGCCTCAGTTAGAATAAAAAGCAAATCCAGAGGTGGATGTCCATATTTGATCCTGTCAGCAGTGAAAAGTATACTATTGCCTCTGCCTCCTATAACCTTGATAGCTGGTTGTGGAAAGGAGGCAGAGCCTGGAAACATCTCCTTGGCAAAAATACCCTACCAACCCCACCCCTCAATCTTTTAAACATGGCAACAGACAGGCAGTAGCAGCCTGAGTATGCATCTTCTGATGAGTGAGAGCCTATCCTGTTATCTGAGAACAAATGTCCACTCCACAAAATTGCCATCACTATCCACTATTAATCAGCAGAAGATCAAGTAATACTAGAAATAAACCACTATAGGCTTGAAGAATGGTAGAATTTATGCATATTCGTTCTTTATGGGTCATGACTTTGAAGAACTATATTCACTAATGCAAATCACTGCTTTTTACTAATCTTTGCAGTTATTCTTAAGTTTTTAAGACAATAGAAGCATACTTGTTAATGAAGCCACTTACCAGAAAAGGTAATATAACACAACACACAACAATCCAGTGCTAACTGATCAGTTTCCTTTATGGGTTTTCATCCCTTGYGGTAATGTAGAGCCCCTGCTTGCCTACTACATCCAAAGATAAACAATCTCCTATTTAAAAGTAAAAGGTAAACTACACATGACCCAGTCAGATGGAAAAAAAAATCCTTAGGCTGTCAAATCTCTGGGTTTTCAGATGAGTAGAAAATGTGGTCTTTGGTTCATCATTCCTGGATCCCTTCAGTTACCATACCTTAATGCAATAGATATGTGAACTTGACACTCAGCTGCCACAGTTTATAGCTTGGCATAACAAAATAAATGGAAGTAGACGGGGGCTTAAGTTAATATGCTGGACTATGAATTGCAGCTGGTAAGATGCATTCTCAGTGCCTGTTCTGCTGCCTCTGTTACAGGGGTAGTTTCATAAGAAAAGAGGTGAGGAAGGATAGAATAGCCAGGAAAGAAACCTTGTGCTCAAACAACAATTTGCCATAGCCCTTAGTTTGGGAACTGAGTACAGTAAGGTACAGTCTCCCTTACTCATAGGTATAATTGAGCAGAAAAAAATAGCTTTTTCTACGAATTTATCACCAGGACAAAAAATGTTATGGGCAAAAATGATCTAAAAGAGACAAACCCTCCAAATCCTCCCTGCTTGGCACTCCTAATTTCCATTAAATTCTTACAATCTTGTCACAACTTTTGTCTTATCCAGATGGAGTCACAGTCAACCCACTTTCCTTGAAGCCTCATACTTAACCCACCCTGGGTCTGCARCCAACAATAGCCCACAGTTGGCTACTCCCAGGATATTGGACTAGGAAGTATACGTTGCCTCAAGATAATTATTATAATTAATATATATATAATTAATATATTATTATAATAATTATATAATTAATAATTATTTAATATTTCCCCCTCCAAATTCAGTGGAAGGAATGGAGTCTCTTCTGAAAGTTTTTAACTATCCCCAGAGTGCTAACATCTCATGGCTAATGATATAAATGACAAATCATACATATGAAGTAATGATAACCTGATTTCCATCTTGTGCAGCCAATGAAAGCAGGTTAGTCTTTGATCCCTAGGCACGCTAAAACTTACTATCCAAGTCAAGGAAGTCAAAGGTCTTCAAATATAGCAAAAGTAGTTTTACTTTAGTCTTTTCCAAAAGGGGATTATGATTCAAAAACTTCTGAGCCTGTCAGCATAGGAAATAGTTTCATAATCAAGAGCCTAACAACTGTTTCTTTAAGAAAAAAAAACACACTACAATCTCAGAAAGAGATCTCTGTCATAAGCATAGCATCATAATACTTTGCTATTTCTTTTTTTTTCTTTTACATCAGAAGCACCAGAACTGCTCTTTAACAAAGCAGAAGGGCTTTCATAAGGCAGTTCAACTGGCAGTAAAAGTACCACAAACGG
The DNA here is from genome assembly GCA_035582835.1 of Phoebastria nigripes. Classification (NCBI taxonomy): domain Eukaryota; kingdom Metazoa; phylum Chordata; class Aves; order Procellariiformes; family Diomedeidae; genus Phoebastria; species Phoebastria nigripes. Next base: position 586,786 of record JAYKAV010003143.1, on the reverse strand, counting down.
AAGGGGAGTCCAGGCATACTGCAATTATTTTGTATGCAGGGTGCCTGTTAAAATTCTTTTTTGTTGTCATTGCTCTGTTTTCAACCTGGTTAAATTCCTCCTTCCCCAATCTCTAATGGTTTTGTTTCTCTGCATTGCAGAACTTTTTAATCTTTCTCCAGTTGCATGTCTTTCATTGGATTCAGGAAATATGCTGTAATGCCATGTTCTCTATATGTAGTTAGAGTTAAATACAAGAGCTGACAGACTTCAAATGAAATGGTGACCTTCCTTTTTCTGTGGCCTATTGTACACAAGCTAAAATCTTGCAGAAAATACAATGAAATGGCACTTTGTATTTTAGCGAAACTTCAATCTGTAAGACTCAACTAAAATAATTCCTGTAAATGTCAAAGGCTGGGGGATTTGCAGAAGTTGTGTTAGAGGATTAATCCTAGCTCAGAACTCTCTCTTTAACTTAAGAAACTTATGTGCAGCTAAGGTAAGATAAATATATTCAGGAAGAAAAATATATGGCTCTGAAAGTCTCCACTGTATCGCTTTTGAATTTCTGCTCCTCTTTCATTTTCCAGTTGTGTCATCCATAAATATTGAGCCTAGGCACACCAAATGTGGTAAAAGTTGTAATTCATATCTAGAAAAACATTCTGTTTGATTTTAAAATTAGTAATTTTGCCTGTTTATGAGCAGCATGGTGCTGTTGGATCTGTCATTTCATAAGCTACACAAAACCTAAGTCACCTTTTTTAATTTTGGCATGTTTTGAGGCTCTATTTATTTATATTTACATGTTCTAGTTTTGCTGAGTTGTAAGCAATTCTAATAAAGATCTTCACAATCGATTTTAAGCCCATGTAAAAGTACAATATTAGTAGCAGGTGATGTTATCATTAAGCTCAGCATTAGGTCAGTAGTTGTAAGAAACGCAAAAAATGGTCTCCCATGAGAAGGAACCCAGGGACAAAGAAAAGCTGACAAGCATCTTGGAAAGGCCTTCTGGCAATGCAGTGTGATTTTGATGGTAGTGTTTGGGGGTTTTGTTGTTTTCTACCAGCAAATGCTAGCCCTAGAAGTGGGTTTTGTGTTGTCCTAGGCGAATTGGGAAAACACGCCCCTGTTGTGTACAAAGTTAAACATCTCTGCTCCCTCAGGGAATAAAAATAATACTAAGAATGAAAAAAATATAGCAAAATAAATCTCTGCAGCTCTTTGCTCTGCTGCTGTTACATAATGCTGTTCTGAAAACCACATTGTACAGTACTGATGGGAATCTAGCGGTCCAGATAAGCTGCTGAAGTCCCAGATCTACACGAAATTCTAGCCTAAAATCTATAGCCTCAGTATGCATCTGTAGGGACTTTTGCCTCTCATTCGCTTCAGGAAAATACACACACAGTGCTAGCAGCTCTGGCTCCTAACCATGCTGCTGTCAGTTGCTGAGCTGCTGAAGGCTGATTACTTCAAAGAGGAGTTACAAAATATTTTTGGATTAATCGATGCTAGTTTAAGCATCATCAGATAATTTTTGCCTTTTTTTTTCAATTCAGCATGTAGACAAGAGTGAACACACAGTTTACAATGACCTGCACTGTCTCTTCCCCACTTTCATAGGGCTCAGTTACCGTAGCAGACACGCTGTGAAGGCACAAAAGTAGCTATAACTATGAACAGGAGGAAAAATTCTAACCTTGCCATCTGATCCATACTTCCAAGAACATTTGTATGAAATATTCTAAGCTTCAGATCACACATTGCCCACTGGTGCAGTCACCTAGAAACATGGATTGTGCCTAAGTGGTTTCTTAGAGTGATGAGGACATGACCACTATGCAATTTCCATCAGCTTTCTGAAATCAAGATGTGGGTATTGCAAGTTCTTTTCACAGTGCCGGCTGCGGAAGCATTATGCTTATTTTGATACTGCACATCCCAAACTCCTCCAGCCACTGCTACTTAGACCCAAAATCCTGGTATACCTTCAGCTTCCCTAGCACCACAGCCCTGGTGCTGAAGATCATGACAAAGGTTTTATGGTCATAATCCTAGATAGTACTGCTGCTGTTGCTCACCTCAGTGGATGACGGTGGTTTCCACATCTTTGACAGTAGAGGAAGTTGTCCTTCTCTTAAAACTTCTAGCTGGTATCAAAGAAAGAAAGAAAGCAAAATTTAAAAAAGCAGAAAATGGTAAGATACTTAAATTTTAGAGTCACGCTACTTGGTGAGAATCCCAGCCACACATGGTGATTCTGCATTCACCCTCTCCAGACTGAGCTGTTGCCACTGTCTACTCAAGTCTTCAAGAAAGCTGAAGCTTTTACTCCATGTAGTTGTCAACATCCTATGGAGTTGGGTGCTAAAATACTCAATGGCTTCCAATTTTTCATCTATTCTGTATCATGCTAATGGTCCTCCTCTTAATCGTTTTTCTGCGAAACAACTTCATTGTTGTGTTGCTATAATTACCTCAGACACAATAATTGAGAGAAACTAAAACTGCTGTTTTTAATAACCGATTGCAAGACCTTATTAGCTATTGATCTTAAATCACCTATAGAAGAAAATATGGAGGAGATGACCACATCTTGAAAAATTCTAAACATTAGAGAAAACCGATCACTTTGTAAAAGGGAGCAGAGGACATAAATGATGGCAATTCATGGGTAAGAAATAAAAATGGCAAAAAAATGGGTCACACCACCTTTATACATTCACATCCCTGTTCATTCAATAGACTGTGTCAGAATTTTGCAGATGGGAAACCAGTAAGGAGTCCTGTAACTCAGTAATCATCTGAAAGCGCTTGTAATTACTGTTTTGTGAAAGAGGGAAACAAAGACTGGATTAGATTTTGTGGGATTGATAATTTTTCATATTAATAGTTAAGGAAATAGAATCAACTGGGCAATTCCATTATTTTAACCAACAGGAAAATACGTGGGGAGAAACTATTTTCTCACATAACAGGAGCTGTGGATGCAGCTCTGGGAAAAAAAAATCTACGGGTGCAGTTAGGAATGATTTTACTGCCTTTATACGAAACTTGTGTTTTCAGGGTTTGCTAGTTCCCGAGAGAAACAATACCGTGCAACAGCGTAAGGCAGCCCCCCTCCGCGGCCGGTAAGAGGTCTGGGACAGACCCCCCCCGGCGGGAGCAGGCGGCAGCAGACCACCATCACTTCAGGACCAGTCCCACTATCTCCCCGGCGCACGCCGCCGTTCTCAGCCGCGTGGGACGCGTTTCCCCCATGCCCCACGGCGTGGCGCCGGCGGGCTCTAGGACCGCGCGGGAGGCGCGGCGGAGGCGGGCGGGTTGAAGGGCTCCCACCTGCCCGGGGCCGCCCGCAGTCCCCAGTGCTGCGGGGCAGGCGGCGGCGGGGCGGGCGATGAAGGGGCCGCGGGCGCCCGCGATGTTCGGGGCGGGCAGGTACAGCATCCCGCGGCCCGTCACCAGGAACCTGGAGGACCTGGACTCGGTGCAGAGCGTCCTGCTGCACAGGTCAGTGGCGGGGACGGGGAGGTGACTCCTGCACCGGCCCGCCGCAGGCTTCCCGGCGGGGGGGCGGCTGGAGTTTGCTTCCCAGGCTTGGGAGGCTCTGGCGCCCCTCGCTTTCCGACCGCTTCCCCGGGTGAGAAGCGCCCCTGCCCCTCCGCGCAGGCGGAGGTCGCCGCAGCTCGGCGAGGACCCGCCGGGTGGYAGCGCCCCGGGCGGGGGGCCGGCAGCGAGGCCCGCGGGGCAATGGCGAGCCCCCGGCTCTCCGGAGAGGCTCCCTGCGGCAGCCTTTTGTTGTCGAGGCAGGAAGTGAGAAGGGCCGTGTCCCTGCCTCCCCTCACCTTCCCCGGGCGCCGGTGGGGCGCGGGCGGGGGACGCGCCGTGCCCGCCGCCGCGGGGGCAGGGGGCGGCCGGGCCGGGGCGGGCGGCCGCGGGAGCTGGGGCTGCCCCGGTGCTCACGGGAGGGGAAAGGGCGGCTGCCCGCGGGGCACCAGCTCGCCCTCGGGTTTCCCTCCCTCCTTGAGAAGCGGTGGACCTGCAGGTGAGGGGAGCTCCCCTAAGGCACTTCTGAAGGGTGCCCTGCAGCCTGTGCAGGACTGCATGGGAGCCCGGGGGTACGTCTGGATTTCTTACATCCGTAAGGAAACGGGTTGACAGAGGCAAACTCTGTTGCATCAATTCCATAAGCATTTTGAACTCTTCCTTAAGGGGAGGAAAAGAAAAATATCAACTCGCACACAAATCCAAGATGGGCACTCCTTAAGTGGATGTGCAGGAGGCACACTGCATGAGAAGAAGCTGCTTTTCCCCCTGCCTTCACCATCCCTAACGTGCAATTCTCCACAGTATCCCCCCACAAAGAAACCTCGACAATAAAATCTTACCCAATAGGCCAAWGCAGGACTTTCTAAGCCACCCTCAATGCTATTTTCTTTGCGCTAGCTGAGAGCTGCTTAAACTTTACAAGGAGAACACCATCCCGTTCAGCAGTATCCAAGAGAAGCTCATCTCCAGTTGTTCTGTAAAGTGCCCGTTTCCTACCGTGTTTTCTCGGTTACATTGATTTATTTCCTACTGCAAAGAAAAAGTACACTTTCTCTCAGTGCCAACTCCAAACAGCTCTTGCTATGGAAACTAACAACTAATTACTAACTCAGCTTCTCTCCAGCTCAAAGCATCAAACTGAATAGTCGCTTAAAATCCATTCCTGTGAACACTGAGGATGAAAACACTGAGTACAGCAAGGAGGGCACGCCAGAGTCAGCCTGTTCCTGCATTGCACTCTGAAGCCACTTTATAAGCAATAAATGTGCCCATATGCTAACAGGGGACCCTCTGGTATCTGAAACCCTGTGCATGCATTTGTCAGTGACTTAACAGAAAATGTTCCATTTCAAAGTTGGCTTGAAAACATGCTGCCCTATGGTATTGCTTATATTAGTATACTTTCAGTGTAATAAGGTACTATTCATACTTGAAACATTTGCATGTTGACTGACTGCAAAGAATGGTTTTCTTTCATGCTTGACATGCCTGCTATGCATAGCAGGTGATCCTAAAAAAAGCCTGTAGATTTAAAGTGAAGTAAAAACAGTAGGAAAAATCTGATTTGAAATTACAGCTGCTTTTAATGCTAGAGGGAACTCTTAACTCTGTAAGACTGTTTTCCAAAAGAATGAGATGGGTTGAACTAGTCTTCCCGAATTCCTCATGGCTGTCTTCCGTTGTTTTTATGTTCTTCTTCTAAATTACTTTCTGTGATCTAATTGCATAGGGGGAAGTTGATACAGAAAGCTTAAAAAGTCAGAAAGAAGTCTATTTTATTTATTGAGCACTGGGGTGTTTTCTCACAAAATTTCTGTTCCTTTGGTCACAAAGGTAGCCTTCATTCTCCATTTAGTCTGTTTATATGTAAATATCCCAGTTAAAATGACAGTCCAGTGTCACTATTCAATTCATGCCACTTTGCTATGGATGTTGTCTATGCAATGATGTCAGAAAAGCTGTGAACAGAAGATTTTGCAATTGCAATCTTATTCATGTAGTTTTATGTAAACCTGGTAATCACAAAATCTTATTTATTAAGGAATGCCTCTGAAATGTGCCTTTCGTCTCTTAAGAAAGACTTCGGCGGGGTCGGGCAAAGCTGTATTGTTGTCGTTAATCTTTAAAAAAGAGGAGCTTATTTCTCTCTCATTTTTGCTGATGCTGTGCACTGAAGGAATAGAAAATCAATAGGAATCAATAGCTGAAAAGTCTGTAATGTCACTCTTTAGCAATCCAGACTTTCTGTTAGTTTTTCTTCAGATGTTTGAGTAAAGCAGGTGTTAGCAGCAAGAAACAGAACTGTTAAACAAAGATAAAAATACTTTCCTCTTAGTTTTACCTGCTTGTAATGTATCATGTTATATCTGTAATATATCATGTTATGTCTGTCCAGTTGTTGACAGAGCCTTCCTGGAAATATTATCTGATTTGAAAACAAGCAGAAAGGAAAAAAATGAAACAATAAGAAGTCACTTAGGCCTTCTTATTTCTTTATCAATAACGAAGAGCTGTAATTTGAAGTACGGAAGGGGAGGGGGAAAGCAAAGGGACACTTAAAATGCTGTTGATGCACATAGCCAGTGTAAGAAAGACAGATTCAACTGTAGTCCAGGTATATCCAGTGAGATTTGTCTCGCAGTATTACTATGGCCTGTTTATATTGCCTACGCTGTACAAAAGAGCCAAAAAGCTGGCAGATCCAGTCGTTAGAGAATTCTCCTGGTTTGGAGCACTGTTCAGATAGTACAGAGACAGCATTGCAGCCTGTGCTCTTCCTCACCCACGCTGGTATTTAGCAGGGGGAATGACCCTGAAGAAGAAGGGGAGATTGCTGAAAAGTCAGGGATCTGATGTAATGCCTGGATAGTGCRTTGGCACCTCATGGGCATAAACTGGGTACTCTTATGTATCAAGTAGCATTTGCTTACAGCAGAGGGAGCGTTAGTTTGCCCCAGTAGACCAGAGGCATAACACTGTCCCAGTTTTCAGCCCTGTGTTGAGAAGAGCTCAACTACATCTATGATTCAGGCCCAACACGCCTGCTGAACGTGAATCAGTGAAATCAATCTGGTATATTATCAGTGAATCATGAGTCCTGGTAAAATTGCTAAGATCAGGTCTGACTATGCAAGACCAAACATGACAAGTTAGAGTAGTCATAAACACTAAAGCTAAACTTCCCTGTGCTCTCTCATCAGGTTGAAAAAGTCAGCTGTCAGTATGTAACAATGAAAAAATGTTAGTAGTTTAAATTGGACAGTGGTTGGAGTAGGGGTTCATAAGTATCCATGGAACAGTACCAGAAAACAGAGTTATGCCCTAGTTATTTTCCTCCTTTATTATAACAGACCAGTATATCTCTTTGGTGTGTCCTCTACACTGTCCTCTTAACTATGATCTACTCCTGAATATAAATGTGGATCAAGGTAGACTGTTATTTTTAAAGCACAATAGCTTTTGAAGCAGGTTAAGCCAAAAAAGTAACAAGGAACTCTTGTTCTGAAATGAATTTCCACACATGGATTTAGTTCCTTGCAGGAACAGCTAATCAGAACAACCTTAAGGCAAAAGAGAGTGCTTTTTAATTACCCACTCTTAAATGCTTATTAACCAGTTGTCCAGTAAGGGTGGGCAGTAGTATTGATGCCAGTGATGCCCTGTGGCAACTTTTTACCATCTGCTTGTTAATAACGGCAACCTAGCATAGAAGGTTTATGGGTTCCTTAGTGAGAAGCATCAGCCCAACTACTTGGACTGAGTGTAAAGGATCTGCCAGAAGACAAATTATTTCAAGTCTTTTCCTAATATTTATGCACGAGAAATGGGAGGCTTTCCTCTCAAGAGGGATTGTGTGGGAAAATCTGTGTCTTCACTAAAATAAAATCCTGCTGTGTGAGATACATTATGTCTTGCGATCTTTAATTGTTCCCACAGCAGCAAAAATTCCACATTCATTTCAGAAAAATACTTAGGTGACTCCCAACTACTTCTCTCAGTGGACCAAAATTTTCCATCATCCTTTCCTTCATGATATGGTTATCCCTATAAAACAGCAAGTAGTGTTAAGACTGCCGTCTCCTTTTTAGAGAGCCTGTATTTCTCACTTATTGAGCAAACAACTGGAAACAATTAACCAACTCTTGAACTCAGTGAAATTTAACATAACTAACACAGGACCATCTGGCATAGACTATCACTTCTCTACAGAAACATTTCAGTGGGCTGTTCAGTGTATTAAAAGTGCTTGCAAATATAAGCAGAATTAGGGAGGGCGGGACAGTGTATCTCACCTACCTCTATTAAAATTCTAACTCCTGCAGTATTCCTCTTAGAAAATCATAACTCATTAGGCTCCTTGGGAAATGCTGTTTATGCAGACTATTTTGTTTTCACAAAGTAAATTGTTTGGGAAGTGGGGTACTTTTAAAATATTTTTTCCACCTGTTTTTCTGGAAGCAATAGAAAGAATGAAGGTTGGTGCATATCTTGCATTCTGACAATTGGAAACAACCAAAGATCTGATTTTTTTTTTTTTTTTTAAAGAATTATCTACCACGCATGGATTATATACTTTGTGTGAAGTGGTTGTTGCCAGCTCAGATAGGAAAAAAAAAAACTTAAATTATCTACCATATCCTGTCCTAAACTGAACAAAAACATATTAGAACAAACATTTTTTTTTTTTTTCTGTAGGTAGGGAATGTTTCTGTCTCCTCCTTTGGATAGGTTTGTAGTCTTAAAATCCATGCAACAGTGATTTATCTGTAAAATCAGGTCTTGTACAGGCACTTCAGAATGGCAACAAAATTTAATACATGTATCTTTAACTACTCCAGTTGAAGCCTTAATCACATGGATACAAGTCCAAAACATTTCTGTCTGTTAATGCACTTGAAATCACACTTATTAACGAAGACTTCCCTAAAACAGTTTCAAGCACAGGAACTTCATACCAGAATTCTGTGACTCCTGCATAGTGCTCCAGCACTATAAAACCTCATTGCTGAAGCTGTGCAAATATCCCACTGAGCAGAGATTAAATCCAACACATTAAAAGTGTTCCAACAATTATTCTCCATCCCTTTCCTTATTCACCATGCGTGTCCTGATAGGTTTACTGACATAGCTACACAGCAAGTTGTCTGCAGGGTTGCCATGGGTCTTGTTTTTAATGGATGTGAATAATTTATGTCCTGAAAACTGAGTAGGGTTTTTTTCCCTCTCTCTTGACTGTGCATGATTTTGCATTTGTAGACTGCATTGACTGCTTTAAGGTGCCAAATCATCTAGCTTGTTTGGGTCTCTCTCACATCCTTGCCTCTCCTCCCTAACCTAACTGCTCTCCTGACTAACCTAAAGAGAAGTTATCTTAGTTTCTCACGACTCTTTAAATGATTATAATGGAGCGTAACATAAAGCACGGAAGTATTCCACTGCTAACCATTTGACTTGATGAAAATTACTGTTTACCTCATGTTTCTTTCTCCAAATCGGTTTTTGATTATAAGCAATGCTTTGAGGCTCGCCCCAGGACTATGAGTTTCATTAATAGTCTCTTTTATGGGACCGTTGCTGAGACCTTGATATCAGACCACTAAATAAATAGTCTGTTCTCCATTATGTGTTCCATATGACCCACTGAAAGACTTTTAAGGGACTAGTGAGACTCAGCTGTTTGTTTTGAGGAAGTAAACGGGGAGGTTGGGCACTTTGAAATGTTTGTTTATTATTCTTGCCAACCGAAGGAGGCAGGCGAGCTGGCCTTTCTGCCAAATGCTGCACTAAAACTACAATTTACCTCCTCCCGAGGCGGGCAGCGGTGCGTGCCGTCATTACTGCTTATCAAAGCCTGGTACTCTAAGGCCCGGGGCCGGCTACTCCCGGGGCCAGTTGGCGGCGGCAGGGCTCTCCGTGAGCGCGGGCCTCACAGGCGGCGCCGCCACGACCGTTAACGTTCCGCGCGCGGCGGCCCTGGGCAGGACGCGCCTTCAGGCTTCCCCCCGTCTCCATGGCGCCGGGCCGGGGCCGCCAATGGGAAGGGCAGGGCGCGGGTCACGTGCCCGCCCGGCGCGCTGGGGTGCGGGTGTCATGGCGTCCGGGGGGGACGGCGGGAATGAGCGCGGAGCTGCTGAGGGGATGGAGCCGTCGAGGGGAGAAGGCGTTGAGCGTGCGGGCACYGGCGGCGGCSGCAGCAGCAGCAGCGAGAGCGGCTCGTGCGCCACCTCGCTGTCCGCGAGCTCTGAGTAAGGGCGGGGCGGGGGAGGGCGAGCCGCGGTGCCCCTGGGGCGGGGCCGGCGGCGCTCGCTGCCCTGCGCACCCGTGGCGGGGCCGGGTTGGGACAGGGGCTTTCCCCGCGCGGGTCGCGGCCGCGGGCCTTTTCGGCACGCTGCCCCTGCGTTGCGGAGCCCGCCGAGGAGGCGGTCGGTGGGCCGTGGCCGAGCGGGAGCCGCCGGTTCTAGCGGTGCTCTTCTTCCCCCCGGGCGGGGCCCGGCGTCTGCGAACGCCTGGAGAAAAAGCGGCTTTTCACTCGGTTCCCTGAAACTCGATGAAGGGCCGTTAGGCCCTTGAGCGCGTTCGCCTCGGGCTGCCGCCTCTGACTGCCCCAGCTGGACCGGGCTTGTGCGCCCCAAGGGAGAGCGTTGCTCTGTGTGCCGTAGTGCTGCTCTTACTGGCAGAGAACGCTTTTTGCTTTTTAAAGACTGCGTTTCTCTGGCAGAACCCTAAAAGTGATGTGGCCAGCGGGCAGTCCTTGGGGCGATTCCTGTGTCCCAGCTGGACGCTGCCTGAGAAGGAGAAGGGAAAGAAGGACTTGGCTCATGTATTATAAATGGTTTAGCTCTGGAGATGCAGTCTTCCTATTTTAGTGTCCTGTCTTTTGAGAAGTGGTAGGTTAGAAGACAACTCTGTAATACCAATACATACTTTAAAGTTACATATGCAACCACTGGGGTTTTCTTTTCTTTTTTTTTTTTTTAATTCATATAAAAATTTACTCTCCATCTGTTCCCTGCATTAAAGCAACCTTGCTTGACAGTTCCAATGTGTATTTCAAGGTCTAATCAATGGCATTTTATTTGGCATGTTATTTTCATTATATAATGCAGTGAAGAAGAAAAAGAAGATTTAAGTGGGAGAGGTTTAAAGTGTGTTTAAGTATACTTTGTTTTGTAGTTGTCCCATACCTCCCATACCTCTGGCTCAGTGAGAGACAAAGCTGTTGGATGTACACCTACCTTATTTTGTTCCTATGTTTATAAGCCAGAACTCAGCTGTAACGCATTTCTGCCTGAAGCCACGCGCTTTTTTTCTTTTTTTTTTTTTCTTTTGTGTGTGTTTGGATTTTTTCTTTTCCAATTCTTTCATCTAAAATGCGTATTTACTAGTGTTCTTTATATGTGTTCGGGGATAAAGCTGTGTTCCACAGTTTTCAACCCAGAACACAATGTATAATACTGTTGGATAAATTGAAATGCATCTTTTCTATCACTGCATCAGCAGAACTGTGAAGCTTTAATTTTAGGTCCAAATAGTTTCTTCTGTTGGACCTATAACACTCCAGCCTTCTGAGTACAGAAACAAGAGGAGGTTAAGATGTGACTTGTAGTGAAAAGGGAGGGAGAAACAGAGTACAGTTTTGCAAAGTAACAGGTACAAAGATAGGTCTGTTAGCTGTTTTAAGATAATGGCATTTGTTCCTGTATAGGTGATCTGTATGTGGTTTCATAATCAGCCATATTTGATTAAATTAAAGAAAGAAAAACCTTGGGAATGGTTTTCTGAATTAAAAGTTACTGACTTCCAGAATAAACGTCTGACAGTTGAAACTGTGCGGCTTGATACTACAGCTAACGTGGACAAACCAAGATACACCAAGGAACATTCATGCAAGGGTAGAAATGGGGGCAATAAGAGTGCTGCTTTGTCAGAGCCCTATGATTTTGTGCAAGGCCRATTTTCAGACAGAGCTGTGAAGTGAATGCTTACATATGCAATTGTGAAAGTAGCGTGTTACTTTTTTTTATATAGTTTTGTCTATTTTAACGGAGTTTAACGTTTGCTGTCACTCTCACTCATTGTGATGGATCAGAACCCCTCTAGGCAGCCATAGCTATTAAGAGGATGGCAGCTTTGCGTATACCAAAGTGATGTCTCAGTCTGAAGCGGTACTTTGTCGTTGCATAGGCAGAGGTTGGGAAAACTAAAGATGATGATTATCTTAACTTCTGCGAAGTATCATATGGGTGGAATTTAATCATATAGTGCAGTAAAATATTTAACCCTTGATTTGTTGTTTTCTTTAATTGCTTTAAAACAGGGCTCATAGATGTTAACTGTTTATTTTTTCTGAGTTTCCTTGGGTGAGAACAGTCTTCTCTTGCTTCAGAATCAGAACTTGGATCCTTCGTTTCTAGTGTATGTTTCTTCCATACGTGCATAATTTCAGTTGGCATAGTTTTTAAGACACTTATCCCAAAGAAGAAATATCTGTGTGGGATCAGTGAAACTGCTCTTAGGGGAATGCGGGTCTTCAAGATTTTTAGGTCCCTTGATTGAAGCTTCCAGACCTATATAGAAGGTTATTGTGTAAGTGCTTGTTTTGGCACAAGGGAAGAGAGATGGAAATGAGATTTTTTTTTTTGATTTTTTTTTTTTTTTTTTTTTTTGCTTGGTTTAAATCAATTGTGAAACTACAACATTAGGGAAAAAAACCTGTCATCCTAGGTGCAGATTTCTTGTTTCAGACTTAGTTTTTTTAGATGTCTGTAGGGATCTGTATTCAGAAAGAGATAGTTCCTTTACAGTACGCTCATGAAAATGCCTTCAAGGAGAGCAATTAATGCCATTGTGACACTTTTTCAGTCTTCTGTCTTCATCAGCTTATTTGCATAGGGTAACTTTGCCACACGTGCTCCTCCTTGATCAGCCTTCTCTCTGGAGTGCTTCTGTTTGAGTGGACCCAGTGTAAACACCACACAAACCCTTTTTTTTTAACCCTTGGTCCATATAGTAGGTTCTAATAAAAATAGGCAACGAAGCTGGAGAACATGAGTGTATGAACTGACATCCAAGCTGAAATTTTGACATCTACCCCAAAGAAGAAAGAGCTTTTCCAAAGAGCACAACCCCTTTCAAAGAGGGAATAAAAAGRCTATCATACATCACAGGAGTTTCTGCTAACCCAAATGTTATTTCTTTGTGAATTTCTAATGTTTCCTTTATCAATTTTGGTTTTTCCCAATTTTGCTTACATGTATCTGAATRCAGGAGTACTTTTTTAAAAAAAACAACCCAAGGAAAAACTCTGTCATGTTATTTCTTACATACCACCTTTTGAGAGATGTTGGATCACATAACTGTCTGGCCCTAACAGCTGTTAGGTGTTGTTACCATTCTGATACTTTCTTGAGTATGATACTCAAGATCTTGAGTAAGACTTTGTAGAAGATGCAAACTCTGACTTACCCATGACCATCAGGAATAACCAAATTATCACAAGTGGTGGCTCTTCTTTTAAAACTATCAACTTGGGCAAAATAATTAATAAATGCAGAGGAAGTGCATGATGTTTCTTCCTGTGTGCAACATCCATAGACTTCTGTAAGTCACTGGGATTCCAGGAAGAGAGTAATGGCAATGTTTTCTATATGCTTAGTCCAGCCAGATCCTCTCTTTGAGCTCTTAAAGGTGCTGTGGTGCAGTGTCTTTGTATAATGTTTTCTCAAGCTAAACTTTGAAGCTGTATCATTTATCTGTGTAGTCAAATTAATGCTCTATTTGAATTATATAATACTAGTTTTAAACAAAATTTTCATCCTTTATTCACTAAAATTAGCTAGTTCTAGTATAAAGTGTATGAATGTATGTTAACTTTAAACAATTTATGATATTAATTATTATGTAAGTTTCCGTTCTAGTTTTTCCTTACTTGATTTTTATCAGTGTGGTCTCAGATTGATAGAAAGGGAGACCTCTTTATCATCTAGTCGGGAAGAATGAACTGGTCTTGTCTGTTCCTGAAAATCTTCCATACAAAACATCCCAGATGTTCCTGACATCGCCTGCTAATGCTGATTTTTTTTTTTCTTTTTTTTGTGTGAAGCTTTTGTAAAAGCTCTCTTAATATTTAGCTTAAATACTTTGATAAATTAAACCACTAAGTACTCCTACTTCGAGTATTATTGATCCTCATCCTTCTGTAGTAATAGTCTGTGGTTCATCTTGGGGTGGGGGAGCGGACCGTTTGGCCTGTTGCCTCTCAGCTGTCATTTTTTATTTGGGTTTTTTCTCAGCCAAGAGAGTATGATTTCCTTCAGTCTCTCTCCCTTTAAAACATGTTTATAAACTACTTACTATTGGTCTCTGTGCTCTGGTCTTGTTCCAGTTATTACATCTTTCTTAAAATGTACTATCCAAAACTGGACATGGTTGACACATCGCCATTGCCAAATTAGGACAAAAAATTTTTCGTGCTGTGCAGATGGTACTCCTGTTAATACATCCTGTAGTTGCCTTGCCTTTTCTTTGCAGCAGCTTGTTGCTAGTGACTTAAAGTGATCCACTCCAGCTGCTAGAACTTTTTCTATAGCAGTGCTGCCTCTTTACTTTTTTGTTGTGGATTTTTGCATGTGAGCTTGAGTATGTTATTTTGAATTTGTCTTTTAAAAAGTGTTACCTAGATTTCATCTTGGGTTTTTTTTGTTATATTGAGGTGATTTTGGTTTTTTGTTATATTGAGGTGATTTTAAAATGTTAATCTTGTCTTTCCAAAGGGCTTGCAGTACAATCCGTCTTATAAATGCATAAGAGAAAAAATAATGGGAGAGAACAAATAGGATGGCATTTTTTCTCTGAGAGAAAGTCCCATCGTGCAGAAAGTCCCATTGTGCCCATGAATGTAATTACTAATTAAAGCTTGTATGTGAAAGAAATGGTTTGGGGTTGGTTTTTTTTGTTTGTTTTCAGAAAAGGGAGTATTGCTTTTTGCAATGGCTGTTTTCCTGTAAGGCATTTGAAGAAACAATTTTAACATCTGGGAGGGATGTCTTTCATTGCCATGTCCATCATTTGTCTGAGAAGAGCTCTTACCCTCATGGCAAACTTAAAGCAGTTGAGCTTTCAACATTCAGGAGGCAACATTTTTTTTTTTTCCTTTTTTTTTGCTTGCACTCTCTCTATCCCCTCCCTACTTGAAATAATCAGATGTCACTTGCATAGCAGTCTTCCTTATCAGACCTGTCACTGATCATTCTTCTTTCTTTCCCAGTGACCTTGAGCCTGAATGGTTGGATGGTGTGCAGAAAAATGGGGAATTATTTTATTTAGAATTGAGTGAAAGCGAAGAAGAAACTCTGCTTCAGAACAGCTGTCCAGAAATGCCAGCAGTGAATCATGTCAGGTTTCGTGAAAATGAAGCTGAAGTTATTCAAGAGGGATCACGAAAAGAAAGAAAGTATGAACTGAAGAAATTGACCAAACTATTAAAAAAGAAGAATCTTTTACCAAAGCATTCTGGTAAGAAAGGCAGTGGAAGCTGTAATGTGCACTCCACTGGTCCTACTTCCATATTGAAACACCAATCTGCTCAGAAAATGGGTGTCACTGTTCAGCAAAAATACAAAGATGTATATGTTTATGTAAATCCCAGAAAACTGTACAGTGCTGGAGAAGATGAGCAGCACAGGCTGCTGGAGGCCTTAGTAGGGATTGTCCATCAATCTTCATGGAGCAGCAGAAGAGCAGAAAAACAAGGCAGGAAGGATAAAGTCATCAGAGGAATCGGTGAAGAGAAGCTTGTAGTACATGGCTTGGTGCCAGGTAGTTCAGCAATGAAAACGGGTCAAATCTTGATTGGTAAGTAATCAAATGCATAGTTAACTTCTGCACTCTTCCTTTAAGATGAAGATTTTTTTTTTTTTTGGGGGGGGGGGCAGCTGACTTGAATATTCCTGAGACATAAGCAGTTACTTACAACAACTATTTTGTCAGTTCTTGAGGGATTATTTTAAATAAATGTCATTGCATCTGATGTTTTGTTACCTATTCAGTTTTACTATATTAGTGGTTTTAAGAACATGTGACATAAACTCAAAGATGTTAATATAGTAAGGAGATGACTATCCTTTAAGCGTAAAGGGAGCGAGCAGCTTGAACTTGGAGCAACAAATACCCCACCACCTTTAATTTAATGCAGAATTTGCTCAGTAGATAAGTGGGACTGGGGAAAAGCTATAGTCTGCCAAATATTGTATTTTGTTTTCATTCTTTTCCATACCATTCCCCTTGGATGAAAAGCTTTACTGTATATGCTTTAAATGGATTTTGTACCATAAAAATGAGGAAAAAATACTGAGTAAGATATATTCATATGTGACAAACTTTCTGCACAGCCTTGTTTGGATATTCTTCTGTTTAGCAAGTATAACAGCTGCTGCTTCAGCAGTTGTGATCAGAAGGCCTCCAAATACATAGTGGGGCTGCAGTTTGAGGCGGCAGTGAGCCAGTATAGCAGCTCTCCTTTGTGTTGGTTTGGCTCTTGTCAGACACTTCCATGAGCTGATGCAACTAAATAACCTGGCAGAAAACTAACCCAGAAGAAAAACTGCCTGTCTGGTTTTTGCTGGTGTAGTAAGTTAAACTTGGGTCACAGAAGGTCTGACAAGAACCCGGGCGTGAATAACGGAGGGGAATGAACTTCTGTGGCTTGTAGTGAAGGAGCAGAAATAATCCCACTTCCAGCATCAAGAGGCCATTAAAACAACTTGGCACTCACAAGACCCCAACCTGAGAGACAGTAAATGTGAGACAGCTAGCCTACATCTGCAAAGGGTGGAAGGTTGTTTAATTACCCTTGAAGTTGGTCCCTCGTAGGTGGGGGAGCAAAGATGTGATGTTGGTTAGAAGATCATGAAAATCTTAATACTATAGTAGCACAAATCCCACGAAGTCAGCATGAGTGCTCTTGAAATTCCAATGTTGTGTGTGTAAAAAGACAAATCGTGCTTTGACTAGCTGATTCTTCTAACACGTGTTTTTGGTAGGGATGCTAAAGAATACTCCAGAGGGAAAATTGGATAACTTTCAAATTTTATCAGAAAGAACTGATTAGTCAAAAAGTAGGGGATGCAGACTGAGAGCGAGGAGGGAGTGAGTTTCAGCTTGATCTGCTTGGTGGTATTTAATCTAATTAGTGTAAGGGTGGGTATTTATAACCTGTAAGTTAATTTTGGGACACAAATTTGTATATAACTGCATGTTTGTAAGAGCAGGTGTGAAGTCAGAACAGTGTAGGCAAATACCAGATCCAGGAGATAAAGCTAACCTTCTCAATGGAGATGGTACTTCATCTGCAGCACTTAATGCTTCCCGGAGCTAGTGAGGGCAAAAACTGTGGAGTTTTTGTTTTGTTTTAAATAGAAGAACATTTAARTTAATCTAAAGAGTCTAGCAGTTTAATGTGTCCTAGGCTATCATCAACCAATATTGCCTTGTTTTTGCACATTGCAAACAAATACTTTTAAGCATACTGTAGTTATTCAGCTCGTAACTGGGAAAATGAGCTGTATTCTGTGCCAACAGTATAAAATGTATAATTTTCATATAAAAATACTTTCAAATTATGTATCTATAGTGAACCTGAGTACTCTGGAATTTTTATGTGGTGTCTAGAAATAGGGATGCTTTGCATAAATTAGATGTTCAGGTTTCGGTGCTGTCTGCATAAAGAATATACAGTAAAAAAATTTCTGTTCCAGTCAAAAAACTGCTTTACTGCTTCTGCATTGCACATCAGAGAATGGGATAGCTATGGTATACACCCAAAGCCTGACTTAGAAGCAACTGTAGTTCAATAGATAGCCTCCTCAGATCCTCACAGGATCTGAAGTTGGRCAGAAAGTTCCAGAAAAATACAGTAAACTTTGTTTTGTTGTTGTTAAAAGTAAGTTTTAGGAATCCTGTTGTGAATTGTGGAAACAGTCAGTAAATATTTCTGTGGTCAGTCTAAAATGGAAGTATTTGCACAAAAGTTAGCAGCTTCTTGAGCCATCACAAATGAGGAATACCTGATCAGTATAGCGTGATGCCTGCTGGCTGGTTTGGTTATAACTTTGTTCATCTTCATTGACCTGCGTACACATAGATATTAACCTGTTCTTGTTTTGCTTTTTAATATTTTAATAGCCTTCAATGGTGCAGACCATTTTTTATAGTAGTCTTTTGTGAAGCAAATACTAAGTATATTTTCCTTTTAAGATACATGGTTTAAAATGACATACAGTGGTCTTCCTGGTGACCAGTTTGCAACATGCGTTGCCGGCAAACAATCTTGACTCAGGGAGTTGTTACTGAATTTAATTTTTTGCCAATTAATATAAAACTTCAGATCACTGTTTCAGGTACAGAGAAGATGAAAACAAAACAAAACAAGACCCCAAATAATTAAGAAAATGCCTTTTTTCCTGCCTTCTCCAGGCTCAGCTTCAACCAAACACCTCTCCTCTCCCCTTTCCCAGTCTCAGGTACCCTTGTTTTCACTGCATGTTAGCACTGTGTGTCCCAACCCCTTTGGTGAGGTAACAGGTGGCACAAGAGGGTGGGATTGTGTGTGTGATGTTTTCCTTCTGCCGCTCCTTGCTTCTTTCTTGTTTTCTTCTGCTGCAGCATGACTCTTCTGCAGGCCACAGCCCTTCAGGGATGGGTCCCCTCCGTGGGCTACAACCTTCCCCGAGTGCCTGCTGCTCGCTCTTAAATACATTTGGGCAGAGGTGCCAGGCTCCCCTGGCTAGGCGATGTTTTGGTACGCGGTGAGTTGCTTACACCAGCTTCAGAACTGGCTATGAGMAGCACAAGGCAGCTCATGACCTCCTGCCACGCAGGTCACTCCTGCAGCACCCCGCTACCAAAATCCTGCCAGTTATGCCCGATAGACTGTTCTAACTCTCCTATCTTATTTAAAATTTGAGCTCTCTTAGATTATTTTTCCCAAGACTTGGGTTCGTAATATGTTAAATAATAACCAAGTTACTGATGACTTTGTATTTTCATTGGCAAATTAGTTAATTTGTCAGTGATAAGTATGGTAGCCACTTAAATGGCTACCAAGGTTGAATCATAAGGGAGACTAAACTCTCTTCAATTTTTTTCACTCTGAATAAACAGTTACAAAGTGGTTATTGCTTTAGCATTTTTTAGTAGAAATAACTGCTTTTTTCCCTCCTAAATAATCGCTTTCCTCAGGTGGCTTCTTCAATTTATTCTGAAATGTGTATCCCTTATAGCTTTGAACACTTAAAACATCTGTTTATTATTTGTGCACTACACTTTAATTTTTTTTTTAAGATTGCATATGGAAGTCGTAAGTCTTGTTGCTGTACTTTATTAACCAAGTAGAATGCAGGCGCTGACCATATGAAAGTAAATACAACAGTTTTGCAAGCTAAAAAAACCCTGCTGCTTTGTAACTCTGTAAAAAGATGCCACTCTATCCATGTGTTGTTTATCAGTTCATTTATCTTTTTTTATATATTTATCAGTTCAGCATCCATCTTAAATTTTCAAAATGAAAAAGCCCTCATTGATTTTTAAATTCTTGCTGTCACTTTCATTTTGGTTAAGATGAAACAGTTGCTTTTATCTCATGTTTTTTAAGTGTCTTCTGTATTTTTGGCAAAACTTTTTTCTTGCTTGAGTTCATTATTAACAATATGCAAAGCTTGATCTGCTATGTAAAACTTTCTAGTCTCATCTTTGAGCGTATCTTCAAAGATAAAAAGCTCCACTAAGTGTTCACTTTTAGATCCAGGCAAATAAGGGTTGTGATAGGAAATGCCATTATAATTTGATTTCCGCCCCTCCCCCGCCCTCTTCAAATTGAAACCTATCCGATTCACAGCAGGGGATACTTCTTATAAATGCTGATGATCATCATCTTTACTATAGTACAAATGGAGAAGTAATTCCAATGACACTGAAAATACAGGAAAGCCCTTTTCGCTAGCAGAGCATATTATTGTTACCCGCTTTGAAATTATCTTCTGTTCTTATTGTTCTCATCACCAAATATCTGAACGGTTTGCATGAATTCTCTCACCTGATCAGTAGGTACAATTGTCAAAAAAGTGTGAAAACTACCCAGGGACAGGGATTAATCTTGGATGGTAGTAAAGATGGGCTGTAATAATCCAGTTTTGAACAAGTATGGAAAAGATGCAGGGTACTGTTGCAAGCTTCAGTTGAAATGTCCAGCTCCCAATCCCGTTTACTGACAAATGGTTTTCTATGGGTTTCTAATCCAATAATTCTAATTGATGTTATGTGGGAGGGTTATTTGTTTGTTTTCCCCAAATAAAGAAATGCCTAAGTAGTAATCTTTGCTCATTTTGATTTTAATAGTAAAAACACAGATATTGCTGTTGGAGTTCTGAAGTTTTGGTAAACAAGGACATCATTGCTAGAAAGCCAAGTATATCTGTTAGATTTCTCTAGCATAGGCTAGTGGTTTAAAACAGTAATCCATTTACAAAAATTAAGCAACTTGCAGTCATCTTCCAACAGGCAAAGTAAATGCTGTTTTTGTCATTTGCAGACCATGGAACTAAGAGTCCTGTCAGAAAAATGTCCTTGAAAGGACCAAAATACTGTGAGAGTTTGAGATTTTCATGAGGAATTACCATATATGGTGTACTTGTTGAAAAGGCTCTCCAAAGTAGAGATGTTGGGCACGCAAGATAGAAATACAGAGCTTGTGTAAGCTTTTGCTGTGTTCTCACTGTGGAGTTTGGGATGTCGTTTATGTTCTTTTAATCTCCTCTTGAAGCATAACAGCATTGGTTTGGGTAAAAGCAGCCTGCTAACATATAAAGCAAGTAATTGATCTGGCTTTCTTCAGTAGAATGTGTTCCATACTTTGCCTTTTTTGGAAAGGAGTATGTGAACATTTATAAGTACTTCCACCAAGTCATTACCAAGAACAGAGGAAACTAAATATCAGGATTTCATGAAAAAAGTGTCCTCAGTCCTCTCCCATGTGAACAACATGGTTCTGATTTTAATTCAGCCAAAAATGTTCACTTCCCATCACAGTATGGAAGTGGTATTCACTTATCAATCAGTGTCCTCTGGCTTAATGCAAGGAAGATCTACTTTTAGAAATGGTGCTTGCAGGTTTATCTCTAGGGAATGGATGTTTAACAAAAGTAATAGTCCTGTGCCTCATGTGGCAAAGTGATAGGCAGTTCTGAAATAAACATTTTAGGGATGCCAGCAGTCCCAAAGACTTTTCTAAACTTTGTCTTTAAAAAAGCACGAATAATTTCACCAGCTGTGTGCAAACTAGGTGTTTGAGAGCAATATACACTGTTCTTTACTACTACTGACTGGATACGAGAAGTCTTTTCTAATGAGAAGATGGAAAGGCAGAACAAAGAAAATAGGGAAGAATTCCTGCCTCTCTCCTCTCTCTGCTCCATCACTCTAGTAAAATTCAGTTCTGCTTGGCATTGTGTGGAGAACATATATGGACATCTTACAGTTTCTCTGTGGACTGAGAATCTTTTTATAGTAAGTGATAGAACTCAAAAGCTTGGTTATTCATTATTATGGGATTAAAAAAAAAGCTCACTTTATTCCTTAAAGAGAAGGACATGTATTTTTCTAAAGATAAATTTATTGACTCAAGGTCTGATATCCTGGAGCTGCCTGAAGAAAATTTATTTCCTCTATTGCAGTGGCTCACTGTGTCTCTAAAAATGGAACTGAGTGAGACTTTGTTCTAATGTTCTTCATCTTTTAACATATATGCTGATGATTTTCACGACAGACAATGATCTTATTGCTGGTAGAAATGCAAGCCAGTAAGAGCAGGTCAAGTGCTATTCTATATAGTATTATATAGTAAAATTTTTGTATACAACCGTATTGTTGAAAAAGCTGGGGAAAAAAAAAAAAGGCAAAATTTTATATTATTTTATATCAGGTTTGAAAACAACATTTCATGCAAATGTCTGCTTCTTGTCTATTTAAGTATATATGTCTACTTCAGCAAAAGGGAGAAAGTTCACTTTGATCTCTGTACTTAAGAAAAGTCAGTTGGAGGGGGTTTTTCACCCACTTCATAGAGCACAAGAATGATTGCAAAATGTATTTGCAGTACCATCTGTACAACTTTTTTCTCTCCGCTAGTGAAATATCTCTCTACATCTGAAATTCACCAATGTTTTAGTCTGGGAAAATTTGACTTAACTCTGCAAACCATCAAGTTACATCAACTTAAACAATTGCAAACAGCATTTACCCTTTTATTTCATTTAAGCTAAATTGATTAAGCATTAAGTAATTAAGAAATTAGATTAAACTTTATATATTTGTGCTATTTTTTTGACAGACTTAATGTCTGAAGACCTAAGTCAGTCTCACGTTCTGTAAGTTTTTCACACTGCTCAAGGGGAGGAAACAATTCTCAAAGAAAGTGTAGATGTGAAACTCTAACAAAGGAACACTTGCATATATAAACTCTTTTGATGGCATTAATTATCACACTGGATAGATCTTGTGGTCATGTTCTGCTTTAAGATACTCCGTGTTCATAATTTTACATACTTCCTATTGTACCAGTGATGTCTTTCATTCTGTTACTTCATAGGCTCTATTCTTTGAATGCTGTTGTGTTTGGCAAAAAGAAAAGAAGGGAAAAATGCAAACACCCCCACCCCCAATTCTGGAAAGTGCATACTGATAAATGTAGATTTTCTCAGTTGTACAGCAAGTTGCAGTTCTTTAATAGTGATACAGCATTTTCTGGCAAAATCAAGGCAGCCTTACAGGACTGCTTTGGCTGCGTCTTCTGGAAAGCTGTTCCATTTATGGTACGTGATTACATTTTTACAAATTGAATGGAATAAATATTTACTGCTGCAATGAAAGTTTTACATATGTACATTAGGCGTCAAATAAATAAAACACTTTGAGTATATAACATGTAAATACTGATGGATCTTCTCCTTTCAAAGTATCTTTGTATATTCCACCCTGGGAGATATGGTTCCAAAATATTCCCTTAAGTGCTAAGGTGCATATGCCTTCACAAAATGCGTGCAACTCRTTTGAATGGCTCTCTGGATTAGATGACTTGACTGTTGTCTTTACAACAGAATTTGTAAGGTCTCTAGTAAAACAAACAGAACACAAACGACTTTTGTTTAAACAGTGCTCCAGATGAGTACAAGAGCAATTTATGCTTTCTCTTGTATTTGTGAATGATGATCTTTAATACAGTGTTCTTCAACAAAGGACGTAGTAATTCTGTTTATAATTTGTTATATTAGTGTAGCCCGAATGCTCTGCTTTTGATTACTAATTTTCAAGTCCTGGGCCTCTGGCATGGACTTACTGAGTTGCTTTTAAATGCTGTTTAACTTTCAACTTTCCTGTCTTTGAATTATTGTTGTGTTGAAGATTCGATAGGCTAAAACTTCACTGTGCTGCGCATCAAGAAACACACAGGTTAGGGAGAGAGCTACTATTACTTGAAATAGAAAAAACAATTTAATTTGTTCCAAGGAATGGTAACATTTTGTTTGTATACTAAAACTTAACCTTTTCTTGATTTTGCTGTAAGAAAGAGTAGGAATGAATTTTCCTTTAATGTAAAATAACAGTGGGTAGTTGGTTGTTGCCTAGTGTATTAAAGAGGAATATTGCTTGCATTTTTGGGGGATTCTGTATTTCCTTACTGATGGTTAGCTGAGAAGAATGTTCTTTCTCTCATTGGCCTTAATTGTGTTTTGCACCGATTTTGAGCAATCGACCTAGTACCTGGCAAGAATTCCAGTTGTATTTGACTGTATTTAACAACAAGGTAGAAGACAAAAATAATGATAAACTGTCAGAATTCTTCTAAACTTTCAGATTCTGTTGTCTTTACTAGATTCTCAGGAAACGGAGAGACCTCAGAGACACAGATTCTGCTTTTCCTTAGTATGCACCTCATTATCATCACTGTGTTAGTTTGAGCTGAGCCAGTCTTCTCCCTAGAAGACTTGAAATATGTACTGAACCTTACAGTTGTTCAGTGCTTTATTTCTGCAGTTGAGCACATTTTTATTGCCAAGTGAAGGCTTAAAATATAGTTATGCTAATATGCACATTTGCTACGAATCCATATCCTTTTTCTAATCTCTTTACACTGCCTGAAAGAGTGATGAGCACTGCTGCCACTACCTGGCTGAGGATTTCTCTATTGCAGGTGTAGTTGAATACTGCTGTAATGCTGCCTCTGGCTTTTCACATGTCCTGGCGCAGGAGAAAAAGACAGGTGTTACGATTGCAGCTTCTAGCCTGTGTGTTCTGGAATTCATATAATTCCCTGAACCCTGCAAGTGTAGCAGCACTAGTTGTGAGGGACATGCTGGTTTATTTCACCTTTTTCAATAAGGCTCACCTAAGTGTGATGAGATACAAATGTAGATACAAATAATAAAACAAACTGTGAACAGAGGAAATAATGAACTGTCCAGCTGTCTTTAGATTTACATTATATCCACATACCTTTGCTATGCCAGTCCCAGAATTCCTCCCCTCGTGCCTTTCCCCACACACAGGGATACTTCATACTGCTCTCATAATACCATTCCCTCTCCTGGCCTCTGACAGCTTTTTGGACAAGTCAGTGTTTGCTGTGTCTGATTCTGAACTGCCCTTGTACGGACTGGCCAGCCTGGAGCACAAACAGGACAGCTGATGAGCTCAGGGTGCAGCTTTACCTGGGGCAGGAGATGGAAGGAAAAGGGCGGGCTTCTCTATCCAGCAGTCCACTAAGAGAACTCGTACCATGTGACATGACTTGTGCCTTCTCTTCCAGCTTTGGCTGAAATTTAGTAATGGGATCAAAGCTATTCACAGTGCAATTGTAGAAGCCTCATTTCCTTAGAAAACAAAGCTCAAGAGTACCTAGTTTGAAAGAAAATCAAGTACCTCAGTCAACCCTTTTTTCTTTTTTTTCAGTCGTTTATTAAGTATCTTATATTACATGTTACGCTTTTTTAAATGCTAATATTAATAATCTTGGAGAGGATGTGGAGGTACTTTTTAAGGGAGTCTTTGTGCAGCTCAAGCAAAATGAGGCTTGGTTTTCAATTTGCTCTTCCAGTGCAGCTCTTGGTATTTTTAGTTCACACCTGTAAGGCATAAGAATGACCTTGGAATCAAGTCACTTTCAATGTTAAGTAAGAAGCTAATTTCTTTTCTTTATTTCCCTTTCTACAGACAGAAGATAAAAGCTGGAAACTAATCAAGTTTTTCACCCGATAGGACAGAAAGCAGAGACAACTGAAAGTGACACCAAAGAAAACCAAGTAGAAAATAAGGCCTATTTTGTTACTCTGAAGTTGAATATTTGGCTTGGGAAAGGACCTAATGAACCATCAAGTCCTATATCTTGGTGCCACTGGCAGTCACTTCGTATAGTTCTTTTCATAAATTTATGTTGCCTCATCTTAGGTATTTTGCCCTGGATAGCCTTACTGGAAAGCTTTTTAGAAATTCTCTGTTTTGAGACTACAGAACCTTCCGATTTCTGCTCTAGCTGCTTTCACACCTAGCCTTTACTCACCTCATCTTTAACCAACATAAACAGGTTCTCCATTTCCCATGGTCACTGCAGTATTACTTCTATGTATCTGATCTCATTTGATTTCATTTTTCTTGAGCACAGGTGAACAGAATTGTAAGGAGTACTCTAGATGGGATCCTGTCAGGTCCTATTAATACTCACCTACATTCAAAGGAAATGCCTTTCCTAATGCATCTGGGTGTTGTGTTTGTCTTTTTCATGTTTTGTGTTACTTGGCTACCTTCTTGAGAATGAATATACTATTTAATTCTATTATATTTCTGCTATTCCAGTAATAATTATTGGTTTCTTCCTCTGTGATATAGTGTTTCTTTTATACTGAAAAGYGCTTCCGACTTTGGATGTTGACATTAGAGAGGCTGTGAAGGACTATCCTTTTAGTGAGAGTTTTTCTGAGTTAGGTTCAACCTAAAATCTCACCGTAAATGTTGGACTGATGTTCTAAATTGCCAGCTTAAGTAATCAAATCTTTTGGTTGATTTTGTCTCCCACTACCATACCTGAAATATCTTTAATATGTATCCTTTTCTTACTGCTGCTTCCTTTTTTTTTTTTTTTTTTTTTTTTTTTTTTTNTTTTTTTTAAAGTAGATGAATGGCCAAAAAACCTTCTATTTTTACTTTTAAATTTCTATTCCTTTTGACAGGTCTAAGTAGTTTTATCTTTTGATGTTACTTTAGCTTTGTTTTCTAACTTCACAAGCGTTTTTTTTCACTGGTCTCTCTCATCCTTCTTACATACTCCATGCTTAAACATGCATCTTTTTGAGGGGGATGAGGCAGAGGTTATCAACTAATTATTACTGGGATACTTCTCTAGAATATTTCCCCTCACTTCAGATAGAAATCCCAGTTTGATTTTTGTACTTTAAACTTTAATGCGGATTTTAAGTTTGTAAGCTCTAATTTGGTTCTGTTTGCTTTCGTAACTAGTGCCTTTAATTTTTCAAATGTTTTCYGTCTGCAGTTAAAGACTTTTTCTTTGGGATCCTCGGTTTTTTCCTCCCCATTTCCAGTAATGGGAAGAGAGTCAGATTTAGAAAACGCAAGATGTCGTTAGGCAGGAAGAACTGGCAGATAAAAGCATGAAGAGGGCAGAATAAGAAGCCACAGCAGTGGACAAGGCATGGAGAAGAAAAGGGACTGAATTGTGATGTGGCTTGAGAGACAAAGGTGGTGTAGGGATGAAATGAGGAAGAGTGAATGGGTTTTCTGCCAGTTTAGTGAACTAAGCTGAGTCACTAAATCACACGGTAACTGCCAGGACTGCTTCAAAGAGAGGGGCTCGAGGGTGGTGGGATTCTCCCATAGTTAGGCGCAGCCAGCACTTGAAACCTTTGGTAAGTGATGGCCTAGAACTTGTAAGCTGCTACAGGAAGAGTGAGTTTTGGAGTGCTTTTGGAAACAGTAGTGTTTATATCAATGGCGGTAGCAATGGAGAAGGATTGGCGAGTGAACAGAGATGGTTTYGGAGGGAAGAAAAGTAATTCTTGGGCATAACTTGATTGGTGAAGTTGTTGGGTTTTCTAATCAAGTAACAAGAGTGATATAAGCCTGGATGGAGCGGAGAGGCTTTGACACTTATTTTTGTAAAATGATACAAGTGTGGCAGTAAGGCCTTAAGAGTGTTGAGGTAATAGACTAATGTTTCTAAACATAGTAAATGTTGCAGGTAGCAACCGTCTACTTAAATGTAACAAAAAGACATTTATGATTGTTTGAATGTCATACTATTTTTTAAAACAAAACACTGTTTGTCTTTGTACTGTGGTGTAATACCATCTAACTTTCTCACGCTTTTTTTGTTTTATCTCCAGGAGATGCTCTAGTTGCTGTAAATGATGTTGATGTGAATTCTGAAAACATAGAAAGGGTTTTGTCTTGCATTCCAGGTCCTATGCAGGTACAGTAGTTGAACCTTTATTCCAAATGTCCTCTGTAAAGATTAATATTGTTTCTAGCCTTTTTTCCTTAGGAAACAGAACTTAGGCAGTCTTTTTCTTAGAACTTCCTCATCTGCTTTTTGAACACATTGGTTGACTTCAGTCAAACTTAAAGCAGAAATTTCAGAGTTTAATTCTGGTAAGTTTTGTGAAAATAGGCAGGTGCAAGTAAGTGACTCAAGCCAATGTCCCATTAAGGGACATTAGGCACAGTCCAGCTGTTACACATTCTGTTTGTCATCAGCCAGAGTCAGAAAGCACATGCAACGTTGTGCAAGAGGTAGCAGCATACTTGTAGGTTTAGACTAACCATAACACCTGATCCTTTTGCCCAGTATCAAGGTATTCTGTGCTTGCAGAACTCTGAGTGTTCATGTTTCTCTATGGGAACTAGTACATACATATGTGAAAAATCAAGTTTTATTACTTTTCCTGCTCAGAAAACAACTTCATTATTATGTTACCACTTGCATCAAAATAAATTACTTCTTGTTGAATACAGGGAAGTAACTCCTTTGAGACCTGCACAAACTTTTAACAAGCGATAGTTGTAGTTATGGGCAAAGATGGCAAGTATGGTTGCTTTGAGAGTTGGTTTTTTGAACACACTGATCTCAGGAAATGAAGGACGAGGTATGTAATGTTGTGATGCCTTGCTCCTGGTGGGTAATAGGGCTGGAGATGTGCAACCTGGCAATAGTATGTATGAAGCAAGATATTGATGTCTAGCTTAAAAATAAATATGTCAACTGCAGAATAGTAGTGGCTTTTTTTGTCAATTAGTGTTCATAAAACGGTAATAATTGCTGTGGAAATACTTAAATAATTATCTCTTCATCAATATAAAAGAGACTCACAAACCACAAGAGAGTAAAGAGAAGCCTGAATTAACAAGTAGTGCTGTTAAAGATATTAAAGAGCATTCAAATGGAGAAATTGATACTGCTTTCATATTTAAATAGAAAAACTAATTCTTGAGTATTTAAGAGCTTTTAGATTAAATACTTTTAAGATCTTTCAAAACTGAACAGTGATGAAGATTGATAGAAGTCAGTAATAAAAATTGATACAAAAAAACCCCAAAAAACTGACATGATGAATAATGTTTCTTCCCCCCAAACCTACTGCATATATCTTCTCTTCTAGCTGAATAATAATTTTGGAGCTATAATGAAGGATTAAATAACTAATAAAGAATTAGATAGCTATTTAAGAATTAAACCAGGAGAGTGTTAATTACCTAGGATGTTAGTAGCGTAAAATTAAGTATTTTGAGTTATTCTGCTTAAATCCACTTCCTGGTGGACAGGAAGACAAGGTAAAAGTTGCCACTTACAGATAGGAGATGGAGCAGGTAAAAATTATAGTGTCTCTTACAGTATGTCTGTAACCTCTTGGTAGTTTTTCTTCAGGTAGAATGTATGAGGTGATGATAATAGAAATGTTTTACTGTCCAGAGATAAAAAGAAGTGGAAATTTTAGGTTTTGTTAAACATGCTTCTGTTCACAACTTACATAGTGTAAGTGCCTGTAGAACTACATCTGCAACTGCAGTAAGATTGAGTGCTAGTGTGTCAGTTTAGGAAGCTTTCCAAGATGTTTGACAGTATGAAGCTTGCCTAAGCTACCAGAGTTGTGGTCAGGTATTGGCAGAGCTGCATGGTAGAAAAACCTTGTCTTGCCTGTCTTTGACCAAATATGGAGTTGCTGTAACTGTTATTGAATACAGAATGGTTAAAAAAAGCAGAGATTATATAGTTTATTTAATTGTATCCTTGCTAGATTAGAGTATACGTATTACTTGTTGCTAAAATGCAATGCAACCCTTTATATAGTAGTTACTTTTAATGCAACATTAATGTTGACATTGTCAGTAAATCTGTCAAGTAGACAGCGATTACTTGAAATGCATAACTGTTTGTCATGTTGGCTTTCCAAAACCTTTTATTAAAGTGCAATTATTCCTTTTTTACTGTGCAGTTTGAGTCAAGCCAGAAGAGTGATTGCTGAAATAGACCAGTGGAGAATTTAAATACAGAGTTCTGGGTTTTTTTGCAGTGTAGAACACTGTGTTCATGCTGCTGAAGAAACAGAGGGTTGTTGTTTCTGAGATTTAGTAATAAGACAGCTGTTACACAAGCAAAATTGATGTATTCTCATTCATCATACATTGCAAAATATCAAAAAGATGCAGTTTAAAGCCATTTTACTGTAGTTAAAAGTTATTTACATAAGCAAAGTCACTGCTCTTCTGGGTTCAGTGTTAAAAATTACTGGAAGTAATTTCAAAAACTAATTACCTAGATTTTCTCAATTGCAGCATGTGGCATAACATATCTCATTATTATATTTCCAGAATTTTCTTTTCCTTACCTCAGTTTAGGTAAACTAGCTTCTAGGCATGTAAGGGCTAGTTTAGTGTATTTATTGAGCAACAGAAGTCTAAATGCTACATCAGTCTTTTTTTTTTTTTTTTTTTTTTTAGTGGCAGAACTGTTTCTGTTCGGGTGTTTGCATGTCACCTAATAAGATAAAGTCCCAATTCTGATTAAAGCATTGGATACCCCATTTAGAAGTTCTATAGCAGTCACTGAATGTGACAGGACAAAGCATATCCCTCAATCAATGCTTGAGATAGTATGATAAAGTTATATTCTGCAGTCTATACAATTTTACATTTCTGTAATCAAAATAGCTGCTCTTTCCTTTCACCACAAGACTGAGAAGACAGAATAGGAAGGGCAAGATATGCTAGAAGAATATACTTTTGCTTACCCTGATACTCAGAAGTTGCAGAACCGTTTTACCCGAAACTTTCTAAAAATATTCAGCCTGAGGCAGGCATTCAGAATGAGAAATTTCAGCCTGAAATTTTGAGTTACAGTTGTGCAAACCATAAGCACATGGAAAACAGAGACTTACAACAGGAAACGGCAGCCAATCTTAAAAGGCAGGCAATGCCACCAGCTCTGTCTATAATAAAATCCATATTCTAAGACATACAGCTTTCTTGTGGATAAACAGAAAGCATGCCTTTCTGGGTCAGACCAATGGTAAAACAGCTACATTTTCTGCTTCTTACACTGACAAATGTTTAAATAAAGGGTATTAAGAAACGAATTAAATACAGAGTGACATTCCCATCATACTTTTCCAGCTTCCAGCAGTCAATAGTTAGGGACTTGTTGGATCACCTACAGGTTTGTACCTTCTCCTTTTTTAATCTAGTTCTTAAAATTCCATTGATCTCCACAGCATCCTGTAGCAGTGATTTACATAACTGATTTGTCTTAACGTTCATTTTTGTTGGTTTTCAAACTTCCATCTAATTAAGTGCATTTCATACCCCCAGGTTCCTGTGTTACAAGGAGTAGTTAACTGTCCATGTCTTATTCTTCGTATCGTTCCATGACTTTGGAGAGCTCTGTCATGTTCCACTTTTGTCCCATCTTTCCTAAGCGTAAAAATCCCCATCTATGTACCTCATAGTTTGCTGTTACTGTCACCTTCATCAGTGCCTTCTTGCAGTTTGATTGAATTCTTTTTGAGAACTGTTCTAAGTATTGCGAATGTGTGCACGCTATGTATTTATAGAGTGGAATACTAATATTTTCTGTGCTTTTCCCATTCTTCATTTAATTTCCTCTTCCGTTGTCTGCTGTGCATTGAACTGATTTTCTTTAGGAGAAATGGAATCAAAGTTGTGAAAGATTTCATAGTCAGTATTTACAAAAGGGTACTTCAGTAGTCACATATTTAATCAGATCCCATGCACTGCTCAGGATGAAGATTCGTTTCTCCTCTACAAAAAAAAAAATAATAGTTTTTTAGGGTATGTAGAAATGTAGTCTCTTGGTCATTTTCTATTACAGCATTTTCCAGCCTAGATGGTCTTTTTCACAGTAATTTGTTTTTTTAAAGGCAGGAAATAGATTAGAACTTGGACAAAAGTAGAGAGGAACAGAAAATATCACGTTTTAAGCTGTTAGATAGAATCAAGAAGATTTGGAAAGGAACTTCTAGTAAAATTGTGGAGAGAGATCTTTCTCAAAATACAGTGACTTCACATCTGAGCAGTGTGGTATTGCCCACAGTGATGTGGGAGGCAGCATGGATGCCTACAGGATGAGGGAGAGTTAAAGTTCTGTTTGGCCCAATTTGTTTTGAGCTCTTGCTTGGAGGGCCATATGCTTGTGTCTCTACGACAAGACAGACTGAGTTTGTTTGTTTTAAAATTGAGAGACTAAAAGATAGACTGCAGCAAGAATTACATCTGTGCGTCATTAGTTTAGAGACTGTAGCCTAAGTGTCGTGAATAAGTGTCCACAGACAAGATATAGTAGAAGTTAAGAGAAATAAGTTTTGAGCCTTGAGGAAATCTGCAAGAAGTTAAACAGGGTATGAGGAAAATCCTCTGAAATACATGCAGATGGCGTGACAAAGAGAGAGAACCGAGTCACAGAATGCCAGAAAAGAAAACATACATCTATAAAACTGTGAAGGATCAAGTTACTGGGTCTTAAGAAGCCACTGCTTCTTAGCTGGATGTTTCTGCTCCTTGAGTCCTGTTAATACGCAGTGTAATGAACTGAAACTGAAATGAGGAGGAGAGAGCGAGTGATGAGTTACTGTCAGAAAAGAAGGTGGTAGCACATGGTAGGAGAGCAGGATTGAATTCAATGCTGTTCCAGAGAATGGGAAGAGAAAAGAGAAAAAAGCTGATAGCAGCCAAAATAGGAGAGGAAAAGATTAATGAGAAATGTTGGGAGGGAGTAGAGTGGAATGGGAGGAAGGCAGCCGGTGACATAAATGTTGTAGCTGGAAGAGCTGATGATAGCACTTCTCTCTGATCTCGTTTGACAGGCAGTGGGTGTTTTAGAGCATCATTATTTCTTGCTGGCACTCCTCTCTTTAAGTATGTGTATACACATACACAATTACGAAAATATAAATTATTTATATTTAAATGTATAAATTACCTCTGCTTGGGCTTTTCAAATTTATTGCAACTGGGAAAATAGAAACCTTTTTTGTTGCATCAATCATTAGGCTAAACTGTCACTGACTTTAAAGAGAAGCAGGATTTGGTGTGGTGTATTATGTTTAGGACTTCCCAGTCAATAGGCATGTTAAGGATACTTTAAGGCAGACAAACAACCTTGAGTAAAAACATATGAAAGAGGGAACTGAGAGTGTGCCTACTTAGTCCAAATAGATATATTTTCAGTCACTTTGAACAATGATGAAAACTAAGGTATCATCCAAGAAAATAAATCAATTTATTCTCCTTGGAAATTACAATTTTATGCCCAGTCAAGAGCTAGGTATTTCTCACATATCCTTCTTTCGTACTTAGGATGAAGTGTTCATTCAAAAAAAAAAAAAAAAAAAAAAATTACTCTCTCATTTCATGACTACTGGAACAACTGAAATAATTTTTGTAAGGCAGTGCTCATAAAAAGGAGGTCTGTAAAGCAAATTGTGAAACGTATTTCCACACCAAGTTTGGATTTTGTGTTGCTTGTAAGTCAGGAAATACGTGTTTATTCTAAAACTCCTGGTTTTTACTTTATTTGGGAAATAAAGAACAGTAAACCTCATGTAACTTTTTGACAAAGTAAGCTTAATCATCTAAACTTTAAGTTATTTTTTAAGAGAGAATGCTCTGTTAGTGCTTTGATTATTTTTTTTCTTCTGAAGAGATAACGCAGCAAGTGATGTAAACAATTTTTATGCTTCTTGCTAGTTGTGTACAATTGTTAAATATGGTAACAAAACTCTTATTTGCTGACTTTACAGTTTAAAAGAAAAAAGTTAACATAGTTAACAAGACATTGGCAGACTGAAAGAAGAATTGTTACTGAGTGTTACAAATTAGGACTTTTGCAGTCTAATGTAAATTGATTTTCCTGTGCAAATGTACCTGTCAGTGTGCTCGAAAAAGCAAAGAAATGCTCATGAAAGAGCCTTGAGGATATATACTTATGAAAGTGCTGACATTTTGAAAGAAGTCAAATATTGTGTGTGTTTCAAAAGCGTGGTAATAGGTTTTGTGTTCAAACAAACCCAGAGCAGTAAGTATATTTTTCCATTCTCAAAGCCGTAAGAATTAAGTATGAAAACACACCAAACCACATGCTTACTCACGTGGTTCATAGAGCATGTAATAGCTGGCTTTGTCCTTAATAATAGATGGTTATGTAATGCTGAATATATAATTGGTTTTCTTGAAACAGCAAGAATTTTTTGAATGCTTACATCTTTGTCAGTAAAGCTAAGAAAACAATCTCTTAAAGGGCTCCAACTGCATTTATTTCATCTGATATTAGAACGTAATTGTCAGTACAGCCTCATTTTCACAATAATTAATTATCTTAATAGGTTAAACTTACATTTGAAACATCAATATTTGAGCCTGAAGGAACTTCTCAGCAAAGGTATAAACGGGCACAGTCCAGTATGAACAATCTGGTTCGGCTCTTGTGGGGAGAAGATAGTACGGACCTTCAACAGACTATACAAGATGTGCCTCATATTGTTATGTTCCTCACACTGAAACTGGACTCTGAAACATCTAAGGATGAGGTATGTGGCTAACTAAATAAAACTGAAGATGAAAGGTAACAACTGACAACAGCAACTGCTATGCCTTTTGATGTACCAAAAAAAAAAAAAAATCTTGCTAATCTTTTTGAGTAGTGAATGGTCTGTAAAATGTCCATTTTGACAGAAATAAGGCCTGAAATTCCAGGGCAAAAAAATTAGCATCACTGCTGACAAACTCTTAATTGGACTTGAAATCATTTCAGCGCTGCTGAATGTCTTTACATAAAGAGCAGGCTAGAGGTGTTAACAGACAAAGCGGAGATAAATTCAGAACTTCGTTATTGTCTCTCAGATACTCACTGTGATGTTTTCAATACGCCTCTCAAACTTGAACTGTGAAATCTGCCTAGTCGAAAAAATTTTCCCCAGCAGGAGCTGTTGGCAGTCCACATACATCATCTGTCTAGCTCCTCCTGTTTTGAAATGCTAATGTGCCTTTTCTTAGAGGACTCTTGCATGTCTCCTGTTTGCAATCAACTGTTGATTCTTGCTTGGGCAACATTTTTGAGCTACTGAAGTACTTTTCCTTTGTCCTGTAAAGCTTCCTTTCACATCTCTTTCCTTTTTGTGTTCTTCAGGAAGATTTTGCCAGTGTACGTGTAACCCATTGTAAGTTTGTGTAGCTGTTGTTCATGATGTAGCTATAGCTACAGATACTCCACTCAGAACGCAGGGACACAGAACAGTGTGGAGGGCTGAGTTTGGCCTCTTGCCCAATCTGAAAATGACAAATGGACAAAGTGGACTTTTTAGGAACAGACATTTGGAAGAAGACTCTTCTCCCCTTAGATGAGCATAGTGCCCCAGGGATGTTATGTTATCTGTCATGTGGAGACATCAAATGAAGCACAAGTTTTGCCAGTCCCCAGGGACTGGGATGGTGGAACAGTGATGGAGCGGGGAACAGAAGAAAGACATTTTGCTTTCTCTCCCATGGAATTGATCCTTAGATCCAGTCAGTGCTCCATCCCTTCTCTGACATGTCTTTTTTGATACTATTTTTCAATTGATAGAAGTCTGTATTGCTCTGTTGATGTGTAATAGAGGAAAAAGTGTTACAACTACACATAATGGAGTTTAATTTTATCTTCTAGAGACAGGGCTGGGGAGGAGAACCCTAGAAAATTACATGATATCATAATATCATGTAAAAAATGTTGTGAAGTTTGCAGAGTCAAGTGGTTGAAAGCTAAGAAATGACAGATTTATGGCTACTTGTGCAACTTTAATTCAGCCCTTTTGTACATATGCAGCATGACATTGTCTTAAGTATTACGTTTTTTCTGAAAGATGCCTCTGCCATGTGCAGAGGACAAGATGGACAGATGAGTGTGTATAGCTTAGGCTTATTAGGGAACCGTAAATCCAGTACTTCATAACTCTGGAGTACTTGACTTTGCAATATAAATCATGCTCTTAACATAATATTTTTAAGGTAATTTATGCTTTATTGCGTATTACAGCAAGATACTAACACTGTAAGCTCTGGTTTGCAGTTCTTTCCAGTCCCGTTTAAGAGACTACATGGGAGGTGCCTTCAGCAGAAATTAGTTTGTACAAGTGTGTCTTATAATTATCTTTTTTTTTTTTTTTTTTTTTTAATAGCATTGCAACTAGACAAGGTCATTCTGTGCTCTTTTTCCCACC
Organism: Phoebastria nigripes; assembly: GCA_035582835.1. Taxonomy (NCBI): domain Eukaryota; kingdom Metazoa; phylum Chordata; class Aves; order Procellariiformes; family Diomedeidae; genus Phoebastria; species Phoebastria nigripes. The sequence continues at coordinate 551,426 of JAYKAV010003143.1, read as the reverse complement.
TGGAGACTGCTTCCATTAAAACATACGATACTGCAGTATTTTTCTGCTTTGTTATTTCCCTGTAACAAAGATGAAAAGAGCTCATTTAAGTGTGAATTAAATAAACTTAAGATGCTTTATCAAAGTTCACTTACATATTGCAAATAGTTCTTTTTTTCTTCAATTCGAAGTTTGTAGTCCAAGACTGCTATGTTATGTGGATAGAACAGCTATGGACAATTGCTGTAGACTTAAAGACCAGTGTTTTCTTGGTCACATAAACTTTATGAAATATTAAAAAAGAATTATTTCAGGGCCTCTGGCTCCTCTGTTGGTAGGTGAATAGATATGCAAATGTCTAATTGCAATTCCTGCACTTCAGAGTAAATGAAGTACTGCTTTCTTGCCCCATTATTTCTTTACACTCTCCCAAGAAACAGGATTAACACTGAACGTTGAGCAGAGGTAAAAGAGGGATTGTAATGCACTTGTTCTCCCTTCATACCATGGAAGAATTGTTTCCTGAGAAGTCTTGGCAGTTATGCAGCCCCAAATAGTCTCTAATGTTGAGAGATGCTTTGCTGATGTAATCAAGTTCTTTATAACATTTCCTAACACAAGAATGCTGCCGCCTTCAAGGCATTTGTCTTTAAATTCATTTGGTGAACAGTAAGCGACATTTATCCTGTAGATGTACTGTCCCAGATTTAGTTTACGGTAGTACTTCAAATTAGCAGTGAAGTTATTATACACCTATGCCATATTGCACAATAAAAATACAATGATCCTTTACTAAGCTTCTTTACCCATATCCAAAGGAGGCATGGTATGCAGAACACATCCATGTAAACAATGGCAACCAGAACTAGTAACTAATTCCTCCACCCAAAAATAGAATTAATGAGCTCTAAGACTTGTAAGCTCTATCTACTCAATTATAAAGGAAGGTAGTATTAGAAATCATTTAGGATGCGTGCRTGCATGTGGGGAGTGTCCCGTATGATAATGGTTTCAGTGAGTAAGGTTGATCTTGTCTTTTTGTCTTTTAGTTCAAGGTAGGTATTACGATTATAATATATGTTATTTGTACCAGCATACAACTATAACATCTTTATGTGTTTGAACTGATTTTGGTGATACCGTGTCTTAAAAGGAATAATGTTCATATTCCTCCTACATGATAGTGTTACTAGAAGCATGTGTTTAGCATACTTGCAAAGTAGGTATTACTGAGTAGCTGTTAAGATAGCTTGGTTCATACAGACACTGACTTGTCCTTCCTGTAGCGTTTCTCCCTGTTTTTATAATTTCTGAATTAATCTTTAAGAATTCATAGTTGTCTTTCATCTACTGTTTCTTTTTTAATCTTACGTAAGATGCAACTTAAAGCCTCTATTGTTAGTGCACTGTGYTTGAAGATTATAGGTTTTTAGCTGGTTGGCACCATTTTGACACCATTTCTTTTAGCCATTTCTTATGTTGTCAAGACTGCACTACTGTTTTTTTTCTTAAATGTTATTTAGGCTCAGTTTGAGAAATCAGTAAAATAAAAATAAAAAAGGGAAGCTGTTTGATAAGCCATTAGTTTAGATAGTCTGTCCAGGTTTGGGTTTTTTGAGTTGAGGCAGGGTTTACGCTTTTTAAGAAATGAGCTACTTATCATTTATTAATTCCATTGTCAGTGGCCTATGAACTTTTGCCTTGTTTTGAAGACAGCTGATCTTGTATGGTGGTATGTGCTGAACCTTGCTAACTCATTAATATATATATATGTGATACAGCTATGACCTTTTGTTACAGTTGTCTTTTCTTTCCCTGGGAAAGTGTACAGATAATTCTCAAATGAATTTTGTGTAAAGGCCCCAGTTCATAGTGAGGAGAAAAAAAGGCTCTTTCTAGCCCTTTGTAGTGCTGTAATTAGAAAATGGCAGGTTTTATTCCAGCTGAGGGATTGATTCAGGAAAAAAAATCCTTGTCACTAATGAGTATTTGAAAATAGAGCTAATTAAATTGGATAAGAATGAAGAGTTTGCCAGGTCCTTCTGTAATGAAACTTTACATTCTTTTAATCTTGATGAAGGAAAATTTTCTAACAGGTATTGGCACTGGCTGGATGTGCTTAGTGACATAAATAGGAAAGTTAATCATGTCTGTGTTTCTTTTGTTTGTGTAGAAGGATAATTTACTATACTCTTTGCATTGGCTATACTTAATATTACATGCATTATTTCTGGCCCATCATGATTTGGCAGAAAGCAATAAATGTGGGGGAATCATATGTTTGCTTATTACTATATTTTTATGGTTGCTGAAATAATTAATATAAAATTTTTGAAAATGCTTACATAAAAAAATTATTTTAAAAAAACTGACTAGAAAAATAAAAATAATTGTCACAAATATTTATCTCTACTGATCTTCAGTTTCAAGATTACTTCTTTAAGAGTATGCCAACACAGATGGTCAGAGGTTTGGTGATAAAATTTTTAATGGTGTATATGTTATTTGAGTATATACCTCAATTATATTTTGTGCTATACATGTAAAGCAATTAGGATTATATAGAGAGATTGGAGTTTTCATATCCTTATTGTTGGTTTTAGAGAGCTGTATGTTTGATGATGATTTAAATCACAGTTTAAATATTGGAAGAACCATACAAATATTAGCTATCTCTTGGAATCAGATTTGTTAACAGTGTACTTTAAGCTGTAAAAGGCAGTGGACATACTGTTTGTCATTTTATGTTTCTCCATATAATAATGATTCTAAATAAGTCCTACTTTTCTGTAAAATAGAGAAGTTAAAACTGTCAGAAATATTCATGTGCATTTAGAACTTTCCAGTATGCCCATGCAGACCAATGCTTGTTTTGATACCATGTGAAAGTATATGATAAAACTTTCATGTTTAAAAAAAAAAATGATGCCAGGAAAAAAATCGTTATCTTGTTTTCTGTGAGGGTTTTTTTGTGCTTTTGTTTTTGGTTTTGCTTTGCTTAACTAACAGCTAACTTTCTTCACAGCAAGAAATTCTTTATCAGTACCCCATATCAGAAGCATCCCAAAAACTGAAAAGTGTGAGAGGAATATTTCTCACACTGTCTGACATACTGGAAAGTGTTACTGGTACCCAGATTATCAGGTAAAAGTATTTGAAATGTAATGTATTACTACTTTTATTGTTTTATACATATGTGTACAGAAAAACATACATGGGTCATGCATCAAGTTCTAGATAAAACAAGAGTGACTCTACCTGTTGGGCAGTAATGTTTTAACTAGAACAGCATGCCTGAAATTGGACTGCTCAGCCTGGATGTACATTGATTTGGGGGAATTTCTTTGTCATGGGTAGCAATGACTAGGATTTTTAGTTCAGTGAAATTGGTTTTAGATCCTTTCTTAGATCTCTTAAAACATCCTTATCTAAACTGGGATTCTGTGGCACTGTACTATGGCAGACTGGAAATTCTACAACAGCTTCAATCATATTTTAAAAAAGATAAAATGTAATTCAGTTAAATTCATGAGTGTCCGCTACTTTTAAATTCATTTTATTTCACATTCAGCTTGCAACACCTGGAAGATTTTTTTTTGTATCCACAGACCAGGACTCTAGTAAGAAGTGTAATAAAAATGACTCCTGAGTTTTTGGAGCAGCGTAGGGGTGGCGGAGATATGTCAAGAGATTATTGAATATTTAAAGGTAGATGACTTTCTGATGGAATAATTAGAAGTGAGATAGCAGGTATCACTTTTCAGTTTCACACTTCTTCCCATTGATAATCAGTATATGAGTTTACATCTTTTGGGGGTCTCATGCAAGATTCTCTTCTGCACATCAGTGCCTTGTGTGTCAGACACAAGACCTGGATGGGGATAAAAAAGCCAAATGTAAGTGGGCTTTCAGGTCCAAGAATACAGAGTGCAAGCGGTAGTGCAGTAGTGAACAGCATTGGCAATAATAAGGAATTCCTCAAACGGCAAAAAGCCTGTTTAATATATTTAAGTTGGGTTTTTCACTGATAAATTTTTCCTTAAAAGGAGTTCTTGAAGTGCTTTTGAATATTTTTGCTTACCAGAAAATTAATACTGGTTAATTTACTTTTGTTTACATTTGTTTCTTTTATTTTTTTTTTTTTTTCTCAGACTTGTTGGTATTCTGCTATTTTGAGTAAGAAGTTTTAACACTGTGTTTTAACCATGCTTATAACTTTCTAGTTAATAAGTTACTAAAAGTCATGTTACTGATTTAGTGATCCATACGAATGTGGATTTACTCCTTCAGCAGCAGGTATCAAACACAGGCTTTTGATCTTTTGCATATACCAGTATTTTAATGCAATGCCACATTGATTAGCACTGAGGTATGTTAACTCCTCTTAAATGCTTATGCATTATTAATGGAAATTCTCCCATAGAGAAGCATTTTTGGACATGTCCAGATTTTCAAACACATCCAAAAGACAAATCAATCCATTGTTTGATGATCTATACCTATGGTATCCTCAGAAAAATACAGAAATCCATGATAAGGTAGATTCATCTTTCCTGTTAAGGTTCTCAATTTCCCATTTTTGAGTTCTAAAAATAAAAAAGCACTTCTGCTGGTCTCTGTGGACTGTCTCATCTCTTCAAAAAATATAATAGATAATCCCCAGGTCTCCTGTGAAGCTTTTGCTGTCAGAAGAGTAAATTATGATTATTGTGTCTGCACATATATTGTGTATCTTTTGGGATGGGGATGTTTATTTCTTTATAGTTAATTGCATTATAAATATACAACTTGTTTTGTTTGGAAAGCACTTTTGGTTACATGAAGGATAAAAATTTTCTGGTGACCTGGGGAAATATTAAGGTATTTCCTCACTAATGAAATGACACTATTGTTTTATTCAGTACCATCAATTTTACAGTATGAGTGAATCCGTGAAGCAAGTTAATCATGGAGCCATATCCTAAAAATTAAGTTCTTGAATCTTTCAAGCTTAAACTAAAGTTACCCTTTTTTCACTTTGCAGCAGTGTTACCTTGTTATTTAAAATTTCTAACATGACAGTAAGAAAAGTGGGGGTTTGCTATAAATTTAGAGTTTGAGATATTTACAGATCTTGGTTTTAGCAGCAACCAGTACATTTAATCTGGTAATCTGGTGCGTAATGCACGGTTTGCTGCTAATTAGAACATTGGGTCTAATTCTGCTTCATGTTCTAATCCACTCTGTGGTTCAAGTGAAAGTTCTCTGTCTTTCTGAGTTTGCTGAGCTTCGTAGAGCAATTTTCTATACAAGGAGATAGCATTGAGAGTTCAAGCTTATGTTTATCACTCAGGTAATATGTTCAAATACCTCTTGGGCTTGTTTTCAAAATGTGTGGAGTCTTTTTAAATGATTTTGTGAGTGTTCAGAACCTTCATTAGTACCTCCGGTTACCTCACTGTGATCTGAAATGGCATTCATTTTCTAAGTTGATTGTGTTAAAAGCTAGGCAGGAACACCTTTAAAGAGCATCTGAATCATTCAGAAGATGACTGTGGYGCTTCAGTAGCTGTTGTTCATCCTTTATATTTGTACACTTGAAAACGTTGTTACTACTAGAGTGATCTGTTTGGAATAGAAATCAGAGAGTCTTTGCCTTCTGTAATAATTAGTATAATTACCTAGCCCAGTTGCATGCATGTGATTATACATGAGCATAAGACTTTGCATATAAAATACATATAAATCATTCTGGCTTATAATGGTGGTCTTTTATAACTTCATAGTGTTAACAGAAGTACTTCTGGTTTAATTTTTCTAGTTCCTCCCTTTTCTTATGCGGAAAACTGGTTCAAGTTGTTTACTGGAAAGAATCTGACAAGTTGCTTGTCATTGGCCTTCCTGAAGAAAAGTGAGTTTCAAATAAAAGGCTTTGTTTTCCTTTTAATTTTATTTTGTTTCCTGTTATGTGTCCTCAAATTGTAGTCTTCTATCAACAAAGCAAGAAGAGGAAGGCTTACAATGTACTCTTACTATAACTCGTTTCTATACCTGTGATTCCACTTTTTTGATTGACTTTGTTCGCATCTTTTATATATCCATTGTTACAGTTTCTTTTTCATTTCCTCTAAAGGGAATAAGGTCTCATTAGATCTCAGAAATACGTGTAGGCTGGAAAACTGTCATTTTCAGTGTTTGGTAAAGTCAAGTTCTGATTAGAGACTACTGAATAACAGCAGTAATATTACATATTTATGTGTTCTAGGAGGACTTCCCTGCCCCCAGCTTTACTACTGTCTGTGTCATCAGGGACAAGTCACTCAAAGGAAATCTCTCATACAGTCTGATGAAGAATTTTTTGTTTGCACTATATCGCTAGTTAAGAATAGAGCTCTTCCGAAGATGCTTATGCTTATTCATCGTAAAGATGTTATAAACATAGCTATATGTTTGAATCTTTATTTTATAGTGTGCCACTTTCTCAGCTGAGGAACATGATTGAAGATGTTGTCAGGACCTTGAAATTTATGTACAGTTCTTTAGACAGGTGAGTTCTTTCAAAAGTATTTTCTTTTCAGTCACTAATTTTTCATTGATGCTCACTGAAAAAGACAGCTAGTAGCGTTAATTTTAATGTTTACATGGAATTTCTTTGCATGTTCCTTTACACTTGCACAAAAAACAGAATTCTGTTCTTGCCTTTTTGTTTCAGTCTTAAAACTAGTAAGACTCTTTTAAACAGTCTTTGTTACTTCAGAAAGTTTTGTCCTTGATTAGGTGAATTCATTCACATAATCTAAGTCACTGTGGATGTCAACAGCACTCTGCAAATGTTATCCTTTGTGTTAAAGCACTGTCTGTAAAATGTACGTATGAATCAGTGTTACATTTTTAATAAACAATCCAGACTTTTCAACTTTATTTGGCAGAGTGACTGTCTTTCTCTGCATTTGGAAGTCACCCAGAAAATTTGTCAGTCTGACTGTAACCTAAATAAAATTGCCAAGGTAGGCTATTCATATGCTTGCATTCAATTCAGTGTGTATGCCATAGAGAAAGAAAAAGAATAATCTTAATTTCCAAAAGGATGAAGCTGATCATTGTCTCATCTTAAGTTGCTCTAAGACATCTACTATAATACTATACAGCTTTAGTTTTTTCTTTGTTTGTAGGTACTGCCTGGATATTAGTCTAGTGGGTTTTTTCACGTTTAAAATTAATGTTTAAAAAAAAAAATCCAAATGTAGCATCATGCTGTAAAGAGACTTCTATAGCACAGAGGGTTGCATAAACAAGCTATAAGTTTCTCGATGTTATTCTAACTTGGAGTTCATGTTTGTTCAGTGCTTTTTGCCAGGTGGAAAATGTTTCTCGCCTGGATCATTTTTTCAACCTGTTCTTCCAGCGTGCGCTTCAGCCTGCAAGACTCAAGTCAAATGCCAGCCCCAGTGCTCAACACTATGATACCTGCAGTGCGTTATTCTTAGACAATCTCCCAGGCTTGCGCTGGCTGACGTTGCCTCAGGAAGTCAAGGTAATGTCATTTTCAGATCTCTCTAGAAAAAATTGTGTATGACAGGCCAGAAAATTGATGCAGGTATCTTCTGCTGTTACTGTGTAATTTACATGAGTGCTTTGCCCATCCCAGACCACCCATTTTCCTACAGGATCCTTTATTTAAGTTTGGAACTACACAGTTGTTCCCACAGGAAACAGATTGCTACCATGAGTGTATTTTGGTGACTTAGAGTTCTAGGAAGAGAACATGATGACAAAGGAATTAAACTTTATTTAAAATATATATATATCTACACACACATATCTCTAACAACAAGCATATGCAGTAGGGAAAGCAGCCCCTGCTATGTAGGTTTATGTTTGATTTTGACCATTTAAGTATCCTTCCAGGTAGAAAATACTACTCCAGAAGCCCATGCGTAACTTGTAATTTAGGAGAGTTATAAATGGCTGTTGCAGAATCAAAATAAATATCCATACATAATTTGTTTGACACCACACAGGTACAGCTTTTCTGCGCCATTTCACTGTGTCTGGTTACCTCCCAATTAGAAATTGAGTTGTGCTTTAAGCAGTAGTAAGACAAAAGCTAGATCACAGTAAATAGCATTATAGCTTTCAGTCTTAAACCTCATTTTCATGGCTTTAAGAAGTTAAAATAGGGATCATTAGGATAATTATTAGTAAAGTAACTTTTTTTAATAAAAATAATAGATTTTATATATGTGTGATGCATAATCCCTGCCAAGTCTTCTCTGAAGTGGTTTTTCATATATGCTATAGAATTGATGTTATTAGACCAAAATACATAAAGGTGATAATTCTCCAATTTGAAACAATTATGACAATTTTTGTACAAGAGAAAACAATCCCAAGGAGATTTCAGCAGTGGAGTTGTAAGACCAACACATATTTCATTTATTCAGAAATTTATGGTATTATTTGGAATTACATATTCATTTGAATTACACAAAATGGAAATTGAATTCAGATTGAATTATGCAAAATGAAGTCTGCAACAGGGTTTGCAACTAGAAAAAAACTTTGTCTTACTGGGTGGCAGATTCTATAACACAGTTCCAGCATAGTTTGGCTCTGCATAGATAAGCAAGTCCTAGCTGTGTTGTACAGTAGTTGGCAGACAAGCTTATTATAATACCTTTTATCAATGTAGTAAGTTCTGCAAAGCGAACAGGATACATTCCTCAGAGAATGTAGGGGAAAACTTTTATGAAATTACATTTAGGACAAAAGCTGATAATTGTGACTTATGTACAGAAAGTTCCTTGGAAATGTTTTTGGTTGTATCTTTTTTTTTTTTTTCCTGTTTTTTTTTTTTTTTTTTTTTTTTTTTTTTTTTTTTTTTTAAAGCCCCTGTGGATATTTTTTTGTTAATTATGGTGTCAAATATATTCTTTAATAACACAACTGTGTATGCATTTGTTTAGAAACAAACCAGAAGGCTTCCCTTACTCCTTCAGAGGGCTTGTAGTTTCCAATTTTTTTCTCTGTTTTCATGTTACAGTTTGTTATGAAGTGATTTAGCGTCAYTGCCTAAGGGTTATGTGTTCCATGTAAAGCATTGCTAGAACATGTTTTGATCTGACAGTACATTCAGGTGTAGATAACTGAGTCTTGCTAGATGCAGTTTGCTGCTTTATTTTCAATTCTACTGGAAGTACAGAAATCAATGTGTACTTTCAAGACATGGTGATCATGAAATTATTGCTTTTTAAGTTTCTCATCAGAAACACCTTCTGGGACTCTTGTGTGGCACAGAGTAGATGAAAGCTGTCTTCCCTCGCCCCTCCCCAACTCCTATTTTCCCTGTTTTCTTAAATGAAAAGCTTTATTCTTGGAAGAGATGGTACAGTCCACTTGGATAAAGAAAGCRTCCACAAGAAATTATTTTGTAGAGCACTAAAGCAAAAATTTAAGCAGGGCTGAAGATACAAGTACCCTGGTTCTCTCCTGGCTTTTTTTTTTCCTTCCAATTTCTGTAATCTCATCAGTATTAATAGTTGTAATTCCTTTGTAGGTTTTATTAATGTTTCTTATTTTAATCCTATAGAGGTTTTTTCTCCTAATCGGGTTTTTAGCCTCATAGCAAAATAAGGTTGAAAATGAGGCTTCTTCACTTTATTGAATTTGTAGCGACTTGGGGTAGCATCCATCTCGCCTTCTTTTAGAGCTATGATATAAATGACTACAGTTGAAGTGCTAATCCTGAACTCTTCCTATTATTTAATGAGGAAAATCTGGTACTTTTAATAGTAATTCAACTGCTCAACTTCAGCTGTTCACTTTAGTATTAGATGAATCATGCCTTAGGACTCCTGTGGCTTCATCTGCATTAACTATGAAGAGAACCTGAAGTGAAAGGACTAGCTCAAATAGAGAATATCTACACTGTAGGTATTCAATGAAATGCAGTCTCATTCAAGGAACTAAACATATGACTAAGTAGCTAATTACTATTCAAATCTGCTGGCCTTTAATGAGACAGACATATTGTAAAATGGGACCTCTTTCTCTATTTAGAGCAATTATTTGACATACTATATAAAAACTCTAATATCTATGATTCCAGTTGAGAAGGTAATTTTCCATACAGCACATATACTTAAATTGCARTTTGGTGATATTTTATATATTGTCCTTCGTTCAAGAAGTGTTAGATACCAGGCACTGTAGTAAGGTACAATGGACCCCTTAGATTGTCAGTCATTTCACTTCAGGGCCTAAAGTGGATGAAAGAAAGATTCACTGCATTTTCATTTTCCATCTTCTTGAACATCAGGGAATCTAGGGTTCATTTTTGCCTTTGTGATTTTTAAATATTTTCAACTCCACAACTAGGAAGTTATTTTCCATATCATGTGAAGAGTTGTTTGCATATCATATTTGAGTCAATACGTCTATGGCAGTTTTTACAAAATTTCACAGGAAAAAAAAAATTTCATGAAGATGGAATGATGTTCAGAATATGTTAGACTTGTCATGGTAGAGTTTGCTTTTTAATGAGTATTTGCCGTGATTTAATGCAAGTGAAACAGCTGGGAAATTTTAAACTGAGAGTTTTCTTTCATGGATAGACCCAAAATATTTGTAAGCTTGTAGATAACATAGTTAAGGCTAGTTCGAATTATTAGACAATGATTCTAATCTGAGCTGACCATGAACTCCATTATCCAAACTTATTTCATCAGCAACAACAGAAGACATGAACGTTGTATTCGCTGAAAGTAAAGAGGCTGTATGATGGAAAATTGAAAGTGCTTCTCAGAATGGCTCTGCAAAAGGACTGAGTTCGGATGTTCAAAATGACCTTACTTCTGCAGTGGCATATTCTTTAATTTATAGGGTCTTTATTTGATGATAATATTAACTAGGACTTTCCTGGGTTTCTGATTTTTATGTTTAATAAGACTTCATGTACAATTTTCATAAAAGTGTGTTTGGAGGGGAAGGGATGAAGTGGTAAGTCTTTCAACTTTACTATTGACAGGGTTTGCAGAATTATTTCAGGTTTGCTACTGTTCAGTAATAGAAGTTGCCATGTCCATGGCAAGCTATGCATCAGTCAGTGCTATTCGTTACCAAACAGATTTCTGTTTGCTGCTGTGCCCTTCTCCCTCTTTTTTCTGTAATATAAATTGTCTTCTCCTTTAGTAGCAGACTGATAATGATTTAGTTCTTTCCACCTTGCCCCGTAGTATGTGTCTAGATACATTTTTGCTAAATGTGCTTGACCACTGTGTGACGATTTTAGTCAGACTCCTGCTTTTATAATATGTACGTATGAACACCTTGTTATATATGTTTTAGCTACAGAAGTACATATTTATGTACTCATAATATGTGAGTGTCTCAGAAAAGTTTCTTTCATGTCATAACTCCACAGCTCCAGGTGAAAAATGTAGAGGTGCGCACATAGTCCTGTAACACGCCTGTCCGCTCACTTGCAAAATCCATGCTCCGTAACTGAAGGGAATAAAACGTTTATGCAACACGTAGTTGTAGAATATGGTCAGTCAGCAACCTAATAGATACTTGAAATGCAACTTAGTGCACCTTTAACTGTTGTCACACGTTTTTTTCCTATCTGGGAAATGACACTTTTTTTTCTTGTACTATTTGGTGATCAATTTTTTTTTCCCTCCATGCTTTTTTCTTTTCTTTTCTCTCAGGTTTCTGTAGAGAGACTCTATTACGCTTTGTTCCCTAGTTTAGCTTGCAGGTTGTTTCTTTCTTGTAAAATTATAGGTTTTAAAGGGATTTAGAAAACAACATAGTTGATCTTTATGATACAGACATCACTTTCCAAAATTGTCTGAGATCATCCACAGTTTCCAGGAAAATTTTTTGTTGCAGAAGATGAAATTTCTGGTTAAGTTTTGGTGAAGATCTTCATATTCTGTAAGGAATATAAAACTAAAAATGTCAGTTCTTTGTTGGGCAGAAAGCCATTTAAATTTTAACTGCGGAAAAGCTGAGAGACTGGTTAGTTGTTGACTGCCAACAGCCTCGCTGACATTTCTCTGTTTGAAAAACTGGCTGTATTTCAATTAGAGGCAGCCTGTTAATACAGCCCAAGAAGTTTGTAATGATGGGGTTTAGGTTCTTTTCATTAAGTAGCACATTTATGTCATGAACTTCAGTGCCCAGTACCATGTTCTTTAAAGGAAAGTATTTTTAGTCAAACTTACATTAACCAACAGCTCTTGTAGTTAGAGAAATAAGCAAGCTGAAGGCGGTTTCAGTAGAACAAAGATAATGTGTGAGAAAGTTTTGGGAATTTCCATAGAGACAAAAACTAAATCCATTGTGAAAAAGATTCTTCTGATAACTCAGTTGGATACAACAGCTTGCCAGATTTCAGACTTGTCTCTAGCCTTCAAGGCATGGTCTCTAGACCTCATGTTTTAAAGCACGCTGAAAGTAAGAATGACATCTCCTTTATACCGAACAGTGGGTTGAGCAGGCACACAAGCAGAGAAATTTTACAGTTTCAAAGAAGAGGGAAATACACAGCAATTAAGAAGGATTTTTCTTTAATCTGATGAATTGAGGTGGTGTTGATATTTGATGTGACTACTGAAAAGTATGTGCAAATTTTTGTCTATGCACTTTGTACTTGTGAATCCTAATCTTCTGAGACTAGCAAGATAGAGCGAACTATGCTATTACTGTAAGTTAATGTGTTTGGAAATCCCTATTAAAATGTACTGTTTAAATATTTCAGATGGAAATTGACACAGCACTGAGTGATCTGGAAGCAGCTGACTTTGCAGAGCTGGTAAACATTTTATTTTTGTTGTTTGCATTGCACAGTATCTCTTTGCCTTGGTGTCATATTCAGTAGTTTAAAAAAGCACTAATTCCAAACTCATCCACTTTTTTCAATCAAATGGGAGTTAAAGCAAAGGTAGACTGTATTATTCTTGTTTTAAGATAGCTTAATTTTACCCATTGTGTTTATCCTGAATTTCTCTCCATGGTTAACATTATAACTGTATTATAATCCTATAGGATTAGTCACTAAAAACCCATGATTTACTATAATTTAAGTCTGTGGGATGTCTACAAGGACACTCTAATTTCAACATAGCTGATTGTTGTTACATTTCTTTTTTTGTATAGATAACTGTCTCCTTCCCAAGCAATTGTGAATAAACCTGAAAACTTCTGTGGAGCACTGAGAACTTAATTTTCCAGTTTACAGAAAGCAATTACAAGTTATGCATATTTTTAATACTGTTAAAGGAGAAGACAGTAATTTACTGAAGCATCACTTGCTGTGCATGCTCTTTACTGCACTGTATAGGACAGTGAGGTGTAAACATGGAAATTTCAGTTTTACTTTCTAATGAAAGAGCTTTCTTAAACTCATGTTCCAGAACAGTTATTTTAAAGTTATTTCTTAAGAGGTATATTATAATTGAGCATAAAGATAACTTGTTTGATCACATATTTAGCATAACAATTTGGGACATACATATTCTTAATTACAAAAGATACTTAACGATTCTTAAAACCTAAAATACAAGGTAGGCAGACATATAGTCCATCTTGCAAATGAATAAAAAAAAAGAATCACTGTACTAAACAACCTGGATGATTATTTACGGAAAGCAATGTTCATAAGTTGTAGTTTATTGCACAGAAATTGATTGCACCTACTTCCTTTAAAATACACTATATCCAACTAAAGATAGCGTTACTAATCTGAGAGCACTGGGCATCTAAATTAAAAGATCAATGAATGGGTATATTTTGGGTAAAATGTCAAATACTGGAAAAAAAATGCTTTGACTTGGAAGTTTTACTCTAGGAGGGCCTCTGGTGTCAATAGTTATGCTTCAGCTACTTTGCTGTTAAGAACTCTGAGAATTAGCATATCCTAACAAAAATAGTTTATGGACAGATAAGAACTGAATAGGAAATCTGTTATTTTGAGCTGAAAATTGTAGTGACAAGAAAATCAATAATGGAGGCTAAAAACTTGGTATTTCACTTAACTGTTCAGTATTAACTGCTGTACTGATAATAAGAAGTGGTCAAAAATGAAAGTATTAAATAAGATATTGATTACAATTGGCTGGAATTAGTTGACTTGCATTTGGTAAATAAAACAAAAATTCTGAATTAAAAATTATACCATGCTTTTTTTTTCCACAGTCTGAAGATTATTATGACATGAGAAGATTATATATGATTATGGGCTCGTGTCTCTTCTACAAGGTAGTATTAGTGATTAAGGCCTAAAGTTTAGGAAAATGCATCTGGAAATCTAAGCCAGTCATGGAGTAACTCTTTTCAGAACCTCACAAATACGAAAAAAATGTATGCTTGCTTTAAACATGTATTTCTAGTAACAGACCTAAAACTCAAACACCGTAACAGAAAAAATTGATGTCAGGAAGTGATATGTACTATATGATCAGTAAGAACAAAATACTTGGTTGAAACTGTCTTATGGGAATTTTGCGGCGTATGATCCAAAGATTGGAGAGAGACAGTAATAAGAAAGTAATAAAAGTGAATTCAAGTGTGACTGTGTGATATTCTAATAGGAATTTTTTTTGTTCATTGCCATTTTTTAGTAAAGATAACAGGTGATCTATCTTTAATCTGTCTTTAAATCAAAGACTTGAGAAATTGGATTGACAGCTTTTTTCACTTTGGCCTCGTTTGTAAATTTATTTATCTTTATTAAATGTAGACAGTGTATTCAACAGTATAAAGAGGAAGATAACAGCCTTTGCTTTAAGGAAACTTACATTTTAAGGATTTTATCATGCAATTGTTCTTTATGCTGGTAGTGTTATGAGACTAAACTGTTAGCACAAATGGAACTGCAGTATCTACCATGACAGCGCTTTAACTGTAATGCCCTTGGTGCTAGAAACACTATTGTACTATGTATCTTCTTTGGAAATTTTATTAATTCCAGTGAAAGCTCAGTATTTTTGGAGAGAGACTTAAATGAGAATTAAAGCACCTTAACTCTGTAGCTATTTTGCAAGCTGTTAAAGCCATGCATTTCCCAGCTCGCCTTTGATGACTTGCATATATGCTGATGTTTTATTTGTTTATATTTCAGTATTTTGATTCGTCAGATGTGGTGCAAAAGCTCAGTGTTATCTGTTTTACAACTGTATACCAAAAAGACAGTCTCTGGCCAGAAAGCTTACAATCTTAATGCATGTGGAACATGGATAYCTCTATATGAAAAGTACTCTTAAGTGATAAGTGATGGTGTTGTATTTCTTACTGAATACACTTCCTTTTCTGTGTTTAATTAAGGGTTACTTGATTGGTAATCACTTGCCAAAGGAAGATCTTATTGATATAGGTTTATATTGTCGGCACTATTGTCTGTTACCCTTGGCAGCAGAACAGAAGATTGGTCAGTTAGTGATATGGCGGGAAGTATTTCCACATCATCATATCCAGCCATGTGAAGTTTCAAGTTTTACAGGATACAGGGAACCTGAAGCAAGATACTTTTTACTGATAGTTGGCTTGGTAAGTTAACATTTGCAGTATGCCCGTTCTCTGATGCTCTGTTTTGCTGTTGTGTGATGTCTATTGTTCAGTAAGATCAACACTTTCCATGCATTTTATTTAGTAATTTTACAAAATACTCGTATTATAGCCATTTCATGGGATAGAATTTTTCAGAGAGTAGCATTTTTCATACATTTGTAAAGCTTGCAAGTTTAAATATAAATTCTCATTATTTTTATGCCTTTTCACTTCAGTTGAAAATGTTTTTACTTGCATGATCTTGTATTTTCAGACAACTCATTTCAGAAATGTGTTTGTTTTTTTTAAATGTGGACCTTTTTAAAGCAAACAACTAATGAGTTTGTAAATGATAGCTTTTACATTTGCATGATAAATAACATGATAACAGAAAGATCTCCTTGGACATGATTTGATTAGAAAAAAACCAATAACTCCTCTG
The DNA here is from genome assembly GCA_035582835.1 of Phoebastria nigripes. Lineage (NCBI taxonomy): Eukaryota > Metazoa > Chordata > Aves > Procellariiformes > Diomedeidae > Phoebastria > Phoebastria nigripes. The sequence goes on along the minus strand of JAYKAV010003143.1, from coordinate 535,477 downwards.
GAGATGAGGGAGGAGTGTTGAATATAGTGCTGTATTTTGCCCAAGTATCAGATGAGACATAAATATAATACAGCACATACTGTATATTAAACCAAAGGCTAATGTTGCTACCTCCATGTTTACAGAGACACTTTATGCTGTGTGTCCTGCTAGAGGCAGGAGGCTGTGCATCAAAAGCTATTGGGAATCCAGGACCAGACTGTATATATGTAGATCAGGTCAAAGCCACTATACTTCAACTGGAAGGAATAGATGCCAGCATAGAGGAAAGGCTAGATTCTCCTTCCATTCCACCTTTATCTTGTGCTGACTGGTTCCTTCCTGCAACACGTGACAAACTGGAGAGCTCGACCACCTCACCCATCCTAAGTAAGCTGCAAAATACTTCCAAACCAGTAACCACTCCAGCAAGCAAAAGGACCCTGTTTGGTGACTCTTCCTTAACAACACGTAAGCCGAGCCCTATGAGAAACAGTGGAGGACCTGACCACAGTAATGAAGGTCCTGCGGAAGATGAAAGCAGTAATCCACAAACTGTAGTGGATCAGGTCTGAGAGCAAAGACAAAGAGAATTGATAAGGTTCTGGTGGGCTTGGGGGAGATGGCAATTCTTTTAAAAACTCTAACTAAAGTAACTTTTAAATAAAGCATACTATAAAAAAAAAAAAAAAAATCTAAGAGCCCCAACATTCAGTAGAAAATACTTCTATTGCCTTGGGAAGCTTTGGGTCAGCCTCACAGCTGACACTTTCTTATTTTATCATTGTTTCTAAGTATTTGTATTTTCACATGACTAAAATGGGCACAGCTGTGTTGGAATCAGCAGAAATAATTGGAGAATATCCCCAAAATAATAATGGTGTAAACATAAGTTATCAGAACAAAATGCTGTACAGTTGTACAACTGCTTCTAATCCATTTTAGTCTAAAATAGGCTATAATATACATTTATATAAGTTGATGCAACTGTTTGGGCCTTTTAAAAAAAGCTACATTATTTCCTTCTAACTAGCTGATTTGTTGATTTGATTCTGTTCTTTCATTAGCTGTGTTTTGTCTGTTAGTTCATCTATCTGTTTGTTTTTCAGGTCACTAGAAAAAAACATACTCTACCAAATCCATTTCATTTAGGAAACCTCAAAAAGAACCTTTCAGAGAAAGATACAGAACTTCTTAACGCTATCAAGTAAGAAATTATTTTTTATTCAGCATTTCATTTTTAAGGTCATACTTGGATCGTTTTTTGAATATGCACAGATCACAGAAGTTCTTGCATAATTTTATTCTAACCAAAACTTTGCTATGCAAGGATTCTCAAAAGTGAAGCTCTTAAATGGAGAGCTTCATTAGAAAAGACGACTGTTTCTCAAGAATATGTCAGTAGAATGTATGCAGATGTCCCACATATATGTGACCTTGGAAGTTCAAATAAAAGAGTTTTTGGACCACACATATACCTTGTTCCTCCCTGGTATCTCTAGGCAGGTGTACAATGGACAAAGAAGCCATGATCTTCCCAGTTCCCACTTGTTGCTTGTGACAGCACAGTCTGCTCTGGTGTTTTGTTTGAGCTCTAAAGAAAGCTTTTCTCCCCTCTCCCCCCCACCCCCACCCCCCACCAAGCTTTTATTTCTCCTTTTCTTTTTCTTATTTTGCTGAGAATTTTTGAGAGCACAAGTGCAATACCTAACTAGTTCTATAGTTTTTTGGTTTGGTGTTGGGTTTTTTTGTTTTGGTTTGGTGTTTTTGTGGTTTTGTTTTTGTTTTAAATTGAGTATTAACATTCCAAATTAGCATGATTTCCTTGGTGTAGAAATAGAAACCTTTTGAATGTCTGTATCCATTTTTGTACTCTATTGTAGTTACCAGAAAAACAATTCTGTCTTAAGAAACAAAAGTATATGTTGTTTAACTGAAATTTATTTCAAAGTTACCTGAATATTAAATGAATGAATGAATTCTCCTATTTTTGAAGGTTGACATCCGGTCCTGAGAATACCCTCTTCCACTATCTGTCTTTGGAAACGATGCAAGGAATCTTTATTACTCCAACTCACAAAGAAGTAGCACAGCTCGGTGGCTCCATCCACCCTCAGTTAATTGAGAATTTCTATCGTTGCTGTCTTTCAATTCGTTCCATTTTTCAGCAGTCCATGAGGAAAGAAGTATGGAAGCTTTGTTTTCTGTTTTTCTGTTTACATTCTCAACTCAGTATCTCAAGATTGTTTTCACTTCATTATTTAAATAGTTCACTAGCAGGTGTATTTGCATGTGTGTGGTTGTTTTTAAAGCTCCTGATATTTTTACTGTTATGGGCAGGTTCTTTCTCTGACCATCCAACCAAGTATGCATGCAATTATGGCTCACTCTCCTACCAAAAATGCCCTCAAAATAAATACTCCATGTCTCCAGTATAGTCTTTTCTTACTCTGTTTCATATTAGGACTCTTGTTTGTAACTTAGCAAAAAGTTTCACGCGCTGGGTTCAAGAACTGTAAGTAGCAAAAGAGGGTGGTTTTAGCCATTTTAATGCTGGGAGGGGATTTCAGATTGGCAGCAAAAGGAAATTTAGGCCCTCTTTTTTCACAGAAAATGTTTCATGTGAGCAGTGACAGTGCGGTCTCCCCTCACTGTGTTGTCAGGGTGTCTGAAGAGTGACGTGCAGAGGGCCTCTGATGGTGAGAGGGTTGTTCATTCTTAGTGTCTTTGCTCTCTATGCTACCCAAGATTGCTTATACAGTTGCCATCCACTAATGTCTGTAATCGTTTGTTCACATGGATATCTGTCTAGAAGAAGACTGGCTATAATGATCAATTCCTCTTAATTATGCTGCCAGCCCTCTTGGATTTTAGATTAGGTGGGATGCCAGAATAGGTAAGGCTTTTTCCCTTTACAAAGATACCAATTCAAGCCTCGCTCTAGTCTTGGGCTGAAGCCTGATCCCAGCTGCCAGAGCTTTATGTGGGTACTTGGTATTTAGGTTAGACTTAAAAATGGACAGATCTGATGGCAGCAACTGTACTGCCTTGTGTTTGATTAAAAATTTCTGTTTACTCCAAATGATCCATCTGGAGTAAGATGGTAGTAGTAACACAGAAATCTAGACAATAGGTATAAGAATCAATTTGTGAGATACTCCATTCAGATCAGACATTCTGTGTTCAATGCACGCTTTATTTTGCTAAAAGTCTGGTTTGTTAATTGCACAGCTGATTTTTGTTGACATGAACCAAATTAGGATAACATTTCATCTCTGCTAATTTTGTGACCTGTTTAGTCCATTTGGAAAAGAGAAATAATTAACTATAAACCTAAGGGGAATACTGTCTATCAGTTGCATTTTTTAAGATCCTGAAGTGACAATCCAAGTGAATTAAATGAGAAATGGTAAATAACAGTACAAATTGAATGAACGCAGTTTGCAAGTAGCAGTATAATTTTTTCTTAATGTTTTCTTGAAGTTACTGAAGAAGTCACTTCTGGTTAGATTGATGTGCCTTGTAAATCATCTAGGAATTTTTAAGTGTTAGAAAAATAGGTTAATTTGGTGGATTGTTCTGTCAACTTCATATGACACTGGGGTTTGGCTGAGTGGGACTTTGGCAATCAGTCATGTATTTTGGGCTCTTTTGTTGGAAGATGTAGAAACCCAAAAGCAAGCAGAGAGAATACACAAATATTTCTTATCATCAAATTGCCTTTGGTTACAACTGTTAAATAGACAGTTTATAGTTCAAACCAAAAAAAAACTGAATAAAGAAACCATTCAACCATTAGGTGTAGCTCATAAAAAGTGAAAAACTCACGCTTGAAAGTCAAAACTTCTGTTTTGGCCACAGCTACCTCAGCACATGCTTTTCTGCCTTCTTCAGATGCGAGTACAGTAGGCAGCAGCTGGGTTCATTCTGCTCTGAAAATCAGAAATAATTGATGAACATGTGCTGCAGAACCACGTTTCTCTTTTAGAGAAATCTGGGGTAGTTTTTGCATGTTGGCTCCAACAATTAATGCTGAAATTGGCAGGTTGCATTATGTCATGAGGAAAACGTAAAAGAATGAATAGAAGTTTTCCTTGTTCATAGTGCATGACGAAAAAGTCAAATATAGAAATCTACTATTATACTGCTTATTCTTTGACATCAGCTAAATATTGTTATAGTTTAGGATTGAGAGAATTGCACTAATAATGCAAAATTATTGTAAACTAATTAATTTTGCCTCACTTTTTGAGAAATGAAAATTCACAATTTAACTTCTAAATGTGTACAGATATTTTGAATAAATTTTAAACTGAGCAAAAATAAGCTCTGTAGTCTTAAACCCTAATATATATGTCACTGTATGTAATAAGCAGCCCTGGCTTCATTTTCTTCATCATCGTCATCTTAGTATTTTCTTACTCTTAAATAAAATCAGAAGGAAAGAATTTTTAATGCATATGAAAGTACAGACCCTCATAGTTCTATCAAATATCCCTTCTTAATACATAATTTTTCTTGAGTATTTTCAGTATGAATAGCATGGTATAAGATGTGCCAAAATATAAACAAATGTCAGCTTGGAAATTGCATGATAACAACCCCATTTTTTTGGTGGGGAAGATTATTAGACTGAGTACTAACATACTCCTTAAGTCTTTTTCAGTAGCAGTATAAGCAAGAACGGAGTTTGAAACAATTTTACGTACTAAGGAAAGATATGGGAAGGGTTAAGTCATCTATTGTGAAATTTCTTCCGCTCTATGAACTAGTAGTAATTAAGAATATGCTTTATGAATTTAATCCAAAGCATGTTTAGGGAAATCTAAAAGACATTTTCTCAGGCAAATATTAGCCGTTTTCTTTCTCAAATGCTAAGGTGCATTTCACTTTTTCTTCTACCATTTTTGAGAAATTAAGATAGTTGTGATGTTTTGACCATCTTTTTTCTTCTAGATCTTCAGCCCCCACATCTTCAATATTGTAGGCAAATTGAAAGATGTGGTTTCTGCTTCTGCATGTGGCAGACAGAAGTTCCTTGAGATTTTTTTTCAGGAAAACCTTTTCTTTCACCTTTGAAGCCGCTGATTGGAACAGAAGTTTCATTGGCAGATCCAGAGATGCCCTGGCTTAGCAACTCTCTTAAGACAGATTTGTTTCAAAGGGATTTCCACTCCTGTTTCCATAATCTCATCTCGCTTCCCATGCATCAAAAAGAAGAAAAAGATTTAAAGCTTGTTTTTTCATTATTATATAGACATTTACAAAAGAGTAATAAACTTCCCTTGACTTCCGTGGGAGAATAGTTAAACTAGTGACAAACCCTTTAAAAATTCCTCCTGTGTTTATCTCCATGTCCATTCTGGTCTTCTTCCCCTGACATTTCTGGTGAAAGATACCGTGGCTTTATCGGACTCATAGGACTGTTGAGCACCAAGACAGAGCAAAGAGAGAAAAGTAGTTTTTGTGCATGCAGTTTGATCCTCACCAAACAGGTACCAGGAGTTCAGCTAGAAACAACTGGAAATTTTGCAAGGTTTATTCAAAAGCTCTGTACAAAACATAGCCCTAAAAGCTCAATGAAACACAAAAATGTCTTTATTTTCTATACATCTTATGCACTCATACAGAGTAAGAGCAAGAAAACGCCCTGAGCAAAGTGCTTCAACTGTTTATTTACAAAAAGAAATTCCTGCCTGGCCAAGTTTATTCAATAGACTTTTACTATCACAGTTCTTAATTAGGGAGGCACACAGAGAAAGAAAGATGAGAGCTTCAGCTGTTGTAACACACTTTTTTAAAGAAGCTGTATTACCTCAGATGTCTTATTAGAGAAATAGTGTTCAGCTAGAAGCTGGGGAGGAGAAATCAAAAAAGGACCATGTGTCTACCTCCAAGTTGTATAACAGTGGAAAAGCCTGTTGATGCCAAACAAAACTCTGGAGAAAAGAATCATGTAAGCAAGTTAATTATATCTTCTAAGTCTCGCTTTTTGACAGCAATATCATTCATCAGAGATTCCTGAAGAAATCACATAGTTATATTTGATAGTGTTTATGTAAAAATATTTCATTCTGTACTAACATTTCACCAACTGTTTTACAGAAAAAGAAAAAAGCAGGCAGCGGGATTTCAGAATTTAGTAAGGCAGCTGAGGACCTAGATCTGGTAAGAGAACATGGAGTTTTGTTTGAGTGCTCTCCTGATAACTGGACTGATCAGAAGAAACCACCACCAACAATGAATTACTGGGTTGTGGGGTGAGTTTAAAGACAAATGAATACATTCCTCCCAAAGTTTTCCATTTTGAACGTGCCGTTGTACTCTTTAAGAATAAATTTAACTGTAGCACATCTCAGAAATACTTGAGCTGACTGACTGAGGTAGCTTTGATTTGGGATCTGGGAAGTTGCATTGATTGGTGTGATGTTCCACCTGCTGTAAAACATAGGTGTGTTAATTCAGGTGAGCACAGTGCCAGCATGTTAACACCGCAGAGCTGGCACCCTTTGCAGTGCTGCACAGTGCTATGCAGACGTGCTCAAGTGCTGTAATCATACTCTTAATACCCTGCACTTCCTTTGTGCTCCTCACACTCCTTCTGACCTCTCCATTCCCTGCTTTGCAAGTAAATCCCACCTGTCTTGCCTCCATGCATAATGCTGATTCAGTGATACAAGGAAGTAAGGTGAACAATTCTAGTTCATTTTTTTTTCATTGGGAAGATCAAATCAACCTACTAGTCTATTTGAGATATTTTGGAAAGGGAGTTTTCTTTCCTTAGTTTGCTTTCAAAGTTCTGCCATTATCATTGCAAATGGATTGTGATTTGTGTTGTTATTTAAACTTAATTTTAGTGATTTTCTTAATGATGCCTATAGTTATTGCTACACAGCTAAGCCTTGTTTGCATGACAGAACAGCATACTGCCCTAGACATTAAATATTAAGAATAATACATTTTTTCTGAAGTAATTAAAATTAGCTGTAATGAGAAAGTAGTATGTATCATTTCTTCACAGTTCAGAATGTATCAGATACTGTAATTGTTTCAGTCCAGGCCAGTAAGCCCTATTCTGTAGCCACTACATCTCACATGTTATTCTTTCCTCCATCTACTATATTTTGTGCTGTCTACATTTTAGCTGCAGTAAGCAGACAGTCATATTAGGAGTAGTCAGTCAACAGGATGTTTCCTTCTTTTCTACATTCATCTTCTGTATTTGGTATTCCTACTAGATAAATAGAAAGAAAAATGCAAATGCCCAGTTAAATGGAAGCTATGCTTCCACCATATGAAAAACAAATTCAGTATAGGCAGGCGGTGAAAGGAAGATAAATTATTATGCTTGATTAATTCATTAAGTTATAATTATCGACTATTGCACGAATAACATAAGTTATAATTACCAACTATTGTGCAAATAGGAAAGTCAGAAAACAGCAAAATACATTTCTGAATGTGGCATAAGAATTTTTTTCTGATACAATGAGAGGAAACGTCATCCACGGGTAATTATATTGGCCAGGAATAATAATGTAGAAATTCTGTAACAGAGCTTTTGTTCAACCTGTTTGCCTTCAAGTCAGACATTTGAAGAGAAAAAAGAAAAACAATTGTTTCCCACCATGAATGTACATAACTGCAGTTTGTGTGCTATCCTTGGGGTTGGAAGAATTAAAACCTTAAATTTAAACATTTAAAAATGTTTACGCTGCTATTGTTATCTTTTAAAAAATATTTTTTCAGTCTCTGCATTATCAAACAACATGTTAAATCGGCGGCAGTCCATTAGTATTTGCAGTGCTATATGCTATGCTATAATGCTACACAGAGTTATGCACAGGTATTAACAGCTTTCCTATTTTAGCTTTTTCCCTAAAAGAGCTTATTGGATTGACATGTAGGAATGTACCTACACAGATGTATTAAGTTTAAAAATTAGTAAATATGTGAATACTAGGGCTTGCTCCCAAGTACCTTGATTGTAGCTTGTAGCCCGGAAACTTGGATTACTGCAAACACACCAGTAGCATACAAATAGATCCTGAAAACCTGAAGAATTTTTTCCATACACAGTCTTGAGAAAACCGAGCAGAGAATAACTTGATTTAAAAATCTAATATATTGAAAGAAGAAGGATAATGCAGGAGAGCCACAGACATTTGCTAGCTGTCTTACACAGCAGTTGTTTTTAACATCTTACTGAAACAACCAGAATATATCAAACAGTTGAGGAGAAAAACCTAACACCTATGATAATTTTTTTTTTTTTTCCTTTCTGTTTTTTTCCAGGAGACTGATTCTACATCCAAAACCTCAGGAGTGTTATGTCTGTTTTCATGACTCAGTCACAGAAGCTGCTGTTGAACTGGCCTTTAAACTGTCCTTCGGCTTAGCTACATAGATGAGCTTCCTGAACGTTCAGCCATCCTGCAGGGTGTTGTCATCTCTTTAAAGTACTTCAGTATAAAGAGAAATTAACTCAATTGTGGTGCCCACCCATGGCATATCTTTGAAATGCTTTTTAAAAAAATACATCTACCTTGTGGTAATGACACAGGTAAAACTTCAGTGATGATTCTAATGATSTCATCAATTGAATACTTAAAAAGATTTCAGAGAACCAAAGTTCTTATTTTTATATACTGTCAAATTATTTATCCCGATCATAACTTTATTATATGAAAACATCACATAATTTGTACATTCACTGCTGTTCAGTGTATAATACGCAATGTCAAATGATAAGCTGATATCCTCAAAGTACTCTCAGAGTATCTGGCAATTGGTGATGGAGGGGAAAAAAAAGTTTTCCAATTAATTAAAATTTTGTGCCTCTAGGGGCATGAAAAATACTGAATGTTTTCAGTAACATTGTGTTAATCAAAACAGAAAGAAATCTTTTAGCCAATTCATGGCACTTAGCCACACAAAACTAATGGCTTATCATTTTTGCCAGTATGGTCTCCTGCACACTCAAGCACTACAGTGTGGTTGATGTTTTACTTGACTTCATGAGTTTTAACTATAAATAATACTTATATTTGCTAAAACACAATTTTGAAGGCACAAAAGAAGATGGGGGGCAGCAGGGTGATGGTTTTAAGACCTATGCATGGACTCGGGCTAATTTTATATTATATTCATAATTTCATAATAAAAAAATGTATATTTGGCAAAGTCCAGTAAAGCATTATTCTGGTTTTTTTACTTAACATATTTTCTCTTTTGTTTATTTAAACAATATTTGTTTAGCTAGGTCTTCTACAATTTACAGCTGGATATTACAAAAAATGCTAGGTTACATCCATGTAAGGCAAGAGAAGGCAAGATGTTTGCAAAATCAGAATTCTTCTACAAAATTCAGCTTTCCTACAAATTGTTAAAATGTTTATAATCTGCAGACCAGTTGTTCCTAAAGCTTTTTTTACTAAAGTTTAGTTTAAAATGTAAGATTTTTTGGGGTCTTTTTACTCACAGCCAGCACATTTAGATCTGGTCATCTGCATAGCATTTCATCATGTTCCATGTCAACAGTGTTGTGTTTTGTTTTTTTTTTTTTTTTTTTTTTCTGCTGTTTCTACTTGCTTTTCATGAGTGCTTTTCATAAAATGCGTGACTAAAGTTGCATTTTAAACAATGGGATCAAAAAGTTTAAGTATTCAGGAAAGTAAATTCAGTTCCATAGGCTCTCATGATCAAAGCTTTAGATCTTGTTTTCACTAGTAAATTACACTGTTTAGAATAGTTCTAAAATAGGTCAATCAAATGCTTAGAACTGCCCACTCTCACAGAGGGATTCACAGCTTGTCTTGAATCATTCAACAATTGCTTTAGTTCCAAGCAGTAGAAGTCTTAGGCCTGAAGTTTAAGCATATGATTTGCAGGTTTTGTTAATCAGCTGTCTCTAGAATTTATGGTTCCTAGAAGATGAGACAGTATTTCAGTTTGAGACATACAAAACTGAGTTATAGCAATAGTGCTTTAGATTTGTTCCCCATCAGTACATCAAGTGATGTGAGATTTACCCTGTTTGAGTAATAAAAATATGTAATAGTATGGATGACATCTGAACAGCACCTTTTAAAAGTCTAAAATATGTGGGGTTTGAATATTAGATTTCATTGTAGATGGAAGAAGGAACATAGAAATGCAAGCAGTCTGTGCTGCACTGCTTTAGGCAGGTTTAACAGCTTTTACAGAACTTGTATGTGTGTTTGTGCACATAAGTATCTGTATGGAAAAGGGTAATTTTGCTGATGTTTGTCTCTTGTTTCAATCTTTTAAAGGCTGGGCTATATGGTTTGAATGCTAAAAAAAGAAGATATTTGAATGCTTTAAAAAGAGGACAGCTAACTTTTATCTAGATCCTTGTGTTTAGGTTTAGTAACCTCAGACCTAGGTTACTCTGCTGCCAGTGTAGGGGGTTAAACTCAGTTGACTCAGCTGGGCCAACCACAGGACTGAGTCAATGCAGAGGAAACAATGTGAATATGTAGATGTGTGTGGAGAAAAGAACTGAAGGAAGGTGGGAATCCTTCAGTACCATCAGCTATTTAGATTGGCTTGCTCCTTCACAAGAAACTGTACCTTAAACAGAATTAAGGGCATCCGAGTATGGTACACCTTTTATACTCAAAGCAGTGTAGTTCAGCAACAAAACGTTGCAAAATTTGCATTAATTGTGTTGATACTACACTTAGGGAGATTTTTATTGGTTACTTTGTTAGTCAACTAAGCAGAGAGTGTATTTTGCAGGCTTTTAAGAGTATATCTAAAAAGAGCCCCAAAGGATGATAGGATTTCATTTCCTACAGAACGCAGATTTTTTTAATCAGGTATCTTTGATACAAATCTTGCAGCTTTGTAATTTTCAGGAAGATTATAGCTGTGAATTGGTGTATAGAATTAATGTTAAAAGGAATAGATATGGAGAAGCTACTAAAGGAGTTAAAATGGTAGTATTAAGGCTCAAAATAAATTAATTTCTTTTGCCTTTAAATTATAACTTATAAAAACTATTAGCAAAGCAATGAATCAGTGGAGTACCATGGTTAAAATTACTAATGTCAAGGGAATGCAAGAAACAAAAGTTAGCATTTAAAAACATCAACAATTAAAACATTTTGACTGAAAAAATACGGTGTTTCATGCCTTCATTAGTCATAAAGTCAGGAGATGTAGGGGAGGTAAAGCAATTAAAAAAAAAAAAAAAAAATTCTATCGGCAATCTAGAAGGAATTGGTACTACTGACCTGCAACGGAATGGGTATAAATAACATGACTAAAATTCATTTGCTTGTCATATATAATATTTATTAACTCATAATTCAATATGATCAACAACTACCCTTTGTTACCTGGTTTTTTATTCTCTAGTTCCCGGTCAGGGGAGAGGGGCCAGTTCCCACAGCTGACAGAAGCTTCTGGAAAGTTCCTGAGGTCTCTGGAAAGCTTGCTGCCTTTGCAGCTCAGGGAGGGTGGCACTCCCCAGAAGGGATCCGTGTAGTAGAAGCAAATGGCGCGGTTTCTGGGCCCGGCCGCCCCTCATGGCCAGTAACAGTGGAGGACAGAGGCGGCTCAGCTCCTGGGTACCCCGAGACCATCAACTTTTAACTTTTGAGGAAAAAGAAGCCAGTTAGGTGCCTGCCAGCCGCGTGCTTTTCGGGAAGAAGAGGAGACGGCAGGGGGGCGGCCGGGGCGGTGCCACGCGCCATGGGCGGCCCCGCAGGGCGAGGACCTCTACCACCCCATCTCCTTCAGGAAGGACCTGCTGGCCGGCAGCGTGGCAGCTGCTATCTCCAAGATGGCGCTGGCGCCTGTCAAGCAGGTGGAGCTGTTGCTGCAAGCGCAGGCCTTGTCCAAGCAGATCCAGGCAGACCAGCAGTACAAGGGCATGGTGGACTGCTTCGTGCACATCCCCAGGGAGCAAGGCAGGGACCCTGGGTCGCTCCCCCGTCCCTGYGCCTTGCCCTCTCTCTCCCAAACGTTGTAAAAACAAAAGCTTTTAGAAACGCCTTTGAAGCGACAGCGATGGAGAATCCATCGCGGGCTGCGAGCATTCAAAGGAGTGCAGATACTGGCGGAGGAGGTGGTGAGGAGGGGGTTACTGCTGGGTACATCCCAGCAGGATTTTTTGATTTATTTGGTAGTAGCAAAGTCATGCTTGTTGGTATTTGTGGACAGCGTAAAATACCCTTTAACGTTTTCCTTGTGATAGTTTTACAAAAGCAGCGTTTATTTGGCATCCTCGTGTTAATGTATAGGAAAGCATGATCAAAATAAGAAATGAAAACCCAGTTTTGAGTTTTCTTTTTCTTTAAGGAGTCTTTGCCTTCATCCACAGTAACACAAGAAAATTAAGAAGTCTGAATGAAGAGCATAGCTACGCATTACACAGATCACTTTGTTGTCACTGTTTAGCAAAGTCTAACATGGCCAGCCAGTCCCATGTCTGTGAACATCCTCACATACTTTTTTTTTTTTCCTGCGTAATCCACATAAGATTTGCTCCTGCACTACCTCCTAAGCTCCATTTAGCTTCTTACGCATTTATCTTAGTGTCCAAAGGGATCCTTTCTTTAATTTAGAAGAATAATATAATTACAAAAGCGCTACCAAGTTTCTGATGCCGGTATAAACCGTTCGTCATTGCTTTAATATGGAGCGTGAGCACCCCCTATGGAAGCGAAAATGCATAGGCGGGCTACTTCAGGAAAACAGTTTCTACACAGTTCTGTGAAATATTCTTCTATTCTGCAGTTTCCAGACTGCCGTTTACATAGGTATCCCTAGTCTTAGAAATGTATGAAGTAAGGAAGCTGAAAATCTTACCTCTTTCTCAGCATTATTGATGTTTCACTTGCAGTTTTAGATTTTCTTGTGCTAACACTGAACACATACATCTGTTGGTAAGTGTCAGAATAAATCCAGATTTCCAATACCAAATGCCTGAAAAATAAAGGACCTGAAAAGGAACATTTTTGGCCTTTGTTACAGCTCATAGCAAAGTAGAAACAATAGAAAGAATATTGTATAATATATTTGGTGTAGTATAAACTTTGGAAATGTTATTTTAAAGATCCATTTCATTTTCTGTAGGATTTTTCAGCTTTTGGCGTGGCAATTTGGCAAATGTCATATGGTATTTCCCAACACAGGCTCTAAACTTTGCTTTTAAGGACAAACACAAACAGATTTTCACGTCCAACGTGGATAAAGAAAAACAGGTAAATAATCTCTTGCATATTAGTTCTGTTTAATAAACAAACTAGATCTGGTCAAGAGCTGTGCAATTCTTTCTCTCAGCATGGGTGGTAATTAGCGGTGATATTTTGTGATGAGCTTATTTTATAATAAGAGGAGGAGCAAGCATGGATTACTGTGTAGCTCATTGTTGAAGGTAATGAAAGCTGGTTTTTGATCTTTAATGATTAATGACTTTGAGGTACATGTAAATAACTGCTTATAACTGCAGTTAGAATTTTCAAAGTTTTGTTCAGGACATGTAATTATTTTGGAGTTAATTGATGTAAGTATTAAGATGGATATGAAAAATCTTGGACTCAGACACCTGTTTCTGGGCTTTGTCAAAAACCCCAATTACATTCTCACAGTTAAGATTGCATTAACGTGTACTCATCTCAAAAACCTTTATGTTTGTAATTTCACTCACATTAAATTACAGCTGCTTTTATTCTAATGTGTGAAGTTCTTGGGTTGTGTCCCTCAAGCAGGAGTCTCTCATTTTGGTTTTTTTTCACATTATTTTCTTGATAATCATTAGTATGTACGTGTCAGATAAAACTTACAGGTAGTAAAGTGCATATTACTGCTGTAGATAAGTAATGCTTCACACTGAAAACTGATTTCTTGCTACATGTAAAGCTAGACACATACTTATCAATAGTTAAAGCATTTTAAGAACTTAGTTTTGTACAATGTGCCAGAAAAGGAGCAGTTTCAGGTTGTAGCTCAAAAAGGCAATTAAACTTTTCGGCGATGCTGCCTTACCTTGCAATTCTGTGTACTTGGGAAAAGTCCCTTGGATGGATTCTTGAAAGACACAGAGGTCTTGTGTGAATTAATTACCAGAAATCTTGGTCTTTGAATGTGAAATGTTGATACTGGCATTTGACAAATTACATAAAATTCATTCCTATCAGCAAAACGGAAAATAAGTTCTTTGTATCTAATTTGTTTAATGTGAAAATAGCTGGAAAACCTGCTTTATTTGTGTCTGTCTTAGGTTATCTGTTTTAGGATTTCTTTGATTAGGTTTTGATAATTTAAACAAAAATCCAATGTTCTGTGCTTTCTCTTGTTGACAGTTTTTTACTGTAGTGCCAGAAACTTTTCTTGCCACAGGCTTTTTTGGTGGTGCTGACCAGGAGGAATGCTGTCAGTCATTAAAGTATGATTAATCTCCTTGTATTGCATGCAAATTCTTAAGCAGTCCTTTTTCAATTATAGTCATTTTGTATGTAAAGTGTTTAAGGTTGCTGTTTTCTTTCTTTTCGTACAGTGGAAAAAGTAAAACATGCATGATATAAATAACACAGTGTTTATAGTTCTTCAAATCTCCTTTCCGTCTCCTAGAAGTGTTTCCAGATGGCTTACATGTGTATGAGCTTGTGACTCAAATTTTAGAAACATTCCATGAATAGCACTCAAGATTAATTTCTTTAGAAGTATAGTATTTAGCAAAGTAGCATACCCATTGTTGAAGCTCAGGGTCTTTGGATGCTTTCTTACATGTTTTGTGCAGGATAGGAAATGGGGAAGACCATATGGTTACATGCGTTAGTTTTTGCTTAGCTGGATTATTTTAAAAAAAAAAAAAAAAAATTACTGAAACCTTTAGATTGTAAAGTGCAAAGGAGCTGCTGTTAAAGAAGACAGGCTACATCTACATGCCAAACACTTGGTATYGAAGGCAATACTGGCACAGTCAAGCATCTTCAGATTGCAGCTGCCCCCTCTCCTGCTTGCTACTACAACTAACAACAGTTTATGCAGCAACATGAGCTAAGGCAGGTTGCAAAGCCTTCTGTACAACTAATAAAATATTAGGGCAGTTAAGCTATGCTGGACTCCATACTACTACAGCTACAGTGTTGCTGTTACTGAACCAGCAAATAAAAAGAGATTTTTGGGTACATCTGCATGGTCTGCATTTACTACACAAGATGTACCTGTGATGCTGTTTAAGTCAACAGAGCTATGTCAGATATCACCACCTAAAAATGTTATGCAAAATGTTTCTTCTAGTGTGATTAGCTTTTTCTTATTTGGTAAACAGTATGGGCCACAGTGAAAGTAAGTACATTGATTTTTATGTTTCTCCATTCCCCCATCATGGAGAGTTGATGCACAATTGTTGTATGGGGGAGATCCACAGGCCGATTGTGGAGGACTGGATGATTATAGATGAGAAAGATGTTACCTGCTATCTGGGTCACAAGACCACCATATAATTCAGAAGTTGAAAAAGAAAATAGCTTATAAATACTTTTTAATAAATGTAAGAATAGCCAGGGAATCTTCACAAGTGGAAATTTTGAAATACCCCAGTATAGGTCTTACTCTGAGAGTGCCATGTTTCTTTATTGTTTTGTAAATAATACGTTTCAGATAGATCTTACTTTTCATGCTTTGAAGTTTCATTTAGTATCTACAACAAAGGTCAGTATTATAGTATTGTAATACTGTATTTTCATAACTGCATACAGCAATTTTTGTGTTTCAGTTCTGGAAATGGTTTTTGGCAAACCTGGCTTCTGGCGCAGCAGCAGGAGCAACGTCCATGTGTGTGCAGTACCCGTTAGACTTCGCACAAACTCGTTTAGCTGCTGATATTGGGAAAGGTAATGAAATCTCTTAAATGGCACTTCCAGTTTCATCTGATGTGCCTCAGGTTGTTTATATTTACTTCATTTTAGAGGTAGACCAATATTCAACAGTATTAGAATTCTTTCTATTACCTAAAAATTTACCATTGCACAATTACAAACTTAAAAGCGTTAAGAAATGTAAGATCTTTATTGAAAAGGAGAGGATGAAGGTGAGTGAAAGAGGATTCTTTGGAAATAGTGCTATAACATAGCTCTCAAGTTTTGTGTTATTTTTAGATTCTGTATGGAAAAGTTTAACTGAATTTTGCCAGCTTTGGATGCCAGAAACTAGAGGAGTTTAATTTTTGCTAACCTATGGTTTTATGGGGTGTCATTTAAAGAGCTAATGACCATCCTTGCTCTATATCAAGAGTATCAACTGAAGATTTTCAACAAACGTTTTGGGTAGTATATGTCTCTAGACGTATGCTTCATTCATTCAAATAGATAAAACTAATTTCCCAAAAACTGTGTCTGGAAGGCTTTGCAGCAGAGAGAAAGAAATCTCTGCTTTCTGTATTGTTGTTGGCTTTCCTGATTTGCCTGCAATGGGACAAGTTAACTCCAGTTACTGTCTGTGCTGTGCAGGGTTGTCCCAGGAATTGGCTGTTTGTCTCTGCCTATTGCTTTCTGTGCCCTGTACTTGGGCCGAATGAATATTTTCATGATGCCTTCAGTATAAGAAGGTGTACAGTTTGAAGTTCTTCCTTCAAAGATCAGTTTATTGCTTGCTGTGTTTTCACCTGTAGAGAATCCTAAGAGCTTGGGTGTAGTTACCTGTGGAAACATGAAGAATCTACAGATATAAAAAGTGGATTTTTTTTAACTTTCTCGCAGCTTGTGGCTAGTGTTCCCCTATAGGGAAAAGCTGAAATGAGTAACACTTCCAATAAATTTGAGTATGAATGCGCGGGGAGGAAGTGAAAGCATGGTATTACATAGAAAAAATTCTTCTCAGAGAGAGGGTAAGAGAATTCATACATAAGTATTCTGCTGAATGAGGACAAAATTGGAATGGTAGTTATTTGACCTGAAAGTGTTTCAGCAACTGGATACCACTATCTGTTTGAATAAACTGTCTTCATCCATCCTTGTGTCTCGATTTCTTCTTTATGCTTCATTCCTAAGTGGAGGAAACAATGACCTACTGTGTTTTTCATATAATTTTGATAATGTTAAATGTTTCAGTCACACAGAGTTGTTTAAACTAAAGAGAAGGGCTTTTGTAAAGCATAACAATGTGCATAAATTTCTTTTATATTAGGTGCTGCTGAGTGACAGTTCCAGGGACTTTGTGATTTTAATAATACAGTCACCAAGACAGATGGACTTCCTGGCCTGTACCAGGGTTTTGGTGTTTCAGTACAGGGAACCATTGTATACCGAGCCTCCTATTTTGGATGTTATGACACCATTAAGGTAGCCTTTACAAACAAAAATGCACATTTTAAATCTTTATMATGAGATTTTAAATATTTATTATGAACTAATGAGGGTGTTAGTTACAGCTTTTGTCTTTACAGTTATTTGTGCTCAATAGAGTATATCACTGAAGAGCCAAGTCATTTTACAGTAGGATTAACAACAGAAATGATCAAAGTTATACTTGGTATCTGCTGGATTTGACATACGTTTTACAGAATCTGTACAGGCTTCCATTTTTGTTTTATTTTGCAGGGATTATTACCAAATCCAAAACAAACTCCATTCAGTCTTTCCTTTTTCATTGCTCAAGTTGTGACTACTTGCTCAGGAATGCTGTCTTATCCTTTTGACACTGTTAGGAGACGCATGATGATGCAGGTACGGTCTAGCTTGCAATCCTTTTCTGAAAATTACTTACTAGGTTTTTGAAGTTTGATGTGCTAATTGAAGCGCTGTATAGCCTTACAGCAGGCGAGATTCTAATCAGAAAAAAAGTGGAAACATCTCCAGAAAGACAAGAAGAAAAATTAAATAATAGTATTGTGGGAGTCTGGTAAAAGTATGTTCAGTTCACGGCTTGGTGAGAGCTTTTAGTAGAAAGACAGGATCTGTTTTCTTTTTCCTACTCAGAAGCCAGATATTTGGAGTAAGACAGGTTTGTGGGTAGAATAATATCCTTTATTAGCCCAGCTAATGCAGTTAGAAAAACGATCTTTGTGGCAAACAGCTGTTCTTCAGGTGCGAGGTAGAATCAGTAATCTTCAAAGCTCCGTACAAGCTGAGAATTATTTCTCAGCATGTCATGGGTATGATAGTGTATTATTAGCAATTAATGTTGGATCTTGTCGCTAGCTATTAGGTAATTTTACTAGGTAGTTCAGTAGCATTTGAAGTACATTTAATAATACAAATTCTTGCTATGAAGATCATCCTCAAACATGAAATAAAAAACCACAAAAATGCTCTTGAAAAATCAGGACCTTGTTCCCTGCATCCCTGAGGAAGTTTTGCCATCTGATAATAGAAAGGAGTTGTTAGTCCCAAAGAAGTGTCTCTATGTTTTGTTTCGGGAGTATGTTCTTCTCTCTCGGTACTCCAGGAAGTCAAACGAAAATCAGAATAAATGTTGGCATAGAACTTGCTTGGGTGCTTTCAAAAAATCCTAGGAGATACTTGGATTCTTACGGAATGCCTGCATACCTCTGGTAATCTGTCCTAAACAACAGAAATCCTTGAAGCTTCCAGTGGGCAAACACCATTAGCGCTACTGACTTCTTCATTTCAGACTAAGTATGATTTCACTGTCTTCAGATTCTGCTCTATCTGCTTAATCAGCAGTAGGCCTACAGTTAATGCTGTCTTTATTCATAAGTACTGTGCTTTCTGAGGCTTTACCAAAACATTGCCTGTATTTCTGGTAATTAACTTACCACTAGGATAGAGAATAGTTATAAGATTATTAAAAACAGAAATTATAATCATATGAAATAAGGTAATGGGTTTACTAGCTCAAAAGAGGATGAGAATGAGAGGACGTATATATGTTGTGGATGTATAAATATATTTCGTGTGGTGTCCTTTTTTCATTCATGTAGTTTTGAAGCTTCAGGTACAAATAAAGCTGATTATTAGGATTTTTATCAATTTCTTATCATGATGTTTATTCTGATCCAAGAGGAAGCCCTAAATTAAATACAGCACCTATTAATTCTTCAGTTAAATTATATTTGCCAGATGGGATAACTTTCTGAAATAATGAGCACAGTACAGTTGCTGCTTTCAGCAAAGTTGATTTCTGTCAGCTAAGCAGTAATAACCATTACCAAATATCCTTTCATTTGTATATATTCATGTAGATTCAAACCAAAATATTTTAAATGCTTTTTAGCTATGGTACTATGCTTATTTATATTGATTTATGTGAATATTCCTGCATTTATTATGTTCAGGAAATCTATAGTGATCTCATACCTTGATTCCTAACAGAACATGTAACAAAATGTAACACTCTCTTCATCAGAAAATTCAAACGTCACTTTATTAGCTGCAGAGTGTATCACAAAGGCCTGAAACAGGCAAGATTATCTTTCTGCCATTATAGAGAGTCTAGAACCTTACCTTGATATTGCAGGTGGATTTGACGTAAGATGTAGCTAATTTAAGTCAAATCTTCAACATTAAGTAAAAAAACTAGTGTCGTCTTTCCAGCAGAATTTCACATAAAGATAGGGATTTTGGATTAATCTCTCTCAAAAAAAGTGTACTTGTTTTTTGCTAGCGAAGACAAAAACCAGTGTCAGTTCCTAATACAGTCCTCCAATCCTGAAGAGACTGCAGTTCCAAAACAGGAATTGTTTGACAGTTCACCAAGCACATCTACAAAAAACCGCTTTGTCAGAGCTGTGGTGTTACTCAGAGTATCTGAAAGATTGGCTGTCGTCATTATGCTGAGTTCCACAGTGGGCAAGAGTATTTCCCAAGGGCTCTGCTGCGCAGAGAACGGCCACACAGTGTTCCTCTGGGCTGTCTCTACTCCGCTGCTGAAATTTTCAAAACTTAAAGGAGTTGGCATGATTTGCAGTCACACTGCACTTGGAAAAAGCTAAAGGGAGAGTTCAGTACTTCAGCTCTGACTTGTACTGTAAAGGTCATATGCGTGCATGTGAACATTCACTGCTTGTCATCCTTCACTTCCTTCACCTGTAAGCACTCGAAGCAAGTTTTAGTGAACATGGTGCTGAGGTCTCTAAGTAACAAATCCTCCTTTTTGCTTTGTTTTTGTTTGTCGAGCAAATTAATGCTCAGAAACAAGGTGGGCTAGATGAAAACTGGACTGCGCTTCTCCTTAGCCTTCCTATGTTTTTACATTATCATGCTAGTCAAGACCTAACATTTTTTAGAGGACTCTAYTGATTACTAATGAACGGAAATCTACTTGGTATAAAAATATTTCAGTGGTACTAAAGAAGGGGGGAAAAAAAAAAAAAGAGCTGTGGAAGTTTTAATAGCATTGAAACAATTCAGAGCACCCTTAGGACTGGAGTGACCTCATTTAATTCCTAAGCCTTCTACTTGCCCAGTAAAGCTTAAAAGAAGCATCAGAAGAAGGATCACAGCCTTTCTAAATTTAGCTATTGGAACCAGCTAACAGAGCATTACATCAGATAAATATTTATTAACTAAAAGATCACTCCTTTGCAGTAAGCGAAACACTAGGAAAAAGTTCCTTAGTGTTCTTTACTAAAGAAAGACAAATTTTGGTGGACATCTAAGTTTCTTTCTCAGTGCAGTGCCATAATGATTTGTCCTTATTAATTGTGTGCAGAGCGGCAAGACTGAACATYAATATAAAGGAACCATTGACTGCTTTATGAAAATATACGAGCGAGAGGGGCTTAATGCTTTCTTCCGTGGAGCATTCTCCAACATCCTTCGTGGAACAGGAGGAGCCTTAGTGCTAGTTCTTTATGACAAAATTAAGAACATTTTTAATCTCGATGTTTCAGAGAGTTCAGGATCTGATTACAATAGTGAGTGAACATCTATTTTGCTTGTACAGTGTTCATGATAGAATTCTCATTGTTTGCATAGCGTATTTTTAGTTTAAGTGTTACACAAACAATACTTTTAAGAAATTATTTGGATGTTTTTGTGACTAAGCATGTACTAAATTAAATAATTTGTTTTCAGGGAACTGAAGAGCACTGTTTTCATTTCATTCAAGAAATGAATCCAAGAAAATACTTGCCTCTTGTTTAAAATTCTCAATGTTTCAGTTTTATTCATATTAAATGTTACACATCTTGAATTTTAAATTACGGCATGTACTTGAATGTATTTCGGTAACAGCAGTCTCCCTAGCCTGTCAGCAGAGCCCATTGTAAGTATGTGTACATATCAGCCTGCTACAGCTTCTACATGAACCACAGTAAAAGGAAAACCTATTTCTAGACCGTTGATGTGTTTTCATGGTATTTCAAAGCACAAGTCAAGACAGCAAAGGAGTTTACTTTTTTTTTTAAATTGGCATTAAGAAATACAGCAACTCACTCTTCTCTCTGTCCCATCCCTCAAACAACATTGAGAAGACTCTAGTCTCGCTGGCAGCATTTTAAGCCAAAACACAGCCCAAAAATGTGGAGACCCAAGCACCGAGAGACTTAGAACACTTAATACATTATTTCTGGAGGAAATTTTTAAATGGCTGAGGATTCTTGTCAGTATTGAGGATAAATCTTACAGTGTATATAAGTGAGGAGACTCTTATTTTTATTTCTGAGATAATAATTTTCAATAGGGAAAGGAAAAAGAAACCAAACCTTGTGGAATATTGGTAACTTAGGGACTCAAGAAAGCATTTAGGAGGCCTTTATTTAAATGTTTAGGTTCGAAGAAATTAAGGCTAACAAATGTTCCTAACATTTCTCCACAACCATTAAGTTTCACACAAAACCCTTAGCTCCTTGAGTTAGTACAAATATTCTTTTAGCTGCTAAAAAATCAGATGTGATCCACAGGCCAAGAACTAGAAAAACTCGGACAACACCAATTCCAAGATTGCTACAGTGACAGTAGATGATTGGGGGGATATGCTCGGGCAAGCTTGTGGCTAATCTGACTTGAGTGAATTTTGTTCATACTTGCAGACTGGGCAATCAGTATGACASTGAAGCACGCAAACAAGACTTTTATGAAATACTTTTAAGAGTTTGGCTTATCCTGCTTATGATCTCATCTCCCAACTCATAACAGCCTTACTCTTGACAAAGCAAATAAAAAGTCCACTGGCACTTTCCCTGTCGCTATCATGAGTGTCTACATACGTCTGCGTTCCTGACTGCAGCTTGAAACCAGCTGGCTTCGTTGCCAGAAACAACACTGCAGTGGCAGTGCGAAGCTGCGTACAGGCTGATTTATCCTGCTGACATGCGAGACATGCCAGCACTTCTGCAGAGATGGCTTGTTCCCCTGCTGCAAGGTTGCACAACTTCTTCTGGGCCTGGCTTAGTGATGTTGCATAGCTACACAAGAGTATTTGCATATAATCTCTTGGCCCAAGGTTTCTTTTCAGTCAGGAGTTAGCTTCAGGTGGTGCTGCAGAAGCGGGATGCTGCAATACCTTGAATCACTGAGAACTGGTTTTGTAACAGGGATTGAAACAGCAGAGCAGAAACCTGAGTTGGGATTTGTCTCCCTGGCTACTGCAGATGGGACTGGACCCAGTTTGCCTTTCTGATCCTAATACCAGCAAGGGAAATGAGGTGGTTAATTGCTTGTACTAATAAATAGTAGTTGTGTTACAAATAACTCTATTTAACAGTGGCTTCTCTTGGTTCTGGAGGTTTTGGAGGGAAATGGCATGTCATCTTCACTAGGAAAATTCTAGTTGTGAAGTAGACCATTGAAACAGTAACAAATGGAGAGATAACCAAAACTCTTGACAGGGATGCACATCTAGTTTAGTGGTTTAGCACTTATTTTTAGTCTCCAGTGGAACAAAACTGTGCAGCGCAGTGTCACATGCTGCGCCAGAAAGATGTCATATTGCTGTGTGAAATTGAGACGTCTTTTTTAGAAGCAAATAAATACTTACGGAGCTTTTCCAGCCTGTAGCTATGTTTTGTAGAGTTTTGGTCCTCCATCCTTGGAGGACATACATCAGTGACAAAATGACACCCATAAAAAATGGGGTAACTGCAGCAGATACACTCAGGTTTCGAGACACCTTTTTTCCTAGGAAAGAAGAATGACAAAGATGAGGGCGCTTCTGGGAATACGTAGGCACAAACTGGGGACAGCTCTTCCGTCTGTGGTGGTGGTGGGAGGGAGAAAGACGGGACTCGAAGGTCCCAAGTCTCTGCCCGTCCCTGGCACCAGGAGGAATCCCCACCTGTTTCGGACACGAACGCCTGGCTTTCATTTTCGATGCCTAACTGCTTTCCGATACTGGGGCTAACCCCGCGCCGTGGGATGCCGGGGGTTTTCCAAGCTGCCCGGCCATCCACCTCCCCCGGAACTCGGGGCCTCTGCCCCTCTCCTCACCCCAGCGGTGAGCGGGCAGGGCCCTGGGCCGGCAGGTCTGGGATCCCGCGGTGAAGGACGGCCGGCCCCGCGGCCCGCTCCTGCGGCTGACTCACAGCTGCCGAGGACGGCTGTGTTAATCGGCCTCATGGTCGCCCAGCGGTAATTACACTAGATTGTTATAATCGCATTAAATTATATTGTGTCGCAACCAACTCGTACATTACAATGGCAGGCGAGGGCAGGTGTCAGTGTTCAGCGCCAGGCACCGCCGCATCGTTAACGCAGACACCGCGGTGTCACCCCCGCCCCACCGAGCGCCCACCCGCGCAGCTGCCGCCGGGCGAGAGACGGCCGCTTCTGCCCGCCGGCTCCTTTAAGGGGGGGGGCGGGGGCGGGGGCGTGTCCCGCCGCAGTTCTGACGTCTGGGCGCGGGGTGTCGCTCTAGATAACGCCGTCTCCCTCCCTTTCCAGATCTTTCTCGAACGCGCGTCGCCCGCAGCCAGCGCAGCCCGAGCCCTTCCGGAAAGTGCCGAAGCCGTAGCCGGCGCCTGGCGGATTCCCCGCCGGCCGGCACAGCGCGCCTGCGCAGAGGAGAGTAACTGCCGGTTGGTGGCCGGTGCTCCGCAGTGGGGGAGAGACGGGCGAGGAGCCGGGTCCCAGCAGACCAGACGGTCGCCGCTGCCGCTGTAGTCGCAGGCCGGCGGGGAGCGGGAAGCACTAGGGGCAGCCATGTCTGTGGTTGGCATTGACCTCGGCTTCCTCAACTGCTACATCGGCGTCGCGCGGAGCGGCGGTATCGAGACCATCGCCAATGAGTACAGCGACCGCTGCACCCCGTGAGTACCGGCGCTCCCGGGCCACCCGCCGCCGGGCCGCTCGGCCCCCCTCCTCCCCCCGGCACTTTTCCCCCTCGTCGCCGCACCGGCGAGCCCAGCCGCCCTCTTTTCCTTCTCCTCCTCCCCTCTACCCGGCGCGCGGGGTTCCCTGAGGCGGCCGGGCGCTGCGGGGCGGGTGGAGTCGCGTGTGTCCCCGTACGGCCTTGTCCTCTCCGCCGCTCGTGGGCGCTCCTCGCGCGGCTCTAACGCCCCGGCCCGGCGCCGGTTGCTTCTCCGGCTCCCTTAACGGGAGGGGAGCGGGGCTCTGCCGGCCGGCGCCGAGAGCCCGTCAGTGGCCGAGGCCTTGCGATCGTTCACAGCAGTGTGTGGCCGCTCTTGCCGGGCGAGTGCCCCTTTCTCGGTAACGCGAGAAATGTTTCACGTAGGCGCAGAAGTGCGTACGTTGGGGCAGGAGGCTGCCCGAGGAACACTTGCCTCCCCCCAGCTTTTGACTCTTCCGTGTCCTTGAAATACCGCGCTGTGCTGGATGTGCCACACGGCTCTTGAGGCACAATGGTTTTTTGTTTTTTTGTTTTTTTTTTTTCTGTCCTTGTAACACTTTCGTTTTGTGTAGCAAAGATTTCGGTTAAGTGCCTGTGTTTCCCCAACTCTAGAACGCTTGCCAGGGCTTGAAGCATTTCCATTAACAATTTTATGATGGAGTGGTGGTGAGACTGGGGAGGAGGAGGACGTTGATTCACCAGGGAAACAGGGAAGTGGCGCGATGAGTTCCCTCTTCTTAAACCTGTTCTTACTTGCACCGCGCTGCATCTGCTGGCCGTGGAATACCGAGGTCTTGCAGGAAAGAGGGGGGGCAGTGGGCAACGTCCGTGATGATGGGATACGCAAGAGTAGGTGGAGATTTTCCTCTTCTGTTTCTATGGGATACGTCTAGGGTTTTTAGAGCTCCATCTGTGCATAATTTTCAAGGAGGATTCAGGAATTCATATAATACTCATAAAAATCGAGTTTTGAATAGTGCTTCCTTTTATAAAAGGCATTTGTAGCCAACAGCAGAAAGCTGTTTCTGCAATGTGAGGCCATAGTAACTTTAGCATTGCTGTCTTTTTGATCTCAGAGAAATTTAAGTTTTGTTTTGCTTTCTAAGAAGTTTTTTTCTGAAAGTACAAAGAAGTTGAGTGCTAAAATACATACTGTCTGTATTAATGGGAATACTCTTTAAAATTCTTTTTACTACTTAGAAAAATATAGTTCTCGCATTAACTCTCAAGAAGGCATTATCCTTGTGCACGTTCTATGAGAACAGAAATTCTGGCACCTTTCAAATTCTGTGCAAGGAGCCCCCTGAAATTGTTGCCCAAAGAATCCTCAGGCAGCTGCAGTTTTCTTCCCCCTTATGATGAATAGAGCTCCAATTCTTAGCTATTCTTGGAGTGCCTTCTTTGCAGGTAGGCTTCACATAGGTTTCCCTGCATTTAATATTTTTCACATTAATGTCTGAGTAACTGTACTTTCAAGACATTTACAAAGTGATTATGAAAGGGGTTTAAAGCACAGTTGGCAAGATAGCATCTGGACTGCACAGATACTTAAAGGCAGTAGTTACCTCACTTAAAGTGACATTTTTCCTCGCTTTTTTCCTTCTCTTTCTCCAAAATGTAATATAGGAGAACATGAGGAACTTCTTTCTAATGCTAGTGTCTTGAGGCAAACCAGAAAAGTAAATAGAAATGTAACAGTTTTATTACTGTTATGGAAGTTCATCATAGTAACTAAACCTTACTTCAAACAGGATTTGAGTGATGTAGGCAGATCTAACTCTTAAGTCATCAAAACTTTTCTGCTTATTACACATAGCAACACAGTAAATGAACTCTGTTGTAACATTTCTATGTTCCTATAGAGGTGCTTACCTCATTTAGATACTTGAAGTTAGCTAATAGTTAACATTGATTGGATATGTCCCAAATACTTGGGACTTGCTCCCAGAAATACAAAGTGTTGATGTTTGTTGTGTCTGTGTAGCGCAGTATAAAAATATCTGAACTAGCTCTGGACAAGGTAGTACACTTTTCATGTGCAGTGTGTTGTTATTAAACTGTGTAAAGATACTGGGTTAGGTCCTAAAGATAGGACAGTCCTGGCTGTGCTCTACAGGGCTAATTGCTCTTTCTGGGCAAGGCTAATTAGTGCAGCCAGCTTCCAGTTTTGGAGCTGGTTCAGATATCTGTGCAATACTGCTGTGAGCAGTACAGTGTTAGTGTAAGCATACTTCAGTGCTACAGACAAAAGCAGCGTAGACTTRTGGAAGATACGTATTATCACAATTTAATACAGCACTCCTAAGTCATAAATCCAGTGTCCTGGTTGTTAAAACGTTCAGGTGATCCTTTATTAATATTGTTTGCCTAAAACCTACATCCTGTAATGTAAGGCATGGGAATGCTAGCGTTTGTAAAATGTGTATCATCTTCAAAGCTTTAGCACAAGTATTTTAGACAGAAAGGAAAAAGGTTCTGCCATTAAGCCATCCATTTCAGTAGAACTTGTGCTTTTTAAGGCTTTTGGCCTTAGCGTCTCCTTGGATGTTAACTGACACTTGGCTTTTTCTGAACTGGGAACTCCAGCAAGTCTGCTATATGCTTTTTTAGCGCGCGGGGCGTGTTAAACTCATGGCAAATGGCCCTTTCAAGTGCTGTGCCACACCACTGTGGTTTTGTGGAAAAACAGTTGATTGTTGATAGCTCATAATTCTTAGTAACTTTTTTCAGACCATGTGTAATTAGTGTAATCACAAACTGTAATTAAAATGATGAGGTAACATCTTCTTCAAAACAATGCATGGAGAGGATTGAAATATCCTTCTGGTGAAGAGAGTTGCTTGCTACCTTCAGAAAAGTCCGCGTACCGTTCAAAAGCTTACTTCAAAGCAGGCTGAGGGTAGTGGTGGTGAAGACAGTTCAATTGTCACACTTGTATCCTTACGGTGGATGTGCTTCCTAAAGGGCTCTCTTGCATACAACTGAAGTGTTTGGAGCCAAAGAGAGCACGTTTTTTTTTTTTTTGACATCTCTGCTTCCCAGCCAAGGGAGGGAGAAGCCATCCATCCCCTTGCGCTGGAACTGAGTAATTGAAGTAAACCATGGCAGGAGCTCTGGTGACCTGAGTAGCTTCTGACTTGATGCTTCATGCTCTGCATAGGGGGGTGTTTGCAAGTAATGCTGTCTGTCAACAGAGTCAAATTCCTACACTGAAAGGGTGTGATGTAATAGCATTAGCATGTTATTATCCATAAAAGAAATGTCTTGTAAACTATTTGCACCCTTCCTAAATTGCTCTTTTATCTGACTTTTCTTAATTATTACAAAGTATAATTGGGAACTGTAGTGTTAAGCGACATAAAAAATTGTAAAAGCCGTTTGCAAAAGCTGAACTACATATTTGAAAATGTAGGGCAAATCATTGTCTGTTTGCAGCAGTTAAAGCTGGAGAAGGTTTTGCATGTTCATTGTGGTGTTATAGCAGAAGAGGTTGCTAGGTAATACTATCGAATTACATACAGTGCCCTCATTGTAGTGATGATGGAGAGGAGGCAGGAAGCAATCTACTATAGTGACCTTCATGCATTCATTAAACAATTAAATTTGAACTGTATGAAACAGTTGTTTACTACTGAATGGTTTTAGCCAGATCAGTTCCCTTTTGGGGAAAGAGTTCTATTTCAAATCCGTAAAGCGAAGGTGTGGTGATAGTAACTTCCAAAAAAAAAAAAAAAAAAAGTTTGCAAAGGCAGTAGTGAGTTGGCCAGATAGTGGCTGGGGACCTGGGGCAGCCTTTGCTAGAGCCGGAGGTGAGGCTGAGAGGGGTGCTCAGTGGTAACCTGAGAAGAAGCAAGCTGCAAGGGGCCATGGACTACTCTAGAGCATCCCAAGCCCTTGGTGGCTGGGAGCTGTTCCCAGACATCTCCCCTTTTGCCTGTCTGCAGTGTGTGACTGGTAGTCCTCAGTCACGGGAATTGCTCAACAGTTTGTAGAACTGGGCTGTTGAGCTACCTTGGGCTTAGGTGGGTTTTTTATTGTTGTCTTATGATTATTGTTGCTAATGGCTCTTACAGTGTGAATGGTACTGTCAGACTTGAGGATTATTGAGTCAAGAAAACCTGACTGGTAAAGTTCCGGTTTTTGAATTAAATGTCACAGGCTTCTTTGGTTATAAGCTGTGACCCAAAAGTAGTTATTAATTCCTTACCTTCACAATAAGATCTGTAGCACACATAAGCTTTTAAAGAACTCCTTAAATGCAATTATAATGAAAACAATTGCGGTTGGTTGCAGTTTCTAAACTAATCTGCAAAGAACAAAATAACTAGAATTCCACTGCAAGTTCTGGTGCTTCATGCAATAATGCTGTTAAATACCACATCCATGTTCTGCTACTTTAATTTTTGCAGGTGTTTTAAAGTACCGTGGAAATATTTTATCACATTTTGTTTTAAAGCTGAATTTCTTTTTTTCCTGTTTTTCCTTAGAGCATGTATATCTTTAGGATCCAAGACCCGGGCCATTGGGAATGCAGCAAAGAGCCAGGTAAATGGATCAAAAACTCTCGTATTACTTACCTGACTTGTCTCCTGTTGAACTGTGGGAAGAAAAGTAATGACTAAACTTGGTATTTTTCTGTTTTAAAGTAAATTTTCTACAATAAGTGTACATTTCACAGTAATAGTTACTGCTTCAATAGTATATTCCCTGGATTAGAATTGAAACTATTTCTGCATTGTTTTGTCATTCAGAGTAAAAAATGGGAAGAAACAGAAAACCTTGTTTCTTCCCCAATACAAGTTTTTTTTTTTTTTCTTGCTTACTCATGACAGCAAGAATAGAGTTCATAATTAAATCTCTATTGGGTGTGGGGAGACATACTGTGCTTATGTTTTAGAAAAGTTGAAACTGAAGTTGAACAATGGAAGATTGGTATAGATGCTGGTTGTTGCTTACAATGTGAAATGAATGCATCTTAGTAATTTACTGTCTCAATTTGGAACTTTGAACAGAAGTAAAATTTCTCTAATCCTCTGTAAATTCACTTACCTTCCTTTGGAAGGAAAATACGTAAAAATTCATAAAGCCAGTGTGAATCTACAAATTCAAAATAGATCAGGTCTTATCCTCTTTCTTTGCATCCATGCATCATATTAGCATGCTGAGGACTTCCTTCCCCTTAGTGTAGAGCGTAGGTAACTGGAAATTTGCCTGGTGGATATAAAGGTAATAGAGCTCACCGGTAGTACCATGAGCAGTCAGTGTAGGTAGAGGCTGTATCATGTTCATTCTGAGAAACTTCACACTTTTTATCTGAGCTCAACCCCTGATCTTTGCTGGTGAGGTGGTGTCCTGTCAGTACTCTTCCAGCTATTAAGTTTGCTATTTTAACTAGTAAACTAGACTAGTTTATCTTGGAGAAGATTACCTTGGAGTAATTTCTTTTGATAGCTTAAGTATTGCATTTGTTAGGATTTGTTTGTTCTGGTCCTTTCTTTACTTAAAAGTCTGTCCTTAAAGTAATTAGGTTGAAATACTGATGAGAGAATAGGTGTAGGGGAGGCTTTATGTCCAGATGGGATCTGAATTAGAGGAGAACTTTAAAGGAAGTGAAATGCATTAAGTTGTTGAAGCTTCATTGAAGGTTAATGTAGGTAATAACTTCATTTGTTCCTGCAGATAGCCATTGCAACAATATGTAATATAATCTCAAATATTGCATACTGTATCAGAAAGCTGCTCTAAAATAAAAGGTACAGTGAAAATTGATGGCAGCAAGCTAATGGATATTAAAGAGGGAAGTAAATTTGCATTTTTTAAGTGGAGACCATAGATTAAAAAACAGATGCTTCTTTCTCTCCCCCCACCCTTTGCTTTCCAGTAAATTTGTGGGGCTTGACACAGGTCTTCAACATGTGCATTAAGCCCAACATAACAAGAATTCCTTTCTGGATGGTCCTCTATAGCCTGCGTGTCATGGGTAATTAAAAATAAAATATCTTTTCCACAGATTGTCACAAATGTAAAAAATACGTTACATGGCTTCAAAAAACTGCATGGAAGAGCATTTGAAGATCCTTACATACAAGCTGAAAGGGCCAAACTTCCTTACGAGCTTCAGAAGATGCCGAATGGCTCTGTAGGAGTAAAGGTGAGTTAGAGCTTTGTGCAGAATATCTTTAGTGGTAGAGAGGAGCACTTTGCACTTTGCACCTTTGTCACTTCCTACTTGAATTGACTTATATTTTCCTTAAGAAAACTCTAAATATACTTTTACTCATTTTGAAAAGAAATGTCAGGTGATAACCAGTACAATAACACCTTTTATTTTTCACAGAGCCTGCCTTAGCATAGTTTTGGTACATTTCTCCTTGTAATTCATTCACTTTGTTAAATGTTCAGGAAGATCTAGAGTACTTGCTCTGTTTTTACATACTCATGTCTTCTAGTAATAAAGTAGTGTAAAAAAGGTATTGCGTTGTCTCCCGTACAGGTGTGCTATAAAATGTTAATAGCTCTCACCCCAAAAAAGGTTAAGTTTGTTTCATTCACCTTGAATAAAATTGACAGTGTAATAAATCTGCTGTTACCAAGAGATGAAGAACATTTTATTCCCTGCAGTAACATCTGCTCAAGTATTGTACTTCCTCTGAGATGTCTGTTGAGGTTTCTCATCGTCATTAGTTTTCTATAGTTACATTAGTAGCCTTTTACCTTACCTTACTAGATTTACCTTCAAATACATATAATTACACTGTGTGATTATTAGTCTCATCTGAGTTTAGGTCTTAGAGACGTGCAGAGACCAAGTTTCAGGAAAACAAGGTAATGCTCTGAAGATGTAATCCAAACAAGTTATTTTTAATTCGCTTCCAAACTAAATGGCTGGAAACTGCTCTTTTAAAAGTTCAGGCTTTCTGGCTTCGGTCTCTGAACACGTCGATCTTTTAGTATTTTAATTTGGATCAGGAGTGCACTTCTGAAGCAAATCTCCCAATCATCCTCACTTAGTGCATTTTGGGTTGCTTTCTGGCAGGGCTTTATAGCACACAAAGTGAGTTTCTTTTGTTCTGTGTACCTGCTTGTGTCATCCCAATTGCCCATGTAAATATAGCTGCTGCTCATCTTTCTGGGTTTCCCTGCACAGGAGTGTTTGGGATTGCTAGAGAGACGGCAGCCTGTCGGGATTTCAGGACGTAGAACCTCACATGAAGGCTGAAGACTCGGTTGTGTTTCCCAAGCAGGGCGGGACTGTTAGAATTGCCTCCTTTGCCCCTTCCCTGCCTCATGTGCTTGAGTGACCCATGCAGGAAGCAAATGTTCCTTGGGTTTGCTCCAAAACTCGTTTTTAGCTCACGTTAGGACAAATGTGATTCTGTGTTCATTATGCATTTTCTGTTTGGTTTTTTTAATTAAAAAAAAANAAAAAAAACCCCAAAACCCAAACAAACAACAGAAATACTGTAGCTTTGTGAATAGCCCCTTGAGATAATGCAGGTGTTAAGGTTTCCCACAAAACAATTTTCAGCTAAACTGAACTGTTACGCTTTGTGGTAGGTAGCACAAGTCCATAGCA
Source organism: Phoebastria nigripes (assembly GCA_035582835.1). Classification (NCBI taxonomy): domain Eukaryota; kingdom Metazoa; phylum Chordata; class Aves; order Procellariiformes; family Diomedeidae; genus Phoebastria; species Phoebastria nigripes. Next base: position 503,700 of record JAYKAV010003143.1, on the reverse strand, counting down.
TCAATTGATACGGAGGGTTATTTGTGTCCAGAGTCTGGTGTTAAACTTGGGTCTCATTGCTCAAAATTACAAAAAATGTCCAAGTTGCACATCTTAGAGAAAAGTTGAGATGATTTATTACAGAATTGAAATTCTCTGTTTCAGGTGAGATACCTAGATGAAGAGAGACTGTTTGCAATTGAGCAGATTACCGGAATGTTATTGGCCAAACTTAAAGAGACTTCAGAAAGTGCTTTGAAGAAACCAGTGGCAGACTGCGTGATTTCAGTAAGTTGTAATATATTTAATGCAATTCTTTCTATAGATAGCTTGATGTAAGCTAGTACCATTTATGCCATGGTGCAATGGTAAGAGATAGAAGTAGTGGATAGAAATCACATGCCCCCCAAAAATGGGCCTTTATTATAGGTTTTTCCAAATGAGAATACTTTTGGAATTATGTGTGAGAAGATGGAAGATTTGTTAAATCAAGAGTGTGTTTTCAGAAAGAACATGTTTCTTATGCTGATCCAGACTGGCTAACTCCCAAGTGCTACGTATAGTAATCCTGATTACTGTAGTTCCTGTTACAAATGGGAACTGTCCTATGTGTAAGCATATCTTCCTCAGTTCCAAAGAACCTTCCCAAATTCATGTTAGATTTCTTTGTTGTTACATAGTTGAACACTGTTGGGTTGTAGTGTAGTTGAGAGTTGCCTGAACTTTATGGCTCTTGAGGGTCGTACTGGCAATTTGAGAAGCCCAAACTACCTGTGTTTGTTTGAAAAGGTCTTTTTATTTGGCTGGTTTACTTGTGTTGGGTTTTTTTTAGCTAGTGTCCTCACCTATGGCGGGGGAGTAGTGCGGAGAGCTTGAAGACGAGGTTTTGTTTCTGATATGAAGTCCTGAATGTCTGCTTTTCACGTTGTCTTTTTTTACTGCTTCATTTCTCTTGCTCTGGTGAGAAGTCTGGGCATGAAGTGTTGGCGTTATCCCCTCTCTGTCAGACAGAGACATGGGAACTGGAAAGCTGTATACTTTAGCTGTTAGAAATCTGCTTTGATCTTTTTCCTTGCTTCCTTATGGTATACAGACACTTACAGAGAATGCCTCCCACACAAACAAGGATCCTTGGTAATACACCACAGTGGCAGCTAGCGAAATACACTATGAATGTAGTTCTATGTCTTAAGCTTGACTGAAGTTGAACATATGCCAACTGATTGCAGCCAGTTTCTAAACGGGCTCTGATTGTGCTTCGGCTATTTTTGGTGGAACTGAATCTTGTAGCGCACTGTAAGCTGGCACTGTGGTAGAGGTGATAACTGAAACATGGATAAAGATTCAGTTGTAACACAGTTTAGTTCAGCACTAAGTTTAATTCCAGCACCACTGTGCTGCTCCTGCAGTAACTTTTATTTTGGGGCTCTGTATGAATATTTATTGTGTCGACTTTGTGCTGCATAAATGTTTTCAAAAACTGGTAATGATTTTAAGATCAAAGACTCATGAGAAGAATATGAGAAAACATTTTCAGGGTTTTTTTGGTGCTTAAATCTACTTTGTTTAAAACAACTCTGGATGTCACTTCATTTTTTTTCATATTTTGAAATTTTAATTAAAGTATGCACTAAAATGAATTACCTAGCTGTTTATTCAGACTGCCTTATTAATCTGAGGTTAGCTTATAACAGTTTCTTGTGGTATTGAAATGTATAGGGTTACTTAATGGGCAAGTCTGACTTCTTTAAATTAAAAAGTCCATATTTCATAATATCCTGTGTAATTATTTTTTGCAAACAGGTACCCAGTTTCTTCACTGATGCTGAGAGAAGGTCTGTAATGGCAGCTGCACAGATCGCAGGATTAAATTGTCTGAAGCTGATGAATGAAACTACAGGAGGTAAAGGGCAGCGACAGTTGCTTGGTTTTTTTTTTAATACCCATTCAGGCTGTGGAATCTGTGAGGGTGATGACATATTCCTGTTACACAATTAGGAGCTTGGGGAAAAAGCTATCCAGGCTAGTACTGCCCAGTCCAGCTTGGGAACTGGAAACATGGCAGCTCTTTTGGTGAGGTGGTGTTTGGCACTTAGTAGATGTGATGAGAGTTTGGGTTTGCTAACTCGAATACAGAGCCACTTGAAAATAGCTACTCTGCTTCTGAAATAAAGCCGGTATCTGTGCTTACCTCTCTGCTGTACCATGGAGCTACAGCAGCTGTATCAGGAGCTAGCTTCAGAATCTCTTAATGATCCAGCTGGGGCGTGTACCTGACCTAAATTCTCAATTGCTGTATTAAATAATAGTATAGTACAGTATTATCAGATGTAACCTGCATCTGTCTGAAAGATTACAGTAAATACATTATTTAACGTAGGTGTGTAGCGGGGTCTTCCAATTTTCTTTCCAGCTTACTGGAAGATGGGTGTGCTGGAGTAAAAATAAAATCTTATGGAAGTATTAGAGAAATACTTTTTTATCATAAGCTAATATTTATTTGAAATGAAGTACATTGAAGGGAAATTCTAAAAATGTGTAATCCAAATATTTTTTATTTTTTAACTACTTAATATGTATGCTTTAAAAGCTGCTTCTACACAAACTGCATTTTTATGGAGCTTTTTCTGAAAGCAGACTTGCTGATCATACTTAGAAACAACTTGAACTGTATGACTTTTCAAAATATCCAAATCAAGTCAAGCATAAGTCTGTGGGATAATGACAGTTTAAACTTGTGGCAATCCTGTCAGTTGTAGCATTGGCACAACTGTTGTTTCTATAAAGTAATTTGTTTACTGCCCTCCTCTGGTTTTGGTGAATTCTAGGGTGAAGTATAGAAATACATTACACTTCATGGGAACTAAAGTTGGAGCCATTTAAACCAGTAATTAATTAATTTATTTCTTGATTTTAATTCTCTTTGCTTTTAGAAAGTCTCAACCAACTTTCTAAATGAGTGCTGGTATTGAAATCTTAGATTCGTATAAACTAGTCTTCTAAAGCATTTTTTTTATCTCTTGAGCATGCTTGAATTTTGCAAAGCTGAGCTAAAAAATACTGAAAGTAAGGCATTTCAAAGGAGAGGTGTAGGCATGAGACTTAATCTGTTCAATTTCACAATTACAATGTTAATTTGGCAACAAGCAGAACTGAAATACAAGGTGATGCTTTAGTAGTGTTAAACCTTCACTTGACATCTGTTTCCTCCCTTGACAGTGAAAAATGTGTTTTCAACATGTTAACTTTCTTTGTGATGAGCTGCTTTATATATGAACAGTAATTCTTCAACAAAAGCAAAAATAACCRATCTGATAAATCCTGAATCTAAAAATTTAAATTTACGATGGCGCATATGATACTAACTTCCAGTTAGTGCTTTGAAGGTGCACAGCATGCAGTTGTTGAAAATAGATGTTAGGTTATACAGAATACTTAAATGTCAATTATATGAATGAACATGAGGTAATTTACTAGTAAAACTATAAAACAGTAAGAAATGAAAATAAAGAATGTGGCAACTCATAATGGTCTAAAACTTGTGACCCTTTTGTCCCTTATGTTCTATTTCAGCAGAGTAATGGAGGTGTTTAGAAAGAGTGAACATAAGTAGTGTCTTTCTTTTGGTAGTGCTTATAATGCATGCTTTACAGTTGTATACAGCTTTCCCTTAACTTCTGTGGGTTGGTGTTTTTCAGTTGCACTAGCCTATGGAATATACAAGCAAGATCTGCCGGCCTTGGAAGAGAAGCCAAGAAATGTGGTCTTTGTAGATATGGGGCATTCTGCGTATCAGGTTTCAATCTGTGCTTTTAACAAGGGAAAACTGAAGGTACTCTTTTAAGTCATACAGTAAAATTCCACATTCCTGAAGTATTTAATTAAACAATACTCAAAATACTGTTCTGTGGAAAGATTATTGTTTTTTAAGAACTAAATAAATGTCTTTAGCAAATATTTCTGAAATGCTTAATACAAAAGCTTTCTGGTTTTTTTTTTTTGCTATTTCAGCAAATCAATTTTTATAAAATGCAGAAATGAAGTATCCCAAAGTGTGTTTTGAAAAGTGCTTGACAATTAAGCATAYTGCACAGTTGCTGTGCCATGTTACATCACTGAAATATTTGCATATTCTGGTAGTCTCATAAGCATTGTAGTTGTGCAACTGACTTATCTATGGGAAATTGTTGAACTCCCTGAATTGCTCTATGATGATTTTTTTTCTGCCATCCGTGATGGTTCAAAATCTAAATTCAACAGGATGTGAAGTAAAAGTGAACAGTGTTCACTTCCTAGTTTGGAGATTTTTCTGTGAGCTACTGATGGCTGAATGTTTTTGCAAACTTGTCTTTGGTAGCAAAATGTAGTCATCTGAAGTCATATGGAAGATGATAGTGAGTTTTTCTGTTTTGAGTAAATGACACAGAACTAGTAATAGCATAACAAAATAGCTATCCTAGTCACTTTTCTTTAGTGAGCTAGTAAACTGAGCAGGGGCTGCAGTGTGGTAGAAAATAGCATGGTAGATGTGATAGTAGTTTATTTGGGGAGGGCAGAAACTAAATAATTGAGGAGTGATCTTTTTAAGTTGTTCTATCTGGCAACTGCATAGAAGATGGTGAGAAAACCACAAAGAATTTTCCCATATCAAACCTGTTTTTAAAGGTGTTAACTTATAATACTAGTGTCTGTGTGAAAGCTATCCCTATATCTAAACAAACATTGTCTAATAACTTCCAATCTTTGTTCTTTCACTTCTCTGCAGGTCTTGGCTACTACCTTTGACCCTTTCATAGGTGGTAGGAATTTTGATGAGGCTTTGGTAGACTACTTCTCTGAAGAATTTAGGACAAAATACAAACTGAATGTAAAAGAGAATCCCCGAGCACTGCTACGATTGTATCAGGAATGTGAAAAACTAAAGAAGCTTATGAGTGCAAATGCTTCTGACCTTCCACTCAATATTGAGTGCTTCATGAATGACCTTGACGTCTCCAGTAAGATGAACAGGTACTGTGCATTATTTTCACGGAAGTGCAGTGAAGTGTGGTCTTTAAGCTGTCTTGTAATGTGAAACACTTTCCCTGTTCCTGCAGAGCTCAGTTTGAGCAATTGTGTGCTGCCCTTCTGTCCAGAGTGGAACCTCCTCTAAGAGCAGCCATGGATCAAGCTAGTAAGTAGGAGATAATTTAGGTACTACTTTTGGTTCAAGAAAGTAACTAGTAATCCATTATCCTAGATCTCTTTAATGATTATCTTTTTAATGTATTTTTGTATTTATTAGAATTGCAAAGCTAAGTACTGAAAAGTTAAATGTAAGTTCCATTCATATGCTTGTCATGTATGCATGATCCCATTCCTGCCGCATTTAGTGCACATATCACTCTGCAACCTTGGTTTATTGACCCTCATTCACCCTGTGTGATGGAAGAGGTTGGCGCTCTGAAAGATTATTTTACTTAAAAACACAAAACAACCAAACCAAAGCCATGATGGGAAAAACTGTTACTCTTTACTGCAACTGTCTGGCCAGCCTGTTCCATATGTGATATATACATGTCCTCACTGACCTGAGAATTTGGCAGTATATTCTTGAAATAATTTGGAGCATGTGCAAATAACAATTTTTTTTTTTTTTTTTTTTTTTTTTTTGTAATGTAGTAAAAGGAGAGAATTAGACTTTCACAGGAAAAGGTTTTACCCCCAATTCCAGCATCTTCAACTATAAGAAAGGGAAGAATTCTGTTTATCCTGTGACTTGGCTAGATAGCTAATACAGGAAGAAAGAACCTGAATAACTGCTGAGCAGAGCTGTTCAAGGACTGACAGTTGTTTGAGATCACTTTATACACGTATCTTGAATTCAGAGTTAAAAAGTTACCCTGCAAGAACAGTCTAATATTTATTATATATTTTTAGTTAAGTGTTTTGCTGTTCTTTATCTGCAACCAAAATTAAACCAAACATAAAATGAGGTATATTTGGGTTTCATTTTGTCCTTGTTTGGGAGGGGTGAGGTATTGTCCAGTAGTGCAGGGCTGCCAAAGAAAACCCAACTACACACACTTGAATTTGTGCACACCAGAAGGGGGATGCACGTGGACAATGCATTTTAAAGAACAGCTGTCCTCACTGATGCTTGGCTTTTGCATTTTCCAGGATTATGCAACTAGAAAACTTTGTAGCCTGCAGGAGGGACAAAGAGGTTGAATAGGACACATCATGACAAATCTGGTTTTAAAGATCTTGTCGGCCGTTGAATATATTCAGTGCCTGTCACAGTGTCTAGATAAAGAGAACTCTATCTTTTTTTTTTTTTTTTTTGCTGTCCAAAGACAGCTTTTTGATATCTTGATAACTTAAGGCCATGCACTCTCTTTTCTAGAACTTCAGCGTGAAGATATCTACAGTATAGAAATAGTAGGTGGGGCTACTAGAATTCCAGCAGTGAAGGAACAGATCTCTAACTTTTTCTGTAAAGAGATAAGTACCACGCTAAATGCTGATGAAGCTGTTGCAAGAGGCTGTGCCTTGCAGGTATAGTTATTGAAATTAAACTTCAGTATTGCTTTTTTAACATCATGTACTAATGAAATACAACTAACCAAAAGCAAAAGGTACTATAGCTGAAACAAGATGTAGAGTCTTACTTGTTCTTTCAACAGTTGGTGACAGTGACCGTGTCAGAAATGATTGTATTACATTTGGTAACTTACTGCTGTGTCATGTTAGAAGGATGGTCTTGTTAGAGACTTGTTAAATTTGATGACCCAAATTGCACTGTTCCACTTCTGTGTAGTCATTTGGAAGCTTTGCTGGGTATCTTCACTGACAATCACTGGGGAAGTAGCATCTGTTACTATTACTTTAATTCAGTTAAGTCTTTCAGTTCAGTTAACTTTCTACTCAGCGTAGGAAGTTCATGTTAAAAATTCTGTGATAAGCAGGACCTCCATGTGACCTAAATGAATTGTAGCCTTTTTGCACTTAGGTATTAATTATTGTACTTGCTATTTATTTGACTACATGGATATAATAAAATTTTGGTCTTTGTTTTCTAGTGTGCAATTCTTTCCCCAGCTTTTAAAGTGCGTGAATTTTCCATCACAGATGTTGTTCCTTATTCTGTAACGTTAAGATGGAAATCATCTTATGAAGAAGGGACAGGGTAAGTTGTATGGTGCCTACTAAAAAGTGTGTGTTTGTGTGTGTAAAGAAAAATGTTGAGCTATGGGAAAGACCAGGCCTCGGGCTTTGAAGCTGTCATCCACTCGAACAGTTTTAATTTTCTTTCTTTGCTTTATACCTCTTGATTTCCGATTACTGCTTAATAATTGGAAATACATTTAATTAAAAAATGTTGGTGTGAAGTTGCTTAATTTTTGAGAAGTGTGACATAGAATGCATAGTCCAGCTTTGAGACCTACAGGCCTTCAACCTGTAACTCTTGTCATAAACTGACTTAAGCTAAATGATTTAGCTGCTTGGTTAGCACGGCTGCTGCTGATTAACATACCTTGATTTTGATTATCCATTGTGTTATGCTCAGTGGTTTAACCTTACTTAATATTTTACTGCTTTAGGGAGTGTGAAGTCTTCAGTAAGAACCATGCTGCTCCATTCTCAAAAGTAATTACTTTTCACAAGAAGGAGCCTTTTGACCTGGAAGCTTACTATACCCATCCGCATGAAGTGCCTTATCCTGATTCCAGAATAGGTAAGGACATGTGAATAAAAACCCCATCCCCAACTTGTGTTGATAATGGGAAAAGTGGTTCTCCTTTTTTTAAGGTATGCTACTTCCACATTTCCTAGGTGATAGAAAAGCCTAGGTTCTTTAGAAAGGCTCTGCACAGTCTTCCTGGTTTAGATGCAGTATTGACATCTTTTGGCAGTTCCTTAAAAAAAAAAAAAAAATATTTACTTTCTTCATTCTGTCTGTCTTCACTGTTTCTGAATGCTTTAAAAGTAGGTACAAAGAATAGTTTAGTGCTCTATTGTCTGGTTCTTGCAACCTCTATAAAATGGATAAGGATCTTATGTGCCTGCCAGCCTGGATTTTTCAAAGAAATTGGATCAAAGGACCTGTGAGCACTAGACAGTTATCTGTCCAGACAGGTATCTGTCATGTCTCTTTCTGTTAATCTGAGAACATAGAAGATAGGCATTTCCTGAACTTAAGCATCTGTAGTAGAGTCTAAAGTATTAGATGGTATGAGTAAGTTTCCTGGTGGCTAATACTACCTTACTTGCAGTTATTAGTAAACTCCTCAGGGTCTTTAAACTCAGTCCCAATTTTATTTACTGATTTATGAATCGGATATAAACTTGCTGCTACCTATTTAGCTGTCTATGCAGGAAGCCTGTCGTCTTTAGGAAAGAACATTCTCCTTTACATGTGCACAGTCTGCATCATTTACACTCAAATTTCCAGCAAGTTGCAAAATAAAGTATCAACCTCACTGCTTCCAGAAGCCTTGATAAGCACTGTTCATTCACCAAAATGTGTAGTGCATCTATGTTACCAAATTCAAATAGAATCTTTTATCTCTCTTAACATTTTATTTTTTCAGTGCAAAGTTTGAGTTGCGTGGATGAAAGAAACCATTCCAGATGAATCGGAGTAATTTCTATAGTGTGATGGTTAGAGAAGGCAACAGAGAAGTAGAACACCTAATAAAGTGTTATCTTGACTTTTTAATGAAATACAGATAAAGCAAAAACACGTTACTAATTATCAGTTAACCGATAATAATCGGAGAACAAGGTTTTAGCTTACCTAGCTGCAGCTTACATTGTAGAATTGACAACTATAAGTAGGAAGTTTCCAAATAGTTTATTTAAGTTACATGAAGTTGCTATTTAAATTAACACCCTTCAAGGAATGGTGTTTGGTGTTTTTTTTTCCTCTTTCACTATTTTTTGGAACAACAATTAAAACCATCTTTTTTTCCAAGGGCGTTTCACTATTCAAAATGTTGGTCCCCAACATGATGGCGACAATTCCAAAGTGAAGGTTAAAGTGCGTGTCAATATTCATGGCCTTTTCAGTGTGGCTAATGCTTCTATAATAGAGAAGCAGAACGCAGAGGGAGATCACAATGACACACCTATGGACACTGAATCATCAAGTAAGAACCAAGGCAGAGATGATGAGCTGGTATGTAAACTTGTATATATCTACATTCCTTGTAATTCTGACAAGAGCGCCAATAATTAGAGATTAAATCATAGTGTATGGCTTTCGACAATTACTACTTCGCCACCCTTAAATTATTTCTTCAGTTATGTAACACATTTCTTCATGTTTATTATTAAAGTACTGGTGACATGTGGCACTAAGAAAGCGAAAAAGAATGTAAAACCAGATTCTAAAGAAAAAAAGTAACTTTTTCATTGTTCTTTACCATCTCTCTACTAGTCTTAGCATTATCTAGTGTTGCTATCAAATGGCAGCATATTTAATGAGATCTGTTGACAAATGAATTCTAAAGGCTTGTTTTTTCTCAAGTACTACATTTTCATTGAGTAAAAAATAGGGTATTTCTTTATATATGGAAAACTTGTTCTTCATAAACATTCTTTCACTAAGGGCACTTCTTTATGTACTTCAGTACTGGTAGTTCTTACAAACTGGCTTGTAAGCCCATAGGGGAAAATTACTGGAAATAAATGTGCAACAGCTTTGTCATTAATACTGAGAAATTAACAAAATGATGTTCTCTCATTCTAGTGCAAGGAGGATCAACTTTCTTGATAGTGCGCTGCATACTGGAAGTAGATCACTGAGAGTAGTGAGGTGCAGCTATTACATTTGACACTGTAGAGCTGAGGACTGGGTGCCAGGGAGCGCTTTGCAGCTGGGAACAGTACACCAGCAGTGGCCTTGACAGCCTTTCTTTTTTGCTTGTGCCCTTCTATAGCTTGGGATTTTGGTTATGTCACAGCTCACAGGGGAGAGAGATGATAGCGTAGAGAAAAAGAGGATAATGCGGTGGGCAAGCTGCTGCTTCACACTCCTGCTGTGTTTCTGAGATTGCAAAGYGCTCAGCAGCGACCAGTCTTGCAGGCTGTCAGGCATACTGAGGGAGGGTTTCCTTAGGGAGTAAGGTTGGACAGAAAGCAAACACTTGGCAGCTTTATTTAGAGTAAGGGGTGAATGCATTTCCTGTCATTATCTTTTAAAATTTGTCCTTAGCAGCTTTTCCCACTTCAGTTGAACATACTATAGGAATTAGAGCAAGTGGTTACACAATTAACATTACATAATTGATACAAGCAACTCCTTAAATATTATACTGCTTTCCAGGAATTTGAGCATGTTTGAAATGCCAAACATGATGCAGTTCCTTGTGGACAAGTGCTCTGCATCTGATGTTTGTATACAAGTGAAAAATGGTTGGAAGTGACATAGCTGGCATTTAGTGTAATAGGCGTACTGCATGTGTTCGGTACAAGAGTAACCATTTCCATCCTCAGGCTTTCAATCTGTAGTACTTCCATTCATCTAACACCTCTTCTGTTTTACAATGGTGCTTGTCAGCAATTACCTTTCATTATTGAGGATGATACCCTCGACTCTGAGGAGGAGGTTTGTGGTGTATATATGTATTATTTTCCCCTTCTAGCTTTTCTGTGTAAGCAAAACAGTACCTTCCAGTTGTTGCCTTTTCTGTGTGAACAGTAAGAACAGTAAATAAGGATTTATTTTTTTCTACTCTGAAGTGACAAAACTTACTTGGCAAAAGTAGCCGCCTCGTTTTCAACTTTTATCATTAAAAACTTGCTGAATCAATTAACGTAGCTAAACTGCAACGTATGTACCTGTGCTAGAGTTTGAAATCCTTAAATAACTTTTTCTTTTGTTTCGTAGAACTAACAGTAAACTATTTTACATGCATATGTAGTTTGTGAATCTAGGAATCTTAATTCCTTGTAATGGAAGTAATCTTAGACCTTTCAGACCTCTGCTACATCTCGTTATTTATTGATGCTCTGGATGTCCAAGTATTGGAGTCATCCTGAAAACTTTAGACTTATCCATTACTATGTTATTAAAAGTTTTTTGCAATGATGACAGGGAATTGTATTACTTAAACTAAATCAAGTGATTGGCACTAGTAATTAGTGATGTCTTTAAGATCCTTAAATTTAGAATAAGGCATAGGTGAACTACAGATTTTAAGTGAAACTTTCTTAGTTTCGAGTGGCGGGGGGGGCGGGGAAGACAGTTGGTCATGTGCTCCAAGAGGCTACTACGGAAACTTAATTTTTATGGTCCTATGAGACAGATGCAGGTAACAATTATCATGAATAAATCACTTCTGCTTTGGATTACAAACTTTAAAGTTTAGGTGAAAAATGATATGAGGTCAAAGTTCTGGCTGTTCCAAGAGAATCTATTGTTATTGCCTGTGTTGGTGGTGTGTTTCTAGAATGTTCTTTGCATACATTTTATATGTATTTATTTCTAATTTAAAATGGAGTATTCACAGGGCTTAGTGTACTTCTTTCAAGAGGGAACAGATGGCAACATCATAATTATTTAAAGGGGGACAGGCAGAATAGAATTTCCATTTAATTTGAGAAAGATACGAATACAAGTACTATATCAAAATGCCTGTTTAAACATGGTGAATCAAAAATTCTTAAGGTGGATTCTTAAGTCCTTACAGTATCTGTGATCTGCTGTAATTGATGTCAGTCTTAAATCGTACGGCAAACCTTTGCATTCAGTTATGTAACTCTTTTTCTAGGATAAAATGCAGGTTGATCAAGATGAAGGTATTCAGAAAAGTCAAGCTGAACAACAGAACCAAGCAGATGAGGAAACTGAAAATGCAGGAACCGAAACAAAAGTTTGTATTCAGTATTGATAAGGAAATGTAATGTTGCTTCCCTTAGACTTTTTTTGCCCAGTATTCTCAAAGTCATTAATCTTACTAATTGCAAACATGGGACTGTATTTAGAGGAGTACAGCTATATTGAAATGGTTAAGTTAGGAATCCTACCTTAGCACTTTCCTTTTCAACATCATATATGATTAAGACTTTGAAGTAACATAGTTTTATAGTGAAGATGGAACCTAGGGAAACTTAGGAAACGTTATGAAGAAGAATATGTGGTGCCTTTAGTTCTTGAACAGGTTTTCTCAAGAGCTCTTCACATTATGTTTAAAGAAATTAAATTCCACCAGTTTGGTTCAAAACTAAGCTAGTAGTGATTCTGAATAGCAGAGGAATAATTAGGTGCTTCATTTATGTATGATTAATTCGTAGCTGTCATACTAGTTTCATTTGTCTCTCTTCTTTGAGCATAAATGTAGTAATATTTCTATTCTTGAAAGTTTCTTAATAGTATAAATCTTTTTATAGACTGCCTCTGGAGACAAGCAAGATCATCCAGCCCAGCCAAAGGCTAAAGCAAAAGTTAAGAGTATTGACCTACCTATACAGGCAAGCCTCTATAGACAACTGGGACAAGATCTTATCAATTGCTATATAGAAAATGAGGTAAGCAGCATAAACAGATGACCACTCAAATTAATGTCACTGTAAATAACTATCCAGAAAGTATTTGCAACCATAAACTTATTATCTAATTTGGAATTCCCTGGGGGTTTGTCCTTAATTGTAAGGGGTTGGGGTTTGGTTGGGTTTTTTGGAGAAATTCATCAGTTTCACTAGACTTAACTACCCAGATGTCCGAGTCTGACTTATTAGCCTGTCATTACCCGAAGTATCAATTCTGTTCTTAGGCAGGAAATGCCTAGGATTGCCAGTAAAGGCTGCACAGTATGTTACAGGAACGCTAATTGTTGTTGACTGACCCGATACTGGCCAGGAGTAGCATTTGCATCGTTCTTTTGGTGCTTTACAGAAGCTGTGTCTTTAGTTATATCACATTTTTGCCCTTCAAGTCCTACATCAGCAGGGAAGTATTACAACATGTAGAAAACTTGCCTTTCACAGGATCCTTTCTGAACTTTCCAGCTATCACGTCTGTGAAGATCCCACCAGCATAAGCTCCTGTCTGAAAGATGGGCAGTCTGAAGAATAAAATATGAAATAACTTTTGTAGGGCAGAATGATTCCCTAGTGACTTCCAAACCAGAGTCAAGACTTGTCTTTACTTCTAGTCCTGTCTGTGGTGGTCAGATCATAATTGATATCTGATCCATTTATGTTGAAGCACTTGCCAAACAGCTTCAAAATATGAACTCATTTTTCCCCTGTTCCAGTTCTGCCTGCAGTGAAGATGATTTACACGAAGGTGAAAATTTTAATCGGTAATTGTGAACTATCGGGCTTCTGCAAAGTTCTGTGGTACAGTTTCAAGGGAGTTAAGCTCTCTTGAGAATTTAAGCTTGACACTTCAAATGCTTTTAGTTTTAAATAAGCTTTTCTCCACCCTAGGGGAAGATGATGATGCAAGACAAGCTTGAGAAAGAAAGAAAYGATGCTAAGAATGCTGTTGAAGAATATGTGTATGATTTCAGAGACAAACTGTGTGGAGTCTTTGAGAAATTCATCACTGAAGAAGTAAGACTTGCCTATGTGTTTCTGCTGTTGGAAAAAATTCCTTTGTATTTATGAGTTTTGAGTGTGGGTTATGTGGAGGCTGCAGGGCTCTCTTGGAGTTGTTTTGGAATATGAAATGGACTAACTTCACAGAAGTGAAGTTCAAACTACACTTACACCTGACATCTGACATGCAAGCATGCAGAGTTCTTTATTGTCTGAGAAGTTTCTCAGTGGTAAGGAGAGATTCGGGATGCAGGTGGAAAATAAAAATCCTATGGTGGGGGTAGGAAAGCAGGACAGATCACCACGAGCAGTTGTGATGAGATGAGATGTCCAGCAGCAGTTTTAAGGTCTGGTCTCTGGATTACCTGGTCATCAACCCAGCAACGCAGTACAGATGCCCTTCCAGTATAAACTGAAGGGTGTGAGGCTGTTTTTTCCATACCAATTTCAAAACAATCTCTTACATAAGTTATGGGGATAGATAAGATCTTTATTTCTAAATAATTAAAGATAAAATCTTTGTTTATAGCCAGTAGAGTCTAATTAAAACAATTTTAACTTCAACTACGCGTATAGTTGTCCAGATTTGTCTGTTCTTCCGTCCTGCTATCAGAGAACCTGAGAAGCAGAACTTCCCATGTAAAGATAAATGCAAGGATGTTAAGAGATGCATGTGCTTTCTTATAAAATGAATCCTGAAGCTATGTAACTCCCATAAACTTCACCTGCAAGTCAGATTAGTAGGGCTGTCCTGCCTCTCTTATCATTCTGTAAAATCTTGGCTTTGAAGTCTGCTAATTACCGTTTTCCTTCACTATCACTTTGAATATTTTAAGCTGATGAAACAGAATTTTTGAGTAGGGGGGGTTTCTTTGCGTGCTGGGGGGAGAAGTCTCATTTGTCGTGTTCCCTTCTGAACTAGAGTATCGCTAACTTGCTTCCTAGGATTCAAACAAGCTGACCTTGATGTTGGAGGACACAGAAAACTGGCTTTATGAAGATGGAGAGGACCAGCCAAAACAAGTATACATGGATAAGCTTCAGGAATTAAGAGTAAGGTTTTAAGTTACTTTCTAGAAAAATCATGTGTGTGTTTGGGGGTGGGGGCATTTATATAAATATATATGGCTAAGTAAGCAAAGCTCTTTTAATGAGGGATGTGTGTGTGCATACCCATATGTGAGTTTTTTTAAGTATGGACATTCAAGTTGTATCTGGATGTAGTTTAGTTATGAAATGAACATAATATTTAGAACTAGAAATACAGTTTGTTTTAATGTCAGTTGTGCTCCTAACTTGAAAACAGTCAACATGAAGCAGACAGTCACTAGTGACAATAAAATTAATTGCTATGGGAATTTTCTGTCAGTCCTGTTACAACCTGAAAGAGGCTTTTGAGTAGTTTTGACTGCTCTCCCAGGTATTCAGAATTACATTCCAGAATAGATGCTCTGGTTTTCCTGTTTTCAGTGGTCTTCTATAGCTGTATCATAAAACTGAATTTTTGGTCTAATATCTAATGATAAAGGCTGAAGAGTGCTTTAACAGTAGCTTCCACTGTATCATTTGATTAGCAATGACAAAAAAGCCTTAAGTACTTCAGATTTTAATAATCTTGTGGAAAAATGTGAATTCTGCTGAATGACCAGCTACTCTGCAATAAGTTTGTCTCTAGCTCTTGGGCTGCAACTGTTTTCTCTCAAGTCAGATTTCCTTTGGGGGAGGGATAACTGATGGAAGCAGCAGTGTAGATCCTGGCAACTGCCTTCTTGCCTGGATACCAGTATTCAAGAGAAGGAAAAAACAGACAATGGATAAAACTAGAAGTTTTCAGATGAACTACCTTAAAATTACACCATTCATGTAAATCCTGTCTTGTTTATCTTCTGAATGCATTGTTCAAATGCTCTTTTTGCTGAAAATGACTGCAAAATACTAAGCCTAATAAGGACAGGCACTACTCCTGTGTTTAAACTTCTGGGCTTTTTTTGTTGTTGTTGTTGCGCTAAAGCAAAATGCAAAGATTAAGCTCTCGAATGGGTGAGAAAAGGAGTTAAAGGCAGCCTTCCTTCCAATGCTGTGTTTTACTCTTAGACCAGACTAAAGTAAACTTGTATTTTGTCAAGAGCTTTCTGCTTATGCTTCCAGAAATTTGGACAGCCTATTCAGGAAAGATACATGGAACATGAAGAGAGACCGAAAGTTTTAAATGAACTGGGAAAGAAGATTCAGCTCCTTATGAAAGCAGTAGAAGCATACAAAAATAAGGTAGAAGCAAATTATTTAGGGAAGGAACTATTATTGGTGTTTGAGTTTGGCTGTAGAGTTTTCTGTGTTTAAAAAGAAATCCTATAGGATTACCTGTTAAGCTGCTTTAAAATGGCTCTTGTGCCTCTGCTCCTGAGAACTTCTAAAACTGTTTGGGATCGCTAGCAAAAATGGTTTCTTCATGAGAACGCAAATTAAACATAGTCACACTTTTTATGGTGACTTGTACCGCTTGAAATGGATATCTCAAGTTATGGCTGTTACCATTTTTTCTATAACTTACAAGACTATCCGTTGGGGTTAGTTAATCTAACTACAGTAAATCTCAGGTGCTTTTTTTTCTTGCAACTTCATTACTAACCTGCGCCTCAGCAGTGTGCACTTAAGATCAAAATTTCAAACGTCTAAAAATAACATCCTGTCTGTCTTGTTCTATGGTCATTCTTCACACTAAACGCTTGTTAAAAACTATTTCTATCAGGTTGTAGCAATGTTACCCTATTTTATTATGTGTCTGTGAAATTCTTAATTGGGCGAGAAGCATATATTAATTGATGATATAAATATCTCTCTCCTTAGGATGAAAAATATGATCACCTAGATCCTGCTGAGATGGAAAAAGTTGAAAAATACATTAGTGAGGCTATGAATTGGTTGAACAGCAAAATGAATGCCCAGAACAAACTAAGTCTAACTCAGGATCCAGTTGTCAAAGTGGCAGAAATACTGACAAAATCTAAGGTAAAAATGAAAAAAAAATCATTGTACTTGTTGCATTCTAATAATTTTTTCTTTAACAAGATTGTGGCCTCTGTGTTGAGCTAGAATATTACATCTGCAGAGATTTTTAAAGCTATGAAAAGATCTGTACAGAGGGAGCAGCAGTTTTATCAATCTTCAATTCTGGCTCTTGATTTACAGCATAAGCCTTTTTAAAACATCCTGAGTTACAGCACCAGGCTTGCTAGAAAGCACATAGGCTTTCGTAGCACAGTTACCACATAGGCTTTTAACAGATCGGAAGCTCTTTAGCTAGTGAAAGGTTTTATTTTAAGTTGCTAGACTTGATAGAATTGAAAAGTCTAGTCCTTGAAACTTAAATTCCAGGTCATTATGAACCAGAAACAAATTTGAGACATTCTAGTTTAATGCAATTACTGTGCCAGCAAATGAACTTGCTCTCTCACTTCTGTTACAACTAGGAATTGGATAGCTTCTGTAATCCCATTATATACAAGCCCAAACCGAAGATAGAACCTCCCAATGATGGGCAGTCAAAAGCTAATGGTGAACACAATGGACCAGTGAATGGACAGAGCGGTACTGAAACAAAACCTGAACCAGCGAAGGACAATTCTCAGCAGACCAAACCACCTGGAGAAATGGAAGTGGACTAAATCTTGCATTTCTTTTACTTAATTAAAATAGTGCAAGTAACCACAGGGTCCATTCTTTTTGTCTGGTACACACCTCAGATGTTCAGTTATTCTTAGCCAACCTTCTGTCATTTGTTGCTGAGTAGTTTTGAAAGTGTTTTATATTAAGTACACCTCTGATGTTCATTTCCACTGATGCTGCTTATGTGGAGCTTTAGCCAAATGTAGATTGTATAAGTCAGTTTAAGCTTTCCCAATATATTTTATATCAAACATACAGAATTGATATATAAATGGCAACAATCTACCTTATTTAAAGCTTTTATTGTGGATAAACCTCAGCTCCTTTATTCAGGAAAGGATACTGTATTGCACTACTGATGCTCAAGTGTAGATCTAATTGCATCTTTATTTTGGAAAAATATTGGAATTGAAGTGGCAAAACTYGTCACTTGAAGCACTGACCTTTTCTAGTTATTGTATTGTTATAATTTAAATATTAAAATAGAGGTTAGTTGGCATACTAGTCCATCTTGTTGATGTACCATGAGAATTGTATGGTCTTTTTCATATAAATGGAATAATACAAGCTTAAACACTTTTTAGTTTCCCATACCACTAACAATCTTATTTACAAAATGCTAGCATAATGGCTCTGCCATGTGCTGAAATTAAGTGAATGGTCTCAGTGCACATCGCTGTACATAATGTACTGCGCTTATGGTAGGCTGATGTTAATGATAATAGTATGAAGGGGTAGAATATACAAGGACTGTTGCATAGCTTTCCCTTGAAAATGTCTTATTGCACATGTTGCTATTTCCACTTCTTTTGTTTTGAATGAAATCTACATCTTGATCACATCTTGTGCTGGGGAGGAGAAACAATGGAAACTGCACTGTGTGAGCTGGATATTAGCGCCCTGATTTTGAGGTTGCTTAAATGCTGTTTGTTGTAAACTTGAAAGAAATACTGAGAGGTTATTTAAGCCTTGGTACTCAGCACGTAAACCTTGTGGTCAAGGCTCTAACGAAAAGAGCTTACAAACTGGATATTATTACCCCAAAGATGGAATCTACTTGATGAACTTGCATAGCTTACCAGTTATCTCTGGTCATTTAGTTGATCTAATGAAAGTGTCTATAATGTATTACACAGTTGAGTCACTGTTTTCTTTGATACATCTTAGACATTGTCAAGGTCCAATGTATGTTCATATATTCTGAACGCTTCTGTCAGTCACCGAGGTACTGTAGCACTTGCTAGAGCAAGTCACTTTTCTTTTGATTTTTCAACAACTCTTCTATTACCAGAACAGGAATGGGCTACTCTTAACTATGAAAAGTGGTTTCTTAGTCAAGTCAGCAGAAGAGACTGAGATAAGTTGCAGTGTAATACTTCAGTGACTTCCATTGCAGAAATGCATTTAGGTGTTCAGGTGTTCATCAGGCATTCCTGCAGCAGTTCTCCTGTACAAGCTTGTTGCTGTTGTAAACAAGTGAAGGGTCATGCTCTTGGCTCTGGCTTTGGCAGCCATTTTATCTCTAACCGTGCCCTTCATGTTCCACCACTGTTCATGCTACAAAGAGAGTAGTCCATGACCCAGGCTAGAGTTGGTAGAGGTGAACTATACTCTCGAATATCTTCACAGAAAAAGGAAGCATCATTTACAGTTGTATATAAACTTGCTAAACTAGCTCAAGTGCTAGAATTGTATCTTCATGACTGACATCAAGTGACTGAGATGCACGTACTTTGCTCTGCTGTTCCTCCTCTACACAATCAATTGTGGATGGTCTGGCACCTTGAGTTGACATATTTAAAGCCCTTGAACAAAAACTGAGTGACCGTGAAAAGAGCTGCAGCTACTCTGCAACCTCAGTCTCGAATTCTGTTGCTGTAGTCATGCATCTTTGGCACTGAGGGGGCGACTGTACTTCAGTGTCAGTTGTCCTAAGTTTAAGTCAATACTTGACTGAGCTAGCTTTGGTCCTATAGGCTTTAACATCATTAATATCTTAATGGCTTTACCACAGCAGTGTAATGAGTAGCATTCTTAAGTATTGGCTTCCTAAAACCCATCTACACAGTAATATGTCTAGTAGGCTTCCCGATACCTGGTGGAAGAGCTTAAACAGTGGAAATCTCCAGTGTAAGCTCTCCAGTAGCTAAAAGGTCATGTGTAAGAACAGAAAGTCTTCTGCTCGCGGCCATCAGATGCTTAATGCTACATTACAAATGTCTGAGGCAATTCTTATGCATAAAGGGTGGAATAATTCTACAGCTGCTTAATATAGCAAGCTTAAAAGCAGATATGGTTAAGCAATTGTAGTAAGGTTTTCTTACTAGAATAGGTTGGGTTTTTTTTTTTTTTGCTGTGCATCTGCTCTGTCTCTAGATCCCTGGTGAAGAGGAATGCTACCCACAGACTGCCAATAGCAACTGGTTGCTGATGTACATGTTAAGAATCCCATTTGGAAGGGTGAAATTGTTCTTTCCACAGTGAGCTTCACATAACCATGTGAACGTATGACTTGTTAATACGTAATCTGTTTTCTGTTACAAAGAGGAAATTTTACCAGGATGCAGATTTAAGGTTCTCAAGTAGTTATATAAGCTATGCACAACTTGACGATGAGGTTTTGTGTGTTGGACTCAACAAGCGAGTTACCCTGTGGCTACCCTGACAGCACCAGAATGAGTATCTTGCAACATAAAATAACAAGTTTTTTTAGGGAACCAACAGCAGTACACTACTCTGCATCTTGTGTATTTTAAAAGCAGGTATTTGTTGCTGATGTCTTGAGACTTTCTGTTGAGGGCAAGATACATTTCTAATGTTTGAAAATGTTCCCTCCATCTCACAAAAAGAAAAAACAGGAAGCAACACTATCTTTGTAAAGGCAGTAGAGTTTTGGTTTTTAAAAAAAAAAAAAAAAATTTTGTTAATCAGTCTACAACTTCATGTAAAAGTTTAGTTACAAAACAGCATAAATACTTTGTTTTATTTAACCAGTATCATCTTTCTTTCCTTTAAAGAGGACTGATTCTCTCTGCTCTTGAGCATTAATAAACTTGCTCAAGAAATGGCTGTAAAATTAATTTGCTTTACTAAACTAAGTTGCTACTAGGTGTTTTACAACTGATTCATGGCTTCCTTTCCACATCTTCTATTACAGTAGTTTAAACTTCGGGATTTTCTTTGAACTTCATTCAGATGTAACATAAACAGATTTTTAACAATCCCTTTAACTTAAACTTTTATACTCTTCTTTCTTTAAACTGACAAGGGTGCTACATGATAAAATAACCCAGTACAGCTGCCTGCCTTGTTTGGTCTGAATTTGAATGTGTGTCTGCATTTGAATGAAGAATCCTCTCCCTTCTTTGCTTCTGGCAGTGTCCTTCTTTCACTGTTTAAATACTGCCTTTGGGGCACACTTGCAAAACCTACAGTAGGCAGGTGGATCCTGAATCCTCCAAGCTGCGGTTTGGGTGAAGCACCTCACCTGTGTTACCACTCAGCTTCACAAGACAAGGTGGCAGAACGAGGGGGAAGGCACCCTTGGCTCTCGGTGGGGTATGGCGGCACTGGAGGGGAGCTGCAGTTAGTGCTGTGCTACTGCTGAAGCACACAGCCTGCAACTCCAGCRCTCGGCCTTATGGGCAGCCAGAGGGTACCGGCCCTGTGGTGTGCAGTATGAAGTTTTTGGTTCTTCCACTTACAAGTGAAGGCTGTTAATCTAAAGCATTCAATCTGTTGATAAGATTCCTTTGTATCTTCAGCATTTGAAATTATGTAATTTTTTTTTGAAACATCTCAGTGTGCTGAACTCCACCCTCTGCTATAGATTCTTCCTGTTACTAACCGTTCTCAAATACTCCATATTCGAGTGGGGTTTTTCCCTGTAAGGATTACGTCTAAGTGTAATTTCAGAAAACAGGCAACGAACTGGCAGGAGACTTTTCTTCCTAAGTATTTTTTGACACCAGTGTGAGAACTTTACAGCCTTAACAAACCTTGGAATCTTTACACTTCTCAATGCTCTGGTTATCCATGCCTTTCAGTTAACCGACAYTAGCTTTCAAAAACAGGAAACCATTTTACAAATACGCTGCGTTTGCTGGTTCGAAGCACCTAGCCAGCTGCTGTAGGAAAAGAAGCTAAATTAAATTCCCATAGATTAGTGTCATCATGAACCTCATTCCTCAAAAGAGGGCTTTCATTTTTGTTACTACACTGTAATACTTCTGTGAGCCCTTCTAAACTGAAGCCCAGATGCCCAAACTTCTGATGTGGTCAGTACAGTGTTCACATGCTCTAAGGATGCTACTGCTAGCTGTGAGTTTTCTTTAACTGGATGGAAGGATATTATGTTGCCTCTTACACTTTTTTTGTTAGGCTAAGTTTTCTAGCCTTTCAGGCACCAGAAGACAGAAGCTCTCTGTCAAAAGAGGTAGTAAAAACCATGTTGCTTAACAAAAGGCAGTTAATGCYTCGTAAATTTTCATTTCAACTCCCAAGATAACATTGGGAGTATAAATACAAACTCTTAGTATGCTAGAGAAAGTGTGTGGTAGCTGACTCTTAGCTGAATTCTTAATTCTCCACAGTTGAAATTTGAAGACTTCAACCACTTATTACACATGTAAATAACAGTGAAAACAACTAAATGGGACTTAGCACTGCAGAACACTAAAGCGGGAATGCGCTTATGTGACTTACCTGATACAGTTACTAAGCCCTGTTTTTCCATCTTCCTGGTCAGAAGGAAATCCATCAAGCAATGAAAAGCAGGAATCACTGCAGTGTGATCTATGAAGAACGATTTTAAACAAAAATGCAATTAAGAGTACCCACCAGCCACCTCTACAAAATGCTGAAATGGCTTAATTAAATTAATAAAAAAAGGCGGTAGTCCCTGAATGTTGCATAGTTGGAAAAGTTTGTTTACATAGTCTAAACATATCTCCACAGGATGGGGGGAGGGAAGAGATGGGAGTGTTAGAATTTAAAGCAGTGTTTTAAGTATGCAAAATGTTTACTATGTATGTAAATGGGATTCTTATTAGTGACAGATCATGTGCAAATTGACAATACTTCAATTTATTTTTGAATGGCAATATAGATTGTCAAGGTTGTGTATAATTATAATAAATATATAAACTGCTACTTGAACCGTAAATGACCACCCAAGACCTCATTTTTACATCAGTGTTCTTAAAAGAAGCTTTGTCTGATGCTGTGGATTGATACAACGTATGTTTGTCCAAAAGACCACAGGTAAGAAATAGGCGTTGTTGGTGGCTCACCCTGTCCTGCTTGCTTAGTCAGGTGTGGTTTCTCTCATGCTTCTCTGTCCCAGTCAGCTGCAGACTCTCTTCTGCTGATGCGCTCCACCAGATGTGTTACCGATGAACACTGTGACTCTGCTCCACCCGCTGCAGCCCAAACATCGTACTGCTTTGCTTCTGGGGAACTCCAGTCATTTTTACATCTGCAGTCACATTTGTGCATTGGGATGGGCACAAATTGCCAAATTTCAAGTAATTCATCTCTCTGGAATGATTTATTGCAACATACAAAGAAGTTCAAAGTAGTTTTCCTGCGTCTTGCACCACTTGGGGAAGTTGATGGCTTTGGGCATTGTTGGTTCTCTGAGAAGATCCTGACGTGCAGCAGTAAGGCAGCAGTCCACGGGCTTACTCCAGGAGTTCTTTTGCGTCTTAGCAGTGCAATGGGAATTCCTCCACGCTCCACCACTATGCAATGGCGGCAGAATATCTGCATAACCTATACAAACGTATCAAAACACAACATGACTCAACATGTTTATATCCATCTTCCTCAATACACTTTAAAAGCTTCACGAAGTCTGCATTTCTTCCAGGCTTTGCATACTTGGATCTCAATAAATAAATAAAGTCTAATAAAATATTTCAATGGTATCATTAATGTCACAGGCAACGTTTGGGATTTAGGGGTGGTGAAAGTTCCTTCCTTTAAAAGAAAATACTCCATTATCTGTTAGACACAATTAAAAGCTCCTCAAAACATCACAAAACAGATGCGAGAGTTCTGAAAATCCTGCTTTCTCTCTCATACGTACTTTTTGCTGCAGCACTGAACTTGAGTAACTCTTCAGTAGACAAATATTCTCAGCCGAGACATCATAAACAACAAAGGTAAGAGACCTTGCCTGCCTGCCCCACCGCACATCCCTGAAACTGCCTTTCACGTTTCTCCATTGCTCTTGTTGGTACCAGTGGGCAATAGGAGCACCTGGAATTGCATCACCAGCGATTTTGTCTCCCAAGGCTACTTTTTTACAAGCATCTTTTGAATCCTGCTGGGAAATAAGAAAAACGCACCACTTTTGACCAAAGGATTTTTGAAAGTACTAAATTATCAAAGCGGGTTCCTAAATAACTTTACAACTATGTGTCCTTTCTATTCCCGCATCTTGCTTGAGCACTAGCCAAACAACAGTTTCTGTGCCCTACTCTATGTGCTACAATAATAACATTAAACCCAGAAGTTTAAAGAAGAGGATTTTAACTAATAAACCACACCAGCCTGACAATTCTCAGGACAACAGTCTAGCTCCTCAGCAGTTTCATGTCTCTTCTCCCTTCAGAGTGGATTATGAGCAGTTAACCAGCCACAGAAAAGACAAAAATCCCTCAGCTATCAGAGGACTCAGATTTTACAAGATTATGCCTGTAAATATTCTGGTGCTTCCCACAGCATGGGTATCAGTAGCAGGACACCCAGGAACAAAAACTGCCATGGAAGTTGATCCACAAGGGCCAGCAGTTCCCAAAGTTTGGCCTGTGCAAACATTTCCCCCTACGCCCCAGAGCCTCACACGCTGAGGAGGACAAAGTAAGGCCGTGAGCTTTCTCCAAAAATCACCCGCAAAAATTAAAAAGTCAGGGGCACTGGCCTCAGTTTTATTAACAGAAACATTTTACGCTTCTGAGTCAGCAGCTATTCTGTCTATAATATAAACACCATCCTGCAAGTGCTTATTAAGTAAGGGTTAGCAACCTGCTCACCAGATACTTCAGAAAAGTCAGTGGTATTACCTTTGCTGCTTTTGAGTGTTAATTTACAAGGAATAAACAACCCAGCTTATCAATTGCTTGTGTGATCTATACTCATCTAACCCAATACATGATAAAAATAGCCTCCCGCCTGTATTAGAGACTAATGCTCTTGGAAAACTCAGGCAGATGACCACTCAGACAGCATGAGGGAGTAGAAAACCAGTAGTTCCATACATCTCCTACCCTACTGTTACCGTAAGTCGTGTTCGGTATCACTACGTCTATTGAATTTCTGTTTGAAGTCTGGAGTCAGTCTTCTGTCAGAAGATCTGGGTATTCTAATACTCAGAAAAAAAAAACTAAACAAAAAAAAAATAGAGCGCCACACTCCCACCTGTAACAGTTATCCACAGGGACAAAAAAAGGTATCTCTTACTGCCACCCATGGCACTCAGTAAACTGTGTGAGCAGATACATCCATACAGTAGCAATAGCCAATTTCACAGACACCTGGTGGTATTAACTCTGAACTGTCCATTTTCCTTAATATGTCCATGAACTATATTCCCTTTTTGCACTTTTCTTTTTTCCCCTCTCCTAGTAATTTATTTTACAAACTGCATCTAAGTTCTTCAGTTTGAATTGAAAACTCTTCCCGACTGTTGCTTTTTTAAAAGCACTTCCCTGTAACGTCAAGCAGTTCACAAACACCTGATAACACTTACCACGCTGACRTCTCTGGGCCTTATCATTACAGTGGAGGAAGTATTCAGTGTCAAACAGAAGAAAGCAGAGCACCCAAGAGAGAACACTGGTTTCTCATTGCTTCCTCTCCGGCTCCCATACGCCTGCTCCCTCTCCACGAAGAGCTCCAGTTCCTGTCCAGGCARCTCACCACATCCAGGCACATATGTAGTTACTCCTTTGCTTGCTGTTACGAAAAAAACTGTTTTCCTCTAGAGAACTGTTTCCATAAAGAAACACGGGATTTTCTTCCAAGTAACAAGGGATCGGATGAGAGGAAACGGCCTCAAGTTGCGCCAGGGAAGGTTTAGATTGGATATTAGGAAAAATTTCATCACTGAAAGGGTTCTTAAGCATTGGAACAGTCTGCCCAGGGAAGTGGTTGAGTCACCATCCCTGGAGGTATTTAAAAGATGTGTGGATGTGGTGCTTAGGAACATGGTTCAGTGGTGGACTTGGCAGTGCTAGGTTTACAGTTGGACTCTATGATCTTAAGGGTTTTTTCCAACCTAAATGATTCTATGATTCTAAAACCAGGTCTTTTCTCTAAGGGAAGCATGAAAAAAGTAATGTAACACAGATTTAGTCAGGGCGTGATCAAAACTGCTCTCCCCAATAAAGCGTACTCAGTGACTGTCCCTCTATAATGAACAGAAAACTCAACGTATTACTCACTCACAGAACATAAGGTGCTCAGCTACCCACTGCTTCAACCCCAGTACCTTGCCTCACTTCCATTCCCTTGCACACCAGAGAAGCTTAAGCACACCATACCCCTGAGGTAGTTAGGATGAAACGCAATACCTGCTAGGGAGAGAGGACTCGGGGCACACGGGCTAGGAGCACACCTTAGCAGAAATGACAGCAGGCAGGGTCACGCAGCTTTGTGAAAAGGGTACAATCTACATTCAATCCTCCTTAGTCCTTTCCTCATCCCACATCTTCCCTGAAGCAAGGGCTGTGATGGGCTGTGGGGAAACTCACTGTTACCTCTGCACTCCTAAAGGCGTGAGCCCCTTACAATATACAACTCAGGACTAAATGTTTTTTCTACAAGAACTGACAAAATAGTGGCGCACAGAGACCTGGCTGCCTCGCAGACTGTGGAATCCACAGCAAAGGAAATAGTTTGTGAAGTTTCTTTTTTACTGCACATATCCATAATTCCCACAAACTATAAGATTCAAGGTTCCCCGAATTCCTTCTACCCTAATCCTTGTTTCCTGAAGCTCCTCACCCTGGGCACCATGACATTCTCTACAGAAACAGSGAGGGGACTCCACCATTTCTCTTGTGCTGCACATAATCAGCTGGGCTTTATTTCCTCAGTAACAGCAGGAGTTTAAATTCAAGTAAAAGCCAAACTCCCTCCTATCATGAAAGTGCTATTCGTCAAGGAATCTCTCATTTACGTAAGACCTTCAATGACTTCTCTCTCCAGCATTTTCATAATTCTACGTTTGACCAGTGCTGTTGACCCAAACAACCTTCAACTCCCCGGAAAAGACCCGGAGGCAAGAGGATATTATACTCATTTGACAGTCAAACACACGTTTTGCAAAAAAATCAAAATAAAAATCCCAAACAAAACCCCAAACCTCAAAGACAATTACTTAAAGAAGTAAAGGGTGGAGTAGGAAAATATAAAGTCCCAGCATTTACAAGCAGATAAATAAATACCTAGAGAAAAAAGTGCAGAACAATTTCCTCTCTTTTGAATATAAAAACAAAAAGGAGAGTAAATGCAAATTTTTATTTGTCTCAAACATTTTCAGTAAGTCAACAGGCAAAATTTAATAAAACAACTCCATTTCTACTTATACTTTCCAGAACAGGATCACATGTTAAAATCAAGTAGAAGCTATGACTGAAGAGAGTCATAAGACTTCTGAACACACTCTGTATAGAAAACCAAAACTACTGCAACCACCAGAGAAAAGGCTTTCAGAAAAAATTTACAGATACTGCAGATATCTACACACACGCAGAATTAGGTAGGAACAAAGAGGACTTTTCATAGCTCAGTATATTTTGCAAACAACTTTTTTAAACATTGATTTAAATAAGAAAACACAGAAACACATTTTTCCTAACTTTTTACTTACCTAAATCTTGTAGTGCTATCTCAGAGGGAGCTAACCTCTACTACTTCTTGTGATTTGCTGTCACCCCTTCCTAAATTCCTCTCGGCTTTCTCCCAGGAGGCAATGGCTTTACAAATGTGTAAATAAAGGCTTAATGTGAGCTCCTTATTATCCTTACAAATGAAAAAAACCCAAACATGCAGTTTGACTCCCAAATCCATGAGGTTCTATGTAGCCAACAATTGCAAAAGAGTAACTTTGTAGTTATAAGGCATATAAAGTTGAAATGGAGGTCACTGACCAATTCTGCAAAGATTTACACAGATCCTTACATGAACATGGCGTGATTAATCCGACTGATGTCACTAGCGCTGCTTGCAATACACAGAGTGGAGCACGGGTGTGCCTCTTCACCAGATTTGAGCCTAGGACTCCAATGAAGAGGTCTCATGCAACTTGCTGCCATCACTTTCCAGAGCAGAACTATATTTTAGGGCTTTGTATGCTACCATCCTTCACTTCAGCCCAAAAACAGCTTTTGGTCTTCAGTTCTGAGCCCCTTCTTAAGCATCTACACTCTGCGTTCTCTTTTCAGATGTTAGGAACAAACAGGTGTATGTGAAAATATGGATTCTGTCATTTCTTATGACTCACCCAAGTAACAGTTTGTCAAGTCCCAGCAGACACTTCCAAAAGGGGCAGATGTTAGTCACTCATCAGTTTAGCCATAGGCACAAGAAGTGCACCCATTAATATTTCTGTTCTGCAGGCAGTCAGAGAAGTATCATTTTCTTCATGAATATGGTAGTCTTTGAACTCTGCACATTTTAAAAGAGGAGTCGTCACAATTAAAATATGTTAGAAGCAAAACACAGAACATTTTACTTGGGAAGCTTAGTCCCTCAAAAACCAAGTGACACTGCACAGGAAATACAAGCCCCACCTTGCAATTTTTTCTCTTCCRGGCAGGCCTTTCCATCCACACAGGTGTTTTTTTAAAGGACAGAGAATATTATTGGACTGGCTTTACCACCAAAAAAAGCAAGCAGAAGTTGGCCATAAGGTAAAAAAAAAAACCCAAAATAAAAAAATTGTTGTCAACTAAGAACTCCAAACTTGTGTACTGAAGCTTGTTCTCCATTCATGAAATGGAAGCACAGATTTCCTACCCTGCAAATCCAACTGGTGGGATGCTGTCCACTGCAGTTCCCAGAGGAAGGCACCCTCCACCCACACCTCAGCCACTCCGCGGGAGGAAGTAGCATCTGCGCTTACTTACAAAGAGGAAAACCTTCTCAGCACGCGCTCCCGGGTGGCCCACTGGACGGAACCGTTCAGACACACAGGCGGAGGCACACCTGGTCTTCTCCACCTGGTCTGACTTCAGGCTTGAGCTAGCAATGGAGCTGCTCGAGCTCTACCGGCCTGAGACAGTGTTGCGTACGCACTCAAGAACAACTGAGGGCTGGGAAACTGAGAGCAAAACAGCACTACATTTGGAGATTTAGTTACTTTCTACATTAGGCAGAATTGGTGGTTGTAGAAATCACAGTTTTCGATTTAGGAATCTAAAAGTCCACATTAAGACTTCAGGTGTTCAAGGGGAATTTATTTGACGTGGGAAATATCTATCATGGGAAAGTTTCATTTTCTTCTGTATTACAGACAGTATGAAATACACATTTATAAATATAATTTGACATGTAGAAATACAAAATGTATCTAAATTCACTAAGTTGCCAAGTCTATGGAAATTTTAAAAATGATTTTCCTACAACTTTAAATGACAGAAATACAGTATTTGCATTTGTCTTTGCTCGCAAGGAAATAAACAACTACAGTCCAATTTCCTAAATTACCATGACAGTGCTTTTTCAAGACAAACTAACTGAGCTCAGACAACAGAAACTGATTTTTCAATTAATTTCTTGCTACATCATCTTGGTGATATAACAAGCCATTAGAGAAGTATTTTGTCTTGCTTTCCTTTAGTATTATGTCAGAAAAAACACCACAACGACCTGTTTGCCACAAAAAGGGCACTGAGAAATGTCATTTGTCTTAATATGCTAAACTGCTGATCTAAATCCTTTGTAAACAACTGGACAAATGCATAAATTACATCTTTATGCTCAGGTGACATTTTGTTTTCATGGATAATGTCAATAAACTGATTTTCAAAGCCAAAGGGGCAGGCACATGCCCTGATGGTGAAGTATGAACTGAAAAAAAGGAAAAAAAATATATTATTAGGATTTCAGTCAGGCATACTACAATGTAACTGATATTTTGTTGAGGAAACTTTCAAATCTCATACTCCATCCTTTATTATGCTCTTCAAATCCACCTGAATAACCTTAGCAGATATCACTACCCAAGGTATTCAGCTTCTTTGCAAATCCAGCTGCTTGCTCGGTAACTAAGTGCTAGTTACAACTAAAAATTTACAAAAATAGCTTCAAAGGGAGTCAATCAAAATTTCTGACATAATAGCCTAGGGAAATACTGAATAGATTTTTATTTAAATTGGTTATTAGCTCTCGGTATCCCAATAGCAGTGTGGCTGTGCAGAAAAATCTGTCCTCTAGTTTTAAGTTTGTATCACTTTACAAGGCAGAACATCACTCGTAAGGGGGCACAATGCAAGTGCTAACCCCTAAGTATCTGCACTGATTTGAAACTCCTTCATCTGTGTTGTGATGATATTATTTTCACTTTGGTGTGAGGAATTCTTTTCATCGATGTAAGCGAGGTTTGTGAAGATTGTGTGATGAATTTAACAATAATTCTAGACCAAGCTAGGTCTTCTTAAGAAACGGTTCAAATACTGAGACCACCCTTTCTCACAGAATTTATTTTGACTTGCAAAAGTTTCCTCTATTAGARACTATCACTTAGTAATTACAAGTGCTGTGCAATCAAAAGAATCACAGAAAATGCATCTGGAAAGAAATTTTAGAGGTTAYCTAGTCCACCTAAGTGCATCAAGACAAAAATAAAAAAAGGTATACTTGTCCTAACAAATATGTGTGTTGCTTTTCCTGAAAATGACGGCCTTCATAATCTCAGGAGATAATCTCTTATAGTGAGAATATATTTCCGGGTTCACCAAGAACACACACAAAAAAAACCCAACCAAAAGCTTTTAAAGATGTTTTCTTGCTAAATGGATTTTATAGCTATTGTAAGGGACGGGGCATTAGCTATTACTGTCAACAGTGAGAACTAGCAATACAGCCCCCAGCTCTGCCACAAATTTCCAACCTGACTATGAACAAGTCTCCTTTTTGGCAAGCCTTTGTAGACTGAGTTCTGCAGGGAAAATACTCAATATGCATATGCAAAACACTGAGCACTGTTGGATCTTGAACTCATCTAGAATCTCTATTCTTTACTGTTTACAGTTAAAGAATAGAAATGTTGTTTCATTTTCAAAAGATATGCAGATATGCATATAAGGCACTTGATTGCCACTGAGAAGTTTGATGAACAGGGGAGAAAGGTGAAACACAACTACACTGTCAATCACAACTAATAATAATTACTGTTGCAATTGCATTTGCTCTACAGCAATAACACAAAGATCATTTCCTAGTCAATGCATCTATCACATACTGATATCCACTGATGCACAGAGTTATAAAGAAGGCTGCAAACAAGTAAGTATAGTCAAGAGTGGGGAAGTCAAATCAGGAAGATATGACTTCCAAATACAGACGACTGACATACCGAAAGGCTGACTGAGGAACATACACTGAACTTCCAGAAAAGACAATAAAAAAGCTACTTTCACAGTGATTCATGTCCTGCTTAAGAACACGGCTCAATCTGGTACTATGTTCCATACAGCGACAAATATGGCAGACACTTACAACCCAGGCATCAGCTAAATTAGCAAAACATACCAATGACCTAATTGTTTCCATAACAATATAGGCATGATGTCAGCCTGGCTCTAGTGGTAAACCAGTGACTAATCTCACACTTGGTATCTACAGAAACAGGACTTAACTATTCCACACAAAGTTACAAATACAGTAACATCACTAAGACGTACAAAAGATATGAGGGGAAAAAAGCTTATGCTGGCATAAACGGTGAAATTCCACTGAGTAATAAATATCACTGGACTACCAAATGCTGGCATTGTAGTCCAACACAATTAGCAAAAACAGAATATCCACCTGGCTTTGACAGCATTTATATAAGCAACATAACATTCCTGTAACATAGACAGGGACGTTGCTGCAGGGCCAGTAACTTGATAGGAGGGTTCAAAGTTGGAATGTCCATAAAAATGTGTTAGTCATTGAAACAATGCCTTATGACATACCAAGGATTTTACTCAAACCAGAATATATTTAATAACTAGTATTTCAGAAACAATCATTCTTTGCACAAACTATTTTTTCTTTCACTTACATTACAAATAACTCCCCTCCACCCACACTCCTCAGCTAAGGATGAAACATGTTGTCAATTTTGCAGATGAGTAAACYGGATCACATGGCTGACAAGTTTGACTTGTTTCTTAAAGATAAGGATTTAAATAAAAAATTCCTTCTCTGAAATAAATAGATTTTCACTAGCACAGAAGTAGGGTAGGTGAGAAAAGAATTTTTTTCTTGTATTTTTTTCTTGATCAGCATGGCAGTGGCAGGGTCAGTTACAGGATGAAGAGTTTTCAGTTCTTTTTTCTGACTGAAACAGACGTTCCCTCTGGAGAATTCACCATCAGACAGACAAATGAGAATCACAGCCCTTTCCTGTGCGAGGCAAAGCACCAAAAATTACACAGGTCTCAAGATACTTGTTCAACTCCCAGTCTCTCACAACTCAAACATTCTGACATCTAAATTCACATATTTCCTCTGAGCATGCTTAAGAGAGAAATGTCATTCTCCTGACCAGCCACATGTGCAATCTGAAGTGGAGAAAGTTTAAAAAAAAAAAAACACTTGGGCTACTGAAAGGAAAAACAGAGACTGTACTGCACTGTAGCAACGCTATTGTTTGTCAGCCTTAAGCAATAAAGTATCATGGGCATAAACATGCCATGGAAAGTTCTCAAGGAAAACCAGTCTGGTCTCTTAATGGTAGGAGAGAATATCAGGGAGGAGAACTAAGAGCTCAATAATTAAAGCTGAGCATAGACCTTTGTTTAAGAAAGGAGTTTCAAAGCTAAGCCTACATACAGCTTCATGTACCTCCAAACTTCAGTCGCATTGTAAAAATACCCCTGCCAGTTTTAAACTGCCTTGTTCAAGTACTAGTGCAGCCACATCAGCACAAAGCTCAACACAGGTTTATTAATCCCRAAACACAGGCCCAACCTCAGGCTTTAGTAAAAACTAGGCACGCATCGTTGTAAGAGAAGTGGCGCATATGTGAAGCCATTAGGTCAAAGTATTCCTGAGATTGGAACACGCAGGAAAAAAAACCAACCTGACAGTATGTGAATGTTACTGGTGAAAAAACCCATTATTCTTATTTTTCCTCCTATTCACTATGAATAAGGCTGTTTACTATTGAGCTGGAAATGTCACAGAAGAAATGCAACTTCATAGTTTTTGAAAATTTTAAACCCCAACCTGGGAATCAAATTGAACCTTTGTACAAAGCAATACAACTTCTCTAATTCCAGTGGAACCACAGCTGCTTATGTTTAGAGCCGAAAATAGTCCACTACAGTTTCTGCCCTTGGAAAGCGCTGTCCTATGTTTGCTTCAGAGGAGTTGCATGGTTTAAGCAGGCACTTCAAATTTATTTTCAGTCAAGATGGTGGAAAATAACCACATTGATTTAGTTAGTGATCAGTTCTATTGCTAAAACTGACAGAAATCTTATTCTCTTCTTTGCTAAGCCCCTCTTATTTTAGAGGAAGCTGAGGCTGTTACAGCTGGGCAAGCCTCTGCAGTTASATGAATGTCACAGGTTGTTTCGGATCCCAGGAATACAGTGATGGTCACTTCAGATCATTTATTCACTCAGAGAACTTCTACGCTTCATGTGACAGAAGGTAATACTTGATGGCTCAGTGGATGATCATGAATGTTCATAGTACAAATAAATACACCTAATAATGCTATGCTGCATATCACAGACACATATGTTTCCTCCTACAATTTAGTTAGCTTAACTGCTAGCATGAAGCATAAAGACGGGGTAAATCCATTCACTCTCTTTTGACAGAAGAGCAAAATAAACAGTACATTCTACAAAGGCAGATTAACTCTTTTTTACCCATGATGTCTTAAAAGAGTATCTATACTCAGTAAGATGTATTTTTTTTAACTTTAAAAGACTGCTCAGATATGAATGTTCCATTTATTATCAAAAGCATTGCTTACTATGATCCTGTCTTCCTGCATGGAGGCATTAAAGTGCAGTTCAAAATCCAGTTGTCTTCTATTCAAGTGGTCTTTTTGCATTCTATGAAACAGATGCAGACTTCATCTGCTTACAGTAAGCTCAGTGTACAGGTAAGTGCAAAGATCTGAGTTCTGAAAACATATATAAGGACAAATGGTAATTAGAAAAAGGATTAAAACATGACATAAGACAGTAGTTACTCTCATGRCTGTTGCATAATTCCGTATGGCTTGGAAACATCATTAACAAAGGAATTGTGCCTAAGGGAGCAGTCTACGTTTGCAAATAAAACTAGCTGTCAACACTGGCAGTTACACCCACTGCTGGCAATTGACTATTCAATAAGGAAGACCAAAGAAACCTCTAGTGAACATCTAAATAAACTAATATGTTAGGCAGTGTATCTGGAGGGGGGGGAAATGATGCTGGCATTGGACAAGTATAAAAACAACAGACCAGTGAATCCTCAGATACCAAACCACACTGAGCATATGCTTCAGCCAACACATGTACCTGTGGAGTTGCATCTCCAGTGTACTAAGTCACTCAGCTGTCAAGAGAAAAGGTGAAGAAACATGAAATGAAAAGGTTTACAGAGCTGAAGACAAACAGCTAAAATTCCACCTGCGTATGAACTGGAGGCTAGTGTCACCTTTGGATATTGGGATGCTCAAGACGGAAAGAGAAAGAAATTGTAGACTGAAGCCTCTACATGAATAAAATGCATTTGCAATAAATTGATGCTGCAGTATTCCTCTCAAGGCATTTTGGCAGGCTGAATTAAGTATAGAGAAAGTCTGAGGTGGAATGCCCCTTGCATAAACCAAAAATTAAGAGTTTTTTTGGTTTGGTTTGGTTTTTTTTCCCAGATTATCTTCTGAGTCATAGGAGAACACTAAATTTTTTGGACAGTTTATAACTTAGAAAACAAAATAAATTTACAGACACTGAAGGCGTGAATAATAACCATAAGGAATAGGTCATAGGCTCCTAACTGAGCACAGTCAGAGCCAAAACTTTTCATGAGATTTGCTCCAAACTTCAGTATAATCAAGACACAGAGGTTTTGTTCTCACAAATTTTGGCATGGTGCCTTTTAAGATAAAGCATGTAAGTGGCAAGATCTTTTTATGCTCATCTGTAAGATACACTTATTGCAATTATTACATTACTGTGTTTAACGTAAGAAGCACGATGTGAAGACTGCAGACCACAGTAAACAGCAAACATCCAGCAAGTATGTTCCAAAATTAATGATCAAACTGTTGAAATGCCAGACTGAAACAAGCACCCAGTAATGAGTTGTTACTGACAGAAACTTTGCTTTTCACCACTCAAGTTTTCATCAGACAGATGATTCTAAATAACAAGAGCAAGGTTTCTCATCTCTGAAAGCAAAGCTCAGTTCTCTTATTGAAAGGTTAACTCTGAAAGCATTTGTGTGGGCRGGCAGCGAAACAAAGAAAATTTTCATTTGATAAAATTAGATATTCTTTGTAGAAATACRTAATTCTATTTAGTGAAAGAGAGAGAGGCATCCAAGCCTCCATGATCACATACTTTCCCTTGAATAAAATAAATGAATAAAAAATACACAACAGAATACATTGCAAACATAAGCTGGATTTGATTCGGTTTTATGTTTTGGGTAAATCAGTCCTTCCCTGCCTAATTTTTCTAGCATTACCATYCAGAACGAAGAATATGGGAGAAAACTGCCTCTGTGGAGTCACGGAGACAGTAACTGGAAGGGGCTGTTCCTTCACAGGGCAGTCATGATAAACAGGAAAACAAAATATGCATTTCAGTGGTATTAGGCCAGGAAATACCCCACTAAAGTTTTGTGACTGTACAATTACAAACTTCGATTTTTAAAAATAAGTTGCTGTTCTTCTTGACAGTTGTTGAACTTGGTTTCCAGTGAAGGAGTCTCGCAGAACTGCATTTACTTTATCATGTTGCTAACGCACACAGGCAGACTTGTAGGACAAGCCCTGGTGCTTGGATTGCTTTGCTTGCCCTTCTTTACCTTCAACAGCTTGCAGTGCTGCTGAAATACACTCCCTGCACCAGCATGCTGCCGATGAGSTCACTCCCTGGCAGGTCACAGCAATCTCCTGTGCATACGCCTGTGAAGCTAAGGCATAATTTATTCTAATATTTAGAATATAAAGTTAACACATCAAAGCAGATCCGGACAGGGATCCTTTCAACACCTTCCTGTGCCACACCTTAATTGTCTTAAGAGAGTGAATGATGCATTATGYGGTTTATTTCCTTTCCTTCTTCCCTTCACCCAAGCTGAACATGTTATTTCTAGCATTCTTGCATATTAAAGCAGTCATAAGTGAGCGAAGTTATGCAAACTTAAAAAAATTAAATCTGAAGTAACGAAGAACTCATCAAACTTTGCCATGTTGTCTAAATGAGCTCTCTTCAAAAGCACAGCCATCTTCCCAGTTCTTCAGGGGATGAGGGAGGATACAACTGAGTCATTCTCCAAACCATTTGTGCCTTCTTGGGTAAGAGAATACTACTTAGTAGAACACTGTTAATAGCCAGCAAATCTCCACTAAACGCAAGGCATCAGCTTGACCATCTCTGTATTACACCAGAAAAGCTACAGACTTTTAAAGTAAACTTATTCTATAACATTTCACGTTAAATAAATAAATACAGTAACAGGAAGAGTTTCAACAGAGTACCACTCTCTATYGTAGAGTGCAATGTTTCTACGAAAAAAGAGATCTCCTACAGTTTCTAATYGTTCCACTGATATGCTCTTCATAGTGTGGGAAGTAAGACGACATAAAACAAAACCGACCTGTATATATTCATGCAAAATTGGACAGTTCTTAGGTTAACCCAAATCACAATCCAGATTAAAAAAAAAAGTGCTTATTACAAATTGCAAGCAGTGTATTTGTCTCGCTGGGAAGTATCTGTCCAGAGTACTGTATGGTTTTCATTTATTATTGAAATGAAACTGAGCATCTGTTTTGGCTCTAGACTTAAAGCAGAGCAAAATAAMGAACAAAGACTGGCACTTTTCTGAAGCAATAAAATGGAGGGGGGRAAAAAAAAAATCAGAGGTTATTATCTAAATGACTCCACCTCTCCATTCTTTCAAATACAGAGATTATTGGAGAGATTATCCAAGCTRCTGAAACTTGGGGAAGCCTCAGATAACTACTAAAAATTTAATATTGTAACAATATTTTTAAAGGGCTAATGGAAAGACCTGAGATATGGATGGATTAATCTGACATCAGTGCAGATCAAAGTAGATGATGTGGAAGAATTAAAGGGTATTAGCACCACAAATACCAGTCACACAGAAAAGGCACCAAACACAGCAGGTGCACTCCTCGATTCAGTCAGAAGTCCTATTACAAACCAAATACAACATCACATCCTTAGCCTCTTGAAAAGCACTGGACCTAGTACCACCTGACATTTTTGTTAAAACAGGATGACGGTAGTGATTTTTATTTTAGCAGAGAAGAAACACAAAGCTAAATGGCTTGAAGCCAAAGTTAGGTAAAGTCACTCTAGAATAAACGCATACATTTAAAGTGGGGGTAATTAACCACTGAGACAACCTAGCTGAAGGCAAGACAGAGTCATTGTCATTTGACATGTTTAATATGGAAATGAGATGCCTGGAGATGGAATCGCAGAGCTGTGGGCCTCTCAGGCAAACACACTACCAGTACTCTTCCTTCTCTTCTGCATAGAAAACAATGTAGTTTGAGTACGTCTGCTCATGGCAGCTGCAGCAGAGTAACACGGAGAGATTTCTTTCTTTCTCTCTTGGTTTGAGCATATTTTACAGTAACATATGTCTGGCAAAAGGCTGGCATAAACTTTGGATCCCAAAAGACAAATATCATTTAATAATTAATGCAGAAATCCTAACCCAGKTAATTTTGTTGTTGAGTCTGTACAACATGTTGATGATGTAAGAACTACTATAAATAAAATAGGGTCAGATAATTAGGGGATTCCAAACTGGGATTCAGATACTCCACTGGRGTAGACTAAAAAGTCCACAAGAGAGAGAATCAGATTTAGATAAGGCTAAAGTGTTCTTGTATGATTAGAAGGAGAAATATTACAGAGTATAGCGTCAGCAGGAGAAAACTATTCAACAGATCAAAGGAAACTGAAGCTCAGTCACAGTCCTTGCCATATATACACTGAGCCAGAGAGGGGTGACACTACCTGAAATTTGGACTGGCAACCTGCAAAACCACCATAAAAACCCTGTTTATAGAAAATAATCACAGAACTATTGCTCATGTCTCAGTTCAGCAAAAATACAATTATTTGATATGAAGATTTTGGAACCCAAGTATAGAGAAGGCTTAAAATTGTTTTTCATCAAAGGTGTGACATATCGAAAATTCAAAAGACCATCAATGGCCCTGTTATAAAAGCATGAGGGATGCAAGAATAAGCTTTAATGATAACATGGAATTAGAAGCCATCATAAAAACAGAGGGCTGGGTATCATAGATGATGAATCAGATGACCCTCAGAATTTCAATAACAGAGATGAAATGAAATCCAGTAATACACAGTGAAGGGTCATGCATTTGTGGATTAATCAAAAATACTTATACTATTAGAAGACGTTTCTAAATTTGAAGAATGACAACAAAGGAAGAATTTGAATGCAATAGCTGATCTCACGAAGACTATAAACTGTCAGTATAATACGACTGAAAAAGTAAAATGTGATCTTCTGAAGTATCAGGAGAATTATTTCTAGTAAAAGAAAAAGATTAGTATTACTAAAYGTTCATTTAATACCAGCAACAGCCCTAATAACTCATGTTGAGAAAAAGATGAATTCACTATATAGGAAGTGCAGAGAAAAGCTACAGATTGACCTGGGGAACAGAGAACATATCACCTGACAGAGGAGTAGAAAAGCTTGGCTTGTTTATAGTGATAAAATAAAGACTTGAGGAGGTCGTAAATGTTGTTTATAAGTATGCTATTGGAGAAATGGACACTAGCACCATGTACACTAGTAAACTAGACAGTTCCAAAGCATTAGCTTGACCATTGCCCTGCTGCTTAACTACCTGAGCAGTRTAAACACAGTTAATAAAAATCAGCGAATGGGAAGCGTTGTTCTCATTTAACAACTTTAATGATGCTCAAATTACAAGGGCACACGTGAAGCAGCCTTAATACTAGTTTGCTTAACTAAAGAAATCAAGTGTTGGCAACAGTATTGCAAGGGTGGTGACAGGAAGGGGCACAGGAGAGGAATATATCCTTGAAGCCATTGGTTGCCTTATTCAAACTTTTCCTTCTCCTCCTAGAGCAAGAAAGAATCCTTTGAAATATCASAACTTAATTTTTCAGAAACTCTCCAACTACCCCTTGCCTTCCGTTTCTTTTACAAAAATGACCCATTGTGATTAAGGTTTAGTGGGATATGATTTGCTGAAGCAATTTTTCTGTACAAAACAATGAGCCAAATTCAACTTGGAAATAACACCAGGGACAAATGTCCATCACAAAAGAAAAAATGTCAGTAAGAATTAATGTTTCATGACACTTGAGTGTCAGTGAAGGAGAAAAGCATACCACCAGGTGGGKTTTTTTATTTAGTCCTAATTGTCAAATAAAAGCCACAGCTGATGGATGATTACACGCTCACAACTCATCATTTACCCGGAATACACCAACAATGTTTTTGAAAAGACTCAACTTTTGTTGTCTAGACTGGCACTACACTATCAGATACATCAGAGAATGCTTCCCTGCATCTGTCAAAAGTAGAAATAAGAAATAAATATATACATGTGTTAAATATGTGAAACTACTAGTGTCATGAACCTTGCTGCCAAGACGCAAGCAAGGCTGTAGAACAACCAATGATGACAGATTATCACTTGTAAACTGTAACTTTATGCCCAGTGGTCAAGGACTCTCTGAGAGTGTTCCCAGTGTCGATGTGTAAACATGTTTATCTTGCAAATGCATATTCTTGCCTACATGAACCCCACAGGTGTATCCATATATTCTTTCATACAGCTTCACAAATGCACTGGCTGCTTCCAGGCTTTACAAGTAATTCTTTCTCATTTAAATGGCTTGTTAAAATTAAGAGTTACCACCAGAAACCTATGAGGGTTGGTTTTTTTCAATCRAGAAAATTAAAATGAAAAAGACCTGCTAAAATAAAAAGTTCGCTCTTGGTCCAACCCAGCAAAACCTTTTACATTCTTAATGTCAGAAATAAAAATAAAAACAGGGTCAATCTGATCATCTTCACATTTTGACTATGAAATACTTCATCAGAAATTGTCTAATTACTGAATGCTTACAATCTCAACTAACACACAGAAAGATGACTGTATCACATACATACTATCAGGTATGCATGAGCACTGGAACCAGTGGTCAGAACAACATAATTAGCCCAGAACAAAGCAACCTCGGATCATACTGTTTGCATGACATAAGATGTTTTTTGCATATACCTGATCACATATCAGTGTAAAACAGATCAGACCAAAGCCACAGGACCCTTAATCTTTTTTTTTTCATGACAATGAGATAGCACAAAATAAGCCATCCAGAGACTGCATGTACAGAAGAACTTGTATCTGCAAGTTACAAGACCGTACTAAGAATAATACTCTGTTCATCAGCCTACAGAACAACCGATACCAACCACACGCAGCCCAAATGCATTGCAGTGTCACCTAACGATATACCCATGGAATTAATAAGTAATATACTAGGCATGGCATGCCAAGTGGCCTCTATCACCCAAGCTTTCTACTAGCTTTTCTGACTCAATGAGAATGTAGGTTGAGGTAAATTCTGCCCTTTTTAACGAGAACAAATCAGGTATCAGGAGATGTTCCGAACAAGCAAGTTAATTAAAGACCTGAGCTCTATCTGCATGGACATTTCTGCAACCCACTGACACTGCACCTCTGCCTTTTTGTTCAAGGACAAAGTTGATTTACATAATTTGTGATACACATAGATGGATTTCAATAGCAAAGACAATTATCCATGCTCATAAAATTAGCCAGTGCAGCCAAGAGACATCAGATTTAAAATAACCGTTTTCAGTGCCTAATACTGTGTCTAAGACACAATGCACCAACACATATGCAGTGCTCCGAACATGGGCTAAACCATCGCCCCCGCTGCAATCTACAGCACTTTTGACAGTTCTTGTTTGCCTTCTACTCAAAAATCTGTTGTTGCTCCCTTACTCCACAGGGGAAGGCTGGAAGAGCTCCATCAGCTTTAGAAGGTTACAGTGACACCTGAATGAAGCGGAATGGCAGGAAGGGAGGATGACTTCCCCTCTTTCTCCCAATTTCTGTGTTCTGAGTACTCTAGTTTTCCTTTTCATCATCCTTCTTACTCAGTTGCTAATCAGACTTCTCCAGTGATGAAGGACCCTCTAAATCTTCACATTTTGTTCGTGTAAGAAAGTTGAAAGAAGGCTTGCATGCCCTCTTTAAAGGGAGTCCTATTACTGTCTTAAAACTATTTTAAGAAGACTTCAAGCTAGCATTTCTTTCAACACTTAAGCATGGAGAACAAGATTAGATATGTATTTGCTCTGATAAAAAGAGTTAGCAAGGGATTTATTACATTGCTAGTTCGTCTCGCAAGCTCTGCTTACAGCAGATGCTGACCCCTGTAGTCATAAATTCAACCCAACCACAGAATAGTGATTCAACTTTCTTTTTAATCAGACAGAGGAAAGTATCATTTCACTGGCATGTCGCTGGCTTGACAATTACTGGAGGAGCAGTTACCCAGTTGCTGAAAGTCCAAAGACTCTCTGGCTCCCCTTTTAATGGGGACTATGTGACATGAAAGAAAAAGAAGCCAAACTAAACAATGACATCCACCTCCCAATCTTATGCAAGAAACATGATCATCTTCAGAAGACTTCCTATTTATAACCTCCTAACTACCACGCAACCCCAAATATACTACACACTATGCAACAGAACTTCAGAGAAACCAGGGCCTGTGCCCTAAAGCACGTACACTTTTCCAACTGCAGTGGCTAATATAAAAAGGTATTACCTCTACCTACRAATTTTGTCTTCTGTATAGTCATGCAGCATATTTTGTATGCTGTTAGCTATTTAGTTTGCCCCCAACATTGATATATATCAGTCATACTTTTGGCACATGAATTGACCCACACAACTTTTCTCGGCACTGTTCAGGTTAAAAATCTAGCCTTGAAATTAAACTGAAAGTCTTATTTTTGCTAATCTTTCACCCTAACTACTCAAACCAGTGACGACTGTTAATGTTGCACAGCTCCACAAACCAGATCTATTTAATCCGTCACACAGCTTCTGTTTTTCATTTAAGGATTCCCAACAATTGACACATACACTTATCCACAATCCATTTTACATCCATTAAGAAGTGGATGACTGCACGTAACTTCCTGAAAGCCTCCTTCTCTGAAGGAGAAAGTRCAGCTTGATTACAAGCCACCGCTGTATTTTATTCCAACAATGAAAGTTGGCAGGCAGTGGGGGAACTGTTTAAGTTTATAGTCACAAGCTGGCAAACACTGGAGAAGGTGAAGTGCTAAATCGGTGCACCTGCTTGCATCCTGGATGCTAGCCTGCCCTAG
Source organism: Phoebastria nigripes (assembly GCA_035582835.1). Taxonomy (NCBI): domain Eukaryota; kingdom Metazoa; phylum Chordata; class Aves; order Procellariiformes; family Diomedeidae; genus Phoebastria; species Phoebastria nigripes. Next base: position 461,647 of record JAYKAV010003143.1, on the reverse strand, counting down.
CCAGAGTAACTCTTTAGGGGCACTCCCCTGGTACAGAAGTAGCCAGCAAGCTGTTTATGAGGTGGAGTGATTCAGAGGGCAGACTAAAAAAAAAAAAAAAAAAAAAAAAAAAAAATCTTTTTCCCAGCCAAAACCAATTCCTTGATCTGGTTCACTGTGTAGCCATATGAACAGCCCTGCCACGCAACAGAGGAAGAAACAGAGGATGGAAACAAATAATCACGTCTCCTTCAGCCAGCTTAAACAGTACTGCATCTGAATGCCAAGCAAGAAATAAACAAACAACTAAACTACCAGTTGAAAAATAAGAAATGGAAAAGCAAATATCTTCTCCAAAATTGGGGAAAATTTATTCTGTGCAAGGGACCTGCTATACTGGTTGAGTCTAAATATTGTTTGCGGGCATACTTGCCCAAAGATTAATTTCATTTTTAATAGACTAGCTAGGAATAGAAAAGCACATGAGAATGTAAACAAACTGGTCAGGTAATGGAGCTTGAAGATGCTTACCTTAACTACAGAAACAAAATTCATCAGTGATGCCTGGTATCAGGTGAAGGCAGCTAGCCCATAAAAACAAATTTGTTGCAACAATGTTGCTGTGTTTCACATTAGATATGAAGTGCTATTGACCAGGTCTAACTGCTACTTTAACATAATAAACAAAAGCTAAATGAAGGAGCCAAAGGACATAGGCAATTTGAGAAACTCTCTCTCTACATAGCTAGAGGATTTTATTTTATCATATATCCTACATCAAACACAACACAAAAAGGTCACTCAGTAGTTTTAAAGTCACATACGGAAACAGCAGACTTATCAGCCAACTCTACAGTGTAACGCAAGGGAAAGAATATAGGGTGCTCTTCTCCCCGCTTAGCCTCATCTCACTGCTTTCTACCTACGTGTGGAATTCCACAGCACTATCAGCCCATTCAAGAGAGAGCTGCTGCTATCCCACCCTCCCTCTTGCTCCCATTTTGCAGTCCTGCCCCTTCCACTGCACCGCTGGCACAATCACACACCGACCTAATTCAGGACACTGAGCAAAACCTAACCCTGCTGAAAGAGAACCCATGTTTAGCTGTTTCAGCTTCTTAAAACAGCTTGCCACTCAGCTAAAAAAGCATCACAGCCAGCACATGAGAGAAGATAGATAAGACAATGGCAGCCCTGAGTAAGCTCAATCCAAGCTAACGGGGACCAGCAGCCTTAGAAAGATGAGTTTGTTATTAAGATGTAGGTTTGGAGGTCTGCCAACAGGCATATCACTCAGGGCTGCCCAACAATGCATTAGTACCTCAGGTTAAACAAAGATTCATGTCAAGAAGAGCATGCTAAGCACAGGTGATGGAATGAGGTTCACTCCTGATTTTCTTCACTCATGTTTTTTTAAAACTCCAATCCGACTCACAGTTCAGAAGTTATTTCAGCAGGAAAATAGTTGGAAATAGCATTTTTGGAAAATAAAACAATGTAGCTAGGAATTAAACTCACAAATGGATGAAACCAGCTGCTCTGCCTTTGCCTCTCAGTTCTGCCTGTACATAACACTCATCACACGTTCTTGTGGTAGAAGAAAATTCAAAGAAAAGCTGCGCTATATTCTAACAATAATTACAACAATAACCACCACTGTAAAATTGGCATAATTCCTATCAGTGGAACAGACTAACAGAAGTGGGAGTTGCTATACCTTTGAAAAAAGTTAAAGACCCAAGAGGAATTTGGTTGCAAAAGCATGGCTTGCAGCTGAAAGCAGCACTGAGAGATCAGAACACAGCTGAAAACAAGAGTGCTGGTAGAATAGTTGTGGAATGACTGAACAGTCCCAGATCCACTTAAAGCATTTTACTCAAAGTAAAAGAAACCAAAAAATGAGCAGAACCTCACAGGAAGGAGAACACCCAAATTTAAATAATGAAATTATATATGACACGTCTGCTCTCCCTTTTGTGCCATTCCCTTTCCAAATGAATGATTAAAAAAAATTTGACGACTACTCTATAGCTTCGACTCTACTCCATTAAAGGCAATATAAAATCTTTCTGGCTCTACTTTCAAAACCACTTGACTTTGTATTTTTCTAACTAAACGGTAACCCAGCAAGAATGTTAACTTTGTCTATGCAAATGAAGACGTGTAATGAGCAGACAGCAACATTTTATCACACTTACAAGAAACAAACATGTTGTTATTCCAGTTATATATATCACAAAAGCGAAGGCYAGAAAAACAATAAGGTCTTTGGAGGGATGATGCTACAGACAATTAAAGGAAAGGGATATGCCTCTTAAAGGACATCATAAAAAGCTGACAAAACCTGCTGCTTTAAAGGAAGCAGTCACTTATTAATGACAAAGACTTAAGATCAATACAAGTAGGAGAATGCTGACCTGGTCCCTTAATAGAAAAGATTGTCTCAGAAAGAGTTCTTACTGCTAAATGCTTCGCTGTGCAAGATCATTACAGTACCAAGTACCCTTTTTCCACTCCCAGATCGTGAGAAAAGAACACTTCATTAACTCCTGTTAAGAGCAAAAAGAGGAATTATCTTCTGGTTGGAAAATTTATGCGTCTGTACAGAGCCCCTTCCTCTCTGCCTGGTGTGCTGACAGCTCCCCCTTCTGTTCCAATCGACTTTAACCATCTTTCAGAGCATACACATACTTCCTAGTTAGTAAGAAAATGGTCTATCTGCTAAGAAAGGACAATCTGTATTATGCCCCATGCCCCTTAACATATGCAGGTCAAAATACCATGCTCACATTTTATAAGAGAAATACAACCTGATGACGAACATCACAAACCATAACCATTCCCAGAAGCACTATTTCTTCTGTTAAAAGCACTTTCAATTACAGCACTTTAGTAGTGTTTCAATACAAAAAAATACTTCCTCTTTGTCCTAATTAATGTTCATATTTAAGTCTGCATTCAAAAACTTCTATATTTCATATGAAACAGTATAGAAAGAATCCAAGAAGTAGGTATTAGACACAAAGAATCACCACTCTCAGCTCAGTGCTCCATAGTGCACGTGGTGATAAAATTAGTTACCACCTTGCACTAYGTTTATGTTGAAGCTATGCTACTATCCCAGTACATTACTTAGTTTGGCACTACAGCCCCAAAATCAGAGGACCCTCCAACAGGTTCCTCAAGCAGAAAAGTGAATTCAATCCAGGCCGTGTAGTTGCTCAGCATGTGCTCCAGTAGTCTACTACACACAATACCACCATCAGCTGACAAAACCTCACCGGCCTAAGCTTTTTCAGATATTTGGAGAAAAAATACAGCAATGTACCTTCAAGAAATGATTGGGAACTGAGGATTTAAAGCTTCAGCTTGCACCTCGTCCTTCAGTGGACTGGACACCTGGGAGAGGGGGATTTGGGACAACCCCCAGTTGACAGCTCTTCCTCTCAGCTAGCTCTGGGCATGTTTCCTGTGCAGCTGCAGGTTCCTCAGGGTGCCAGGTGGCGGCAGCTGCTGCTCCCCATGGGTACCCTATAGGAGAAGGCTGGGCACCCAGCCCAGGCCACACTGGCAGTCTTGCACCTAAGGCCATTGCTGCTTCCAGCCTCTATGTCTGAGACAAACACCCTGCGTCTCCATTACTAGACGCTGTATCAGAGAAGGTAAGATGGAAGAACTGCACTTTGTGCTTAATATATAAGGCAGTAGGCCAAAGGGAAGCCCTTAAACTTTGTGAGAATTCATCCCAGAATTTAGCCCGGCTATTTAAAAATAATAACCAAGGAATAACAAAACCTCTCTATTAAGTGCGAGGGAGATACCCACGTGAGGGCAGCACTGTTCCTTTTATGAGGAGACTTCACGTTCATTCACGATCAACCAGGGCCCGACCCTGCCAGCTCGGTTCGGCCGATCTCCCAGGCCTGAGGGCTTCCATCAAGACGCCCGGATGAGCATGGCAGCACCAGGGAACCCGGCCTCCCTAGGCCACAGGCAGCGCGGAGGCTCTCCCTTCTCTGAGGAGAGATACCTGGAACCGCGCAGGGCTATCAGAAGTGGTGATTTTTCAGCTACCGGGCCGAGGTGACACACCGGGCCGACGACACGCACCAGCCCGCCACCGCCTCCGCCGGACCCCAACAGCGCATGCGCCGTAACGGCTGCCGGGGAAACGGGCACGCGACGTCCTGCGCATGCGCGGTGYCTCCCAGCCGGACCATGAGCGCCACGGGCGCTTCTGCGTGACGCGATTGCGTCAGACGCAGCCTCGACCTGGGGCGGGGCGGGGCAGGGGGGTAACGGCGCGATTTTTCAAAATGGAGGCGCCGGGGGAGGGGAGCGGCCGCCGGGCCCGGGAGCGAGCGGGCCTGGGCCGAGGCGGGCGGCGGAGGGCGCCGTGATGGGGAGCTGCAGCCGAGGTCCTGAGGAGAGCCCTTAGCGGGACTTGGGGAGAGCGGCCGGCGCCATGGCGACCTGCATCGGCGAGAAAATAGAGGTGCGGAGCCCAGCCCCCTCCCGCTACCCGCCGGCCTGGCCGGGGCTGCCCCGCCATTCGCCGGGGGTGCGGGGCCGGTGGCGGGGAGAGGCCAGGCGGGGGCTCGTCCTTCTCCCGGACGGTTTGTTTGTGGGAGGCGGCCGGCGGGGCGCCGGGCGCGGCTCCTCCCAGGCCCGCCCGCGCCTTCGCCCCCTCCCCCCAGGAGCGCGGCCCGGCGGGCTGTGGTGGGGCGGGCCCCGACGCCTCCCCGGCTGGGCCGCTGGCGGAGCGGGCGAAAGGCGCGGCGCCCTCACCCGCCCCGAGCCGTGAAGCCGTGTTTCCCCACCCGCGGGGGTACCCGGCCCGGGCGGAGCGCCCCGGGCGATGACAGCCGGCGGGAGAGCCGCAGCTGCGCCGGTGCGCACCTTGCGCCGGGAGCTCGGCCGCCGCGGTGGTTTATGTTCCCCGCGCCCTTACGCGAGCGGCAGCTGGCCCGTGCGGGGCCCCGGRGAGCTGCCGCGGAGCCGGGCTGTGGAAAGCCCCGGGCGCTCCGTGTTTGCGGGGCGGGCGGCGGTCGCTCCCCAGCCGCTGCCATAGCAGCGGGAGCTGGGGGCGGGTGTCTCTCGTCCCCCGGGAGCGGCGGGAGAGGCGGCGGGAACGTGGCCGCGCCGCCCCGGGCAGCGCCAGTGCCAGTGCAAGCCGGCCGCCGCGCGGGGAGGACGATGCCGCGGGCGGTGCTGCGCGGCCCCGCCGCGGACTGCCGCCGCGCCCCGGAGAGCTCCGTCCAGGTACCGCCCGGGCACCCCGGGGGCGCCTGAGGGTTTGCCCCGGCATTGGGGGTGTGGGGCTCCCCATCTCTTGTTGRGGGGGTTCTGCGTCGGGAGAGAGAGGCTTCAAAGCCTGGGCTGGGGCTGACGGCGATGTTTGTTCGTGTTGCAGGATTTCAAGGTGGGGAACCTCCTGGGGAAGGGCTCCTTCGCAGGGGTCTACAGAGCAGTATCCCTGAAAACCGGTCTGGAAGTGGCTATCAAAATGGTAAGGCAGCCAGCCAAGGAAGTCTCTGTCTGCCAAGAGACCGGACAAGGGCAAGTTGCGACAGGTTGGGGTTACGCGGTTGGGCATTTATGCCTGGATTGTTTGTTTGTATGTAACCGATATTTAGATTAGGATTTGATCCTGAAAGATGGAGTACAACCAAATAGACTGTATTGATCATTAATAGAAATGCTTACAGTGCTGTTAAAAGAACTTAAGCTCAAATATTCAACATTGAGTGGACAATCGGTCCTATAATTCTAATTCAGAAATTTGTGACCACAAAAACTTCATTTAGAATCCGTGTGGCCGGAGAGGTCCTGGAAAAAATGCCTTGAAAAATTTCCCTCACTGCCAGGACAAACTTTGCTTGTGAAGGAAACTCGCACCTCACAGGTGTTTTGCCAGATTTACTTATAACCAATAATACTTGTATTTAGTCACCTTTTTTAATGTTAACTATATTTAGCATATCTGCCTGGCAAAATCAGAATTAGGTTTCTTTGCTTCAGTATTTCAGAAAATTTTTAAATTGGTGTTAGTACTGAAAATGTTAACACTTGTCTACTTTCAGACAGTTGTGTGTTCCTCCATTTATCTATGATACTTGTTCATTAAAAGCATATAGTAGGTTAAACTATGTGAAAACTTGCTTGTAGGTTTTCAGGCAAACATGCATTGAACATCTAAAATACCAAGTTCACTTGAAACTAACATGTATGTAATTAATGTTGCAGTGCTTGAAAAATATTCTGTGATCCATTTACAGATAGATAAAAAAGCCATGCATAAAGTTGGAATGGTACAGAGGGTTCAAAATGAGGTGAAAATACATTGTCAGCTAAAGCATCCATCTATACTTGAGGTAAGAATCATGTTTTTGTAGAAAGGACTGTATATGTGACTTGCTGTATAGTCTACAAAATGTATTTTAATTTTTTCATTGTTTTATGTTCTAGCTTTATAACTATTTTGAAGATAGCAACTATGTGTACTTGATACTTGAGATGTGTCACAATGGTGAAATGAGCAGATATATAAAGAACAGAAAGAAACCCTTTTCAGAAGAAGAAGGTGAGATTTTTTTTCTGTGTAGCTCTCTTTGCATTAATGTTTTGGCTTACTTAAATATTCTTTCACTAGAATTAAATATTTATTAAAACTGCCATCACTCTGAACCAGTTTCTATAGCTTAAAACCTTGTGATAAGTGATAATCTAGAGATTAATTACTATTACACATATATTCACTTGAATTTCTGTATGCTTTGTTTCCGTTTATGCCATTTTACAGTAGCTTGTGCTATTTGGGGTTAAAAAAAAAAGACRGTGAACTTAGAAGGTAGAGCTATATAGAAGGTAGATCTTACCTTTATACATAAAATTATGTTGAAGTATAGGTCAAGACTGGGAAGTTCCACAGAGGAAAACTGGCACCTTCACATCCACAGATTTGCTTTCTTTGTGTTGCACCTCTTCACCTCAGTATTACATGTCACCAGTTAGAAAGCCTTCCAGATTATACTTTGCCTTATGTGGTATCATTGGAAATACTTCCTGTGTTCCAAGGTGTGTGGAAACGAAGATAATGCAGGTAACTGTGTTGCTTAAGGGCGGAGTTAGCAAGGAAATACCCAATTTGACAATCCATCTAGAATTTTTGAAGGATTGGCAACTGAGGAGAAATTCTACTATGGTTTTATCTCTGTTTCTTATGGAAAGCACTGAAAATCCTATCTTTCCTTGAGAGTTCATTGTAAAAGTAATTCTAAAACTTTTAAAATTGGCTATGTTACTCTTTAGAATAGTGTTTTGAGAAAGAAGTCTTGAAAAAAAAAAAAATTAATTGCTCTTATGAATTTACTAATGTTTCATTTTCTTATAGTTGAGAGTGAGAGGATTTCAGTTAAACACGGACCACTGAAAGCCTAACCAGAACAGTGCAATTGGGGGGGGAGGGGGGAAGGGGGGTGGGGGTGGGGAAGACAGCAAAGCAAGCTGATGTATGTAATGTTTGAGGGCACAGCCAAACAAGCTGTTCTGGTTTCAGCTGATCTGGATTCAGTGGTTATTACCTCTACTGCTTCCAGAATTACCATGCTGGTCATCTTTTGCACAGTTCTTCCACTTTACCTGCTTCTCTATTGGTTTCTAATCTAATTGTATGAAACTATTTTTAATATATATATATGGATTTTTTGGAACCCAGATCACAGGACTGGATTAAAGGGGTACTGCTATATAGCCATCATCTGTTTAATTCAGATCTGCTCCAGCAAAAATAGTTCATCTGATGGTACCTTAGTTCTAAAAGCTGATAAACCGCTGACCTGGATAAAGAAGTCTCTTCCTTTGAGGAGTGGTTTCTACTAACGTTTGTTACTCACCGGTCTTTGCCTTCTGCTAAGAGAATAAGGAGGATTGTAAATTGTTTGCTCTAGAAAGAATAATTCTTAAAATTGCTGTAATTGCAACATCATAATAAATGATGCTGTTTCAGCCTGGATGAGGTTTTGTTATTCCTGCTGTAAGCTAAAACTCTTGAATATTCCCTGAATTTCCAATGTAATAGGACAGAAAGACTATCCCAGTACTGTGAACTTAGAAGTTTTTGAGAAATTGAAATACTACTAGCCTTGCCAGTTTGCTAATGATAAAACAAATATAATCCAAACTGTCTCCTATATTCTATAATCTGCACATAGTGAACCTGCTTGATTTCATGTATTTGCTGTTTCTGGAAGTGTGRAGCAACTTAACTTTTTAAATTCTTAAGAATCTAATTTTAAAAAGTTTAGGCCAATTGAAAATATTTCCAGTCCTGTTTACATTATTCTGTTAGTAAAGAAACAAATCTGATTACTGCATTACCAAATATTTTTTTATGAACTGTCTTAGAACATAGTCATGCCATATTGCTTAAAGCAAAAAGCAGAAAGTTAATTCCAATCTCATCAGCATGACACTTAAACATCCTTGTAACATCCTCGTTGTTTAAAAAAAAAAAAAAAGAAGCAAGACCAATAGCAGACTTCAAAAAGTTGTTCTTTTCACAGCTATGACTTCAATTATATGACTAAAAAATCTGGTTTTGTGTTTTGACAGCCCGACACTTYTTGCATCAAATTATCACGGGTATGCTGTATCTTCATTCTCACGGAATACTGCACCGGGACCTCACCCTTTCTAATATCTTACTCACCAATAACATGAATGTCAAGATTGCTGATTTTGGACTAGCAGCTCAGCTGAAAATGCCTCACGAAAAGCATTACACCATGTGTGGAACTCCAAATTACATTTCTCCAGAGATAGCCACAAGGAGTCCACATGGACTTGAATCTGACGTGTGGTCTTTGGGCTGTATGTTTTACACTCTTCTTATTGGAAAGCCACCTTTTGACACTGACACAGTCAAGAACACGCTGAATAAAGTAGTATTAGCAGATTATGAAATGCCAGCCTTTTTATCAAGAGAGGCGCAAGACCTTATACATAGGTTACTTCGCAAAAATCCAGCAGATCGTTTGAGTCTTTCCTCAGTGTTGGATCATCCTTTTATGTCCAGGTGTAGCTCTGCACGGAGTAAAGATTCAGGAACTTCAGAAGATTCCATGGACAGTGGAAATGCTACCATCTGTACAACCCTCACAGGCTCTTCCAGCATCAGTACCAGTGGCTGCTTGAAGGAAAAGAAGAAGCTGTTAGTTGGACAGCCACTCCCAAATAAAATGACTTTTTTTCTTAAAAACAAGAATTCCAGTAATACTTCATCTGTAGACGGAAGTGGTTCTCTTCATCAGTGGGGAATTCAGGGAAAAGAAATTGGCATAACTGGCAGGGGAAGAACCATGCAACTTGCTGAAGAGAGACCACATTCACGCTACCTCCGAAGAGCCCACTCTTCAGATAGGTCTGGCACATCCCATAGTCAGACTCAAGGCATATCGAATATTGTTGAGAGGTGTCACTCTATGGAACTGCTTTCTAAGCCTAAAGTAGGAACAAGGGAAAATACAGAATGCTTTTCACCTGCGAACAGCTATACTGATATAGGAGAAATATTTAAGGAGAAGACTTCTAGTAGTTCTGGTTCTTTTGAAGGGCAAATATCTCCACCTGTAAAAGATCAACCACAGTAAGAATCAGTTTTTATTAAGATGGATTTTAGAGCTGCCTTATATGTTAAATGCATGGTTTTTCATGTAACTAAGTTGTAGTGAGTGCCCAAAGTCTTTACACTGTAGCTTGAATACCAAATAGGAGAGGGTGATAGTTGATGCTGTTGCTATGGAGAGGTTTACCTCCCTACCGTCCCTATCTTAAAGTTCATAGATGCAGCGCATCAGCTAGCTAGATTGTAGCTTTTATTTATCCTGGTAATACTCTATTATTGATTTATTTCCACATGCAGCAAGTTGAGTATTTCTTTCCCCACAGTAATTGTAGTAGAGCACCTTGCTAATTCTTTCTAGAAGAGACATAGATAAGGGTAGAAGGCATTTAGAGTGTGACTACCAATGTTTTTACTTGCTGCTCTGGCTATTTTTTTCTGTTCATCTTTAAATATGCCTTATGTATGCTTAGACAAGGTAAAGAAGAAAAACAAACAAACAAAAAAACCAAACAAATTAAGTACAAGATTAGGTGATGGATTATAAAACTGGTGTACTAGAAAGGAAAATAACAYTCAAAAATAACTATCTGAAACTTAGTTCTGTCCTTAGCTGTAGTTTCTGGGTGAAAATCCTGGCTTCTTTCCATACATTGATGGACTTCCCCAGCTGATACAAACCAACTCTGGTGTCAAATCTACAAGTGATGCTAGGATGTTTTCTGTGTTGTTGGAGGCCTCATCTTTGCCTTCTGTGCACTGCTATGCAACAAGAGCCCTTCTTTGTGATAAACTTAATCTGTCTATGCTCAGAAGTTTGCTTTGTTTTTTTCAAACAGCAGAATATCAAAGGATGCTTTCCTATTTTAATATAAGGACTATTGCATATCTTGGTTCTTGCATTTCTCTCCACATTAAGAGTGGCAACTTTGTGTGATAGTTTCATATGTTTTTCTTTTTGCAAATCAGTTCAGGGAAAATGCAAATGAGCGCTTTGCCCCAAAGAAAAAGTAAATGGAGTAAGAGGTTTTTCTTGACTATTCACAAGTGTTTGACATAAGCCTCTGTTCAGCAAGCTCAATGGGCATGTGCATGCTTTCTAGTTTGAGAAATGTTTGATGAATCAAAAAAAATTATTTATACAAATGTTAACATAATGCTTACTTGTATTCCCCATGACTTCATAAAGACATACTATATGTAAATGTGACAGAATATTAATATGAGTGTGGGGATTAACTGAATGATTACTACTTTTTTTTCAATGGTTGATTATAGGAGAGCCTCTTACATCTGTAGTTGGCCTGCACAGCAATCTTAAATGCAAAGTTTGAAGACCTAAATTAGATGCTAATATTCTGTGGGGTTTTTTTGTGATAACTGAGTCCTTGCCAATGCTGAAATAGTGATCATCGCAAAAAGAAAGTACAGACAGGTACAGGCAGGCTATGGAAACAGAAAACCTCACAGGAGCTTAGTGTGAATTTACAACAGATCAGTGATTCTGCAGTAACTGTTTTTGTGTGTATTTATTATTCACATGTGGATTTTACAGCTTGAGTTCACTGTGACTACATATATGTCATTGTCTAAAAAGCTGGTAAAAAATCTTTATAATCTTTGGGATTTACTATATTTTATATAAACTCAAATTATTTTAGGTGATAAGATTGTCTGCATATTTCAGCTGCATATTTGTTATGCTGAATGAGATCCACTGGGGTGATGGGCATCATCCCTGTGTCTTCTCTGAGGTTGTTTCCTATACTGTGAATTAAGAACTAGATGTAAGAACAGCCGCTGCTGGCAGCATTATCAATGGCTCTTTTTATTCATATATGTCAGTTCCAAGAGTCTACTAGTGAGTGCTAACAGGCTTAAATTTGTGCTAAAAATTAGTAATTACTTTTCATTCCATTTGGAAACAGTATTTTTTTTTTTATGCTTTACCCAGTGAACATTCCCTGTGAAAAAAGAAGCATGTTCTATGCTGTCTAGAGCTGTAAAATGCCACCTGTGTTTCTTAAATGTTCTAAAAGTGTTGTAGTTTCTGCAGCTGTAACACTAACTTTTGTTGTGCAAGTGTCTTTGATGTAATCTTGATTACATATGTAACTCTTATTTTGCAGCTCAAATTATCTCTGCCCAATGAAGCCCCATGTTGGTTTGTTAGAGCAGAAGTCCCAGGCTGAAACGATGCAGCAGTGGCTTGGAAGCATGCAAACAAATGGTGTGTTGCTAATCAGTTGTATATGTTTGCACTCAAGTTGGAGTAGTGACTTGTAACTGTTTCTGTGGTTTTTCGATATTTTATTTCTTTAAACTTGTGACAGAAGGGTTATCTGTATGGCCAAGTAACTGTGATACTGGATTATAATGCTGGCATCCTAAATAATAGCGATTGGATGTTAACAGAGCCTTCTGCAGACAGACTTTTTTTTCTGAATGAAAAGCACGGGAGACCCTAAACTGACTTGTCGCTGCAAAAAATTGACACAGATATTGAAAGAGGCAAAATGATTTCCAGCATCACTAATCTGTTAGAATCATTTCTAAGCAAGAAATACCCCATTGAAAACATTGTTTTGTTCTCTCTTTTGGACTAAGCTGTAACATTTCAGTTTCCTGAGGTAGGAATTAATTTCAGAAGGTTTTGTAGTTAAGTGTTCCTCTTGAGCTGTTGGGTTGGTATGATGAACTGTATGTAACTGCCTTCATAAGAGTGAAGAACTTGTACATTGAATTTGAATACTTAGCTTCCTAAAATGAGGTCATTCTCTTCTTTTAGTATTTTCGCAAAAAAAAAAAAGGCAAAAAGAGAGGAAAACACCATTCTAGAACCTGCCATAATTATTCAGTTGTGACCTGAAACATGTCTAAGTATAAATACGTGACAAAGGATTGGCAGGTGACTCAAAAGCCCTGTTAATTCAGTTGTGCAAATACGCCTTAAGAGAAAATGGGACCTCAGTGAATGAGAAAGATAATGAGACTGCAGAAGGAGGGGTGGAGGAAAGGACAAAAGACACAGAAGGGAAGGAGGTGTTCTTTGTCATGCATCATATTACATCATTTACAAATAATGTAATGTAATCATAAAACTAAATCACAGATCCATTCTGGCCTTTTTTTGTTTTGATATTACTGGACTCCTTCCTTTCCTGTCTACAGTGAATTGGAATCATATGACATATGGTCTGAATAATCCTATTTAATTTTTGGTCCCTTCTCARCTGTTCTGCAACATGGCAGGAGGAGTGCAATACTTGTGTGGGTGAGGCAAAAGTTGATCAAGGGCTTAAATATCAAAACTAGGAAAGCAGTTATAGGAAGTTTAAATATAAAAATAGGTTTTTGTCTTTTAACAAGTGACTGGAAATAAAACAAGGGKTTTGGAGCGTGCATTTAACATCTTGAGTACTAAAACCTCTGGTTGATGCTAAAACACTAGCTAGATAAGCTGAAACTTAAATGAAACTTGGTACTAGTGGTTATCTGAATGGCAAGTAAACTGTGTTTCAACAGATTAAACATTCTTGTAAACTAATTGTTTAAGTATCTATTTGAAATCTTAGTATTTTGTTTATGAATGGTTTTGCAAAATGATTGATATACGTTAAGACTGTGGGTCGTCATAAGTGAAATCTAGTAACAGTTTATTTTAAGTAGCACTGGAATTTTGTTAGCACTGGTATTGATTGGTACTAAAGTCATAGCCTAATGATTTGGACTGAGGATTAAAGAAATCCCATTCTCCACTTAAATAAGCCTTCTAAGATGATATTTTAAAAAGCTTTTAAAAACATAATAGCGTTTTTTTTCTTCATCCTGTGACTTTTTGAATCTACAATGTACGTTTATGATGCTTTCAGTTCCGCTGAGACCACCTGCAGACCTAACTGGCAACAGTAATGCACATGGAGGTTTTCGGTATCATCTGGATGTGCAGCAGGATCCATCAAGAAATGCATGGAACACCTTAAAAGATATAAGGAATCACGATGCATCCGTCGACTGTCCACATTCTTTAAACCAGAGAAACCCAAAGAAATACATCCCTGGAGTTCCCTGCAAATCTGAGAAAATTCAGCCATCATCTTCTACATGTGGCCTTTGGTCAACTTCAGAACAAAACCAAACGTGGGGCAAAGAACCACCAGCACATCAGAAACCTACACTGCRAAGTATAGTATCACCTCTCAATGCYCACAGACTAAAACCAATCAGGCAAAAAACAAAAAATGCAGTGGTATGTATCAGTTCTTAAAATGGAAACAACTTAAGTATTAAATATAGTGTGACTGTGTCTTAAAAATCACTTGGTAAACTAGAAGCATTTGTTTTTATAAAACTTAATCTATAATAACTTAAAGTTATATTAGTAAGATGCATCTTAGGTTTTGTATATGGAATACTGTAACYTTGTGGTCGCTTCCTGCAAATAGTGACATGGCATTGCTTTTAGATTACAAGCAAAGAAACTGTAGGTAGACATAACAAATATTTAATGCATATATACTTCCTATGGTTCTAAAACTCTGTACTGCTTAGCTGTATAAGTTGTGTTTAAGCTTTCAATATTAAGATTTTAACTATGTCAAACACATCAAACACTTTTACAGATKAGATAAATAACTGGATTAGAAATGAAAATAGTCTTGCTCTCAAGTACAAACTTGAATCTTTTTCCTATAGTGCTGCTTTTTCCCTGTCTTGTGGGTGGGAAGGCAAAACAAATTCCATTAATCCTTACTGATCACAAATTTTCTGGTTGTTTTGTTCTTGGTATCACCCTTTTGCCTTTTGTTCCATTTCTTAGTCTTGCTCGTCCTGTCATGTTTCCCCTGCCCCCCCCATTTGGTTTTTAAAAAAGAACATAATAGAGCTGACCTGTCTTTGATTTGTCACTTAAGAAGCCACACCCTCACTGACCAGGCTTATAACCTTCAGTCATGTTGAAGAAGTGTTCTGTTTTAATAGCACTAATAGCAAAAGTTACTGTAAGAAGCATTTATAAGTTTGCAGTGCATTCGAGGAAGAAAACCCTTTTTTTAAAGCATTTGTGGAAAGAGGTGCTATCTTATTTTGCCAGAAAGTAAAGGTCTTTTTTATTAACTTGTATATTTAATATATTTTAGGTGAGCATTCTAGATACTGGGGAAGTGTGTATGGAGTTTCTGAAGGAACACCATTCACAAGAACTTGTGAAAGAAGTTCTCAGAATATCTTGTGATGGAAATGTGGTATGTTTTCAATTTCTTCACTGTTGTATAAAGGGCTTAGAGTATTCTGTTCTTTCAGAGTTTTTTTTCATTTAAGTGATTATTTGTTTGGAAATGCAATGTTTACATATGCACAGCTGTAAACTCCTTTCCCCCCTCCCCCTGTAGTACAGCCATACAAATATAGGTAGCAAGCAATTATTTCAGAGCAAAATTGGAATTAACTTTTGGAACAGGTGAAGTATTGTTGAAAAACTGCTGCTGTTAAATAATTACTTAGAGGAATAGAGCATTCATGGCAAATCATGGTAATTAATTAAACTGTGACTTWTTTCCATACCTGTTAAAAGTAGGGAGTGCTGTAGTAAGTTGCAACTGCAAACACTTTTTTTTTTTCTCCCCCTTTTTGTAGATTGCAGTTTATCATCCAAATGAAGGAAGAGGTTTCCTTCTTGATGACAGACCTCCTGCTCTTCCTGAAGACATCTGTATGTATAATTTTGACAACTTGCCAGGTAACCTGAAATTTATTTTAAAATTATGATGATTAATGTGATTTTTGGTGAATCTTGTTTGAGACTTTTTAGSTTTTAGCCATTACTTTTCAGATAATTGTGAAGATAAAACTCCTTTCAGAATAAGATTCAAACTACAGTTTAACTGGAAACTATATTTTGAAACTTTACAAGACAGTGTAAATCCACAGGTCTTAAGTTATTTTGTATGGAAGTTATAAGGAGTCGTTTACCCCTTTACAATGTAGTGTACTAAAATTAAAGCTTTCATATTCTTCTCCTCGTTTATATTGGAAACTGTTTAAATATGAATGGAAGAAATAATATCAAGTCAGTCTTAAAACAGAGCAACTTTACTTTGTGCTTCCTAATACCCATAGCTTGGGGGGGGGAGGGGAAAAATATATATTTGAAAGCATTGACAGAGTAATGTAGGCAGCTGAAGAACAAATATAAGCTAACTGTAAGTTCTTAAGAGACAAGCAGACTTCTCAACTAGTTAGAGATCGAAGACAGGTTTTACCTAAAGCCAGGAAGCCAGCTGGACCGTGATATCTAGTTAAATGGTATATGCAGCGCTTTACTATGTTGTTTAGGTTCTGAACTATATTAATTGAAGCTATTCAAGTGAAGCTATTGAAGATGCACACTTTTCTAAAAGTTGGTAGAAATAAGTCAGTTTCTTTGAACATACTTCTGGAAAGCACTTAAATATTACTCACAACCTTCAGCTATCAAATATGTATTTTAAATTAATTCTCTCCAAGCTAGTGCACAGTGTTTAATCTGATGACTTTTATCAAAAAGTTTTTAAATTTTCTTTTTTAGAAAAGTACTGGAAAAAATACCAGTATGCAGCCAAGTTTGTGCAGTTGGTAAGAACAAAAACCCCCAAAGTTACGTTCTACACAAGATATGCCAAGTGCATGTTGATGGAAAATTCACCCATTGCAGATGTTGAAATTTGTTTTTATGATGGTATGTATTCATTTTTGCAATTATGCAAATAGTTAYATCATGTTGTTAAAGCTGCAGTAAAATATTGCCAAACAATGAATGCTTCAGGTTGAAGAAAGTACTAGAAACATTTTGTTTGTTTGTTTTTGGCCACTCTGCCTTTATTCTAGCACTCACAGAGCAGTTTATTATTTGTTAGTTCCTTATTGATATCTTCTTCAGGGAGTACATGTTGCAAAAGTGTTATTTAAATTACACCTTGTTTTTATTCATGAGCTCTTCTTTGCATCTACATTTGATAGTTAACCTACTTAGTGAAAGGTGTGTCCCTACTCCAAGCTTTCCATTGTTAACTGAGGTAATAGTATTACCAAGAACACTCACTGGAGAAAGCAACTGGCTGCCTTCTCCAACTCTGCCCTTCATAAACTAGACTGCACTGACAATTGTTTTCTCACTATAGACTACTGTCAACTAGTTTGGTTTGCCACATGCATAGATATACCCCAACAGCATTTATGACAAAAAAAAAAAAAAAAAAAAAAAAAAAAAAAAAAAAAAAAAAAAAAAAAAAAAGACGACTTAACAGCTCTGTGATTCAGTGTGGAACTGCTATTGAAAGAATGGGCATCTTTTTTAAAACTGTATTCAAAAACTAATAGAGCCTACTTAACCAATTTTTGGCAATACTGTTAGAGATGTTAATTTTGTCTCAGATTAATGTTTAGAAAGGTAGTTCTTAAAATATGTAATAAATGCATTATTCAGCCCATTTAAGTAGTGATCTTTGGCCATAGAGGGCATTCTGTTAACATCACAGTCCCAATTTAAGTGGCTCTTTATTTCTGCTAGACATACAGCTCATGCAGGAGTGGTTTTATTCTTGCAGCAGTTAAGTCAGTGAGATACACTTTAGTAAAGTAGAATGTAATGGCAGAAATCTGTATTTTATAGATGCTGGTATTTTATACAATTCACACTAGAAATTTTTACGTTTTTTTACAGGAGCAAAGATACACAAGACAGCTGGTATAACTCGTGTGATTGAAAAATCAGGGAAATCCTTCACTTTGAAAGGAGAAAGCGAAGTAGGTTTGAAGAAGGAAATACAAGTTTATATGGATCATGCAAATGAGGTAACCTGTTTTATATAGACCTTTTCTAGTGCAAAGCAACTTTCTGAAAATTCAGTTTCTCTTTCACAAATGTGCTTCTGATGTTGCTTTTCATATTTTTCATTACATAAATAAGGAGGGATGATAAAGTGTTTTTTGGAAGAGCAAATATCAATGTAAAGGTAACAGTAACAGTGTCTCACAATGAAGACTGTTAGAGGAAATTCTTATTAGTGTGTAAAGCAGGTTTGCCTGTCTGGTGAAAGGATTAAACAGATCAGATGAAGGTGCTTTATACAAGTTTAAAAAAAAAAAAAAAACCAAACACAAAAACCTGCCAGGTGGTTAACTGGCCTGCCTGCTGTGCTTTCCATCTCTTGTTTCATGTCACCCAATTAGCAGTCACAAGAGTAATTTTTTGTTTATGGACTTAGGAAACAGTAAAAATATAGTACAAATTTCCTATTCAGTCTTCCTTATGTTCTGTTATTTTCTGGAATAGAATTTGGGGGTCTTCTAGTCCCCCCTCTAGCCCTGCTAAAAGGGGAGGAGGTGTGGTTAAGAGCATAATTCCGGATGYGCTGAAGTTACGAGGGAGTCTTGCTGTAGTATAGCTTTTTGAATCACCTCCGTGGTACATAAGTGCAGCTGTTATCGATATTCAGTACCATTGAAAAAAGCATTTCCTTATGTAGGCTCACCTCCCACACTAAACATGTATGAAATAGTTATACTGTTTTCAATTAAAAACTTTAACAAGCTCCTTCTAATTCCAGGGACATCGTATATGCCTTGCACTGGAATCTGCTGTTTTGGAAGAAGAAAAAAGGAGTGAGAGTGTTCCATTTTTTCCAATAATTGTTGGAAGGTAATATTTTCACTTGAAAATACTTTTGCATTTGAATATTCCACTAAGCAGCCTTATGCAGCTGATGTTTGCAGAAGCCAGGGTTGTTTAACAGAGGCTCATAGTCATTAGCAAGATACATATTAACTTGATAGCATGTATGAACACCTTATTCTGGACCTGCAAAGCCTCCTTTGATACTAGGACAACATACACTTGTGGATTTAGACTAAACCAGGCTAACAATTAGCATGTGTAAAAACAATTCTGCAGAAGGCCGGTGCCATCAAGTGCTTTGTACAGTTCATAGTAAACTGAAGGAAAAGCTACGTCTCCTCACTTGTTTTAGTCTCTTTTGGACAGACCTTTTCCCMATTTGTCTCACTATTTTTCCAGAAAACCTGGCAATACTGAATCGCCACAGGCTGTAGCACCTCCATTGTTGGACAATACGAACTGTTCAAAAGAAGTTACGGCGCTGGATAGAAATATAGCTGCCAGTTCTACTCCAGTTCAAACTCCAAACTGTACTCCTTATGTAAGTATACAAGAACATAGTGGAGACTGCTGTCCAGTAGGAATTCAAATACTGCTGTTTTATTTGAACTAATGGAATTACATTTGTATGGACATAGTCTTTTATTAGCCATTTGCGAGCATCTTGACTAGAAATGTTAACTTTGATTTCAATGAACTTTTGATATCTGGATTTAAGATCACCTGAAAAATCAAAATCCTCCAAAACTTTTACCACAAATGATTCCTTGGAACATAGTTTGAAAATTGCTTACTGATGTTATACAGCACAGTCTTCAATTTGTTTTGGAGAGCTCTGATGTGCCCTCAGGCCTGTATATCAAATGGTAGTCACAAAGGATATTAGCACTTGAGGCTACTGTTCTGAAATAATCAACTGTTAGTGTGTATTTAAAAAAAGGGTAAGTGTAGATATATTTATATGTATAGCCAACAAGGCTTTGTGTGCAATGTGATCTAGTTTGTTTAAAAGTCCCACCAAGCTTCAACTGCYGCATCACAACCCTGATATAACTTCCCCAGCTGACTGAATTATATTGGGGTCTTAGCACACTCAGTTTGTATCATCTTAACTTGTTGAATTTATGTGGGTCTGCATCTCTGTTCTTTGATTGTGTAGCACGTGTCCTTAATGCAGAATCTGCCAGTTTTTGCTTGACTGAAATGAATCTGGCAACAAAATTTCCTTAGGGCTTCAGTACTAGTGTTGATTTTTACACTGACTCAAGGTGAACTCGGAGTTTTAACTTGAGGGTTCAGCGTTCAAACTCATTCTTTGTTTGCCATATAGCAAACACTTAGGTCTTTGTAAGACTTTCACTGTTTGCTTTCTCTTCTGAAGTATGTATTTCTAAGCAAAATAACACAATAGCTGGTTGCCTTTCCATGTTACTCTTGACTCTTTTTGTCAGTTTCTTTATACTTGAACTAGATCTGTATATCCTGAGGTACAGCTTGTTGTTTCTTTCAGGTTCCTGTAATTATCTGGATCCTGATCTCTTTCCTGACCAAGCTCTCCTATTTCAGAGACATCCCCTGACTTGCATCTTTTCACTGAACCCTGAACCTTAAATACTGCTAAGCACACCACCTCATCTCTGTGACTATGGGAGGAGGTATCTGAGTAGTAGAACTTTTATGGAAGCAGACATGTGTCCTCCTAGACAGTACTGGTGGCGTTGTCCTAAAGGCCTCCAATGTTTGATCCTCTGTTATTCTTAATTCATCACTTTTTGTCTCTCTAAACCTATAACAGAGTCTGTACGTACTGTAGAACTCTTCTACTGATGTTTAATGTTCTAGTTTCCAATTAATAGCAATGTCTGTATTTTTGTAAAATATTGGCCAAGTGGTCATCTGAATAAGGGCTATTTTATAATCCAACATGTGCTGAACATTTTTCCTGAAGACGGACAGGGTTTTCTGACAGTCAAATAAGGAAAAATGGGGTTAAAGTAGAAAAAGTCTGCTTAGGGAAAGCAATTCTTTTGTGAGTACAGGGAAGTGGTAGAAAAACTGTCATGATACTGAGAAAGTCATACGAAATCCTGTGGGGTTTTTATAATGTAATGCTGTTAAATGAAGCATATAGGCTAAATCTGTGTGTGTGTGTGTGTGTGTGTGTGTATATATATATATATATATATATATGAAAAGATTAAAACAGGTGGTAATTGACCACTATAGTTGGTACATAATCAGTTGGATTAATACTAAGGCTGCTAATACTGTGTATTTCTGGGTTTTAGGTGGTGTCGTATGAAAAGTCTACATTTATGACTAATACTGCTGAAACTACATGCTCCTCTGTTCATCAAACAGAATGCAGTCCAAATTCAGCCCAACTTTTAAAATCTGTCTTTGTGAAAAATGTTGGTTGGGCTTCTCAGGTGAGAAATGAGTACTGATAAAGGAGGGAAGTGTGCTCTTTTTTCCTATTAAACTTGAGATACGTATTTTTAAGTCATTAACTTTAAACTTGATTTGTGAGGAATATATTCAGTTGTGCTCTGCTACAGTTTAAATCCGAAAATTGGTATGTGGAAAGATCCTTCCAAATAAGTGTCTTAGATAAATACCATGGCGAACCATGTAAGTAGAAGAAACCAAAATAATAGTTCAGTATTTCAGTTATCACAATTTTCCTGTGGTGGTTATTGCTTATTTCAGTGTCTTCTGTCATTTAAATTTGACTCTAGTAAAAAAACTGAAGCTGTTAAACTTCTGTCTGTTCACTAATGTAGATGTAAAGGTGTCATGACAAAGTGTTTTTAACAGATATGTACCAGATCTGTACAAGAAAAATGAATCTGCCTATGTAACAGGAAAAGCTGTTTCCTTACAGAGAAATTTTTCCTCTGCTTTTCTGTGGGACCAGCTTTAGATTTAAAAAATGGTTCTCTGCAATCCAGATAAAATAAGCTTCCTGTCCTAACAGAAAAAGTTTGCTTTATATATATAAACTTTGAAATGTATATAGCTGTGAATTCTCACAAATGGGCCTCCTATTTTGTTTGGTCCTACTTAAAATTTCTTTAGGAGTGGTTAAGCTAAAGGTACTTGTTTGTTTAACTCTCACTGAAAAGGATGACTAAAGCTGAGTATCTGAAACCTTAGGAAGTCTGATTCTTGAGACTGCATGAGACTACTTTCTCTAAAGTAGTATAGATGTGGTCTTAATAGTTAAAAACTGACCAAGATACCTAAGTCACTTCAGCAATTCCAAAAAACTTTCAGCTTCTATTGTTAGAAAAATTCTAGATATGTAATCTTGTATTTTATGTCCTCAAACCATAATGCAACCTCTCTCGTTAGCTGACCAGTGGAGCAGTATGGGTTCAGTTTAATGATGGATCCCAACTGGTAGCCCAAGCAGGTGTTTCTTCTGTCACTTACACATCTCCAGATGGCCAGACAACTAGGTGAGTCTATTACTGCTATAAAAATAGATCAGTTTACTGTCAGTGCAAGGCTGTTATACATAAGGTAAACTTCATAGCTACTATTCATTTCGTTTTGTAAATATTAAAACTTAGCTTTTCAATCACTTCTCAGTTGACTAGCTTATATAAGCTTAATAAATAAAGAGAAACACCTATAGCTTTGACTGAACTCTGGGTAACAAATGAATTTAAAAAAGCTGGGAATGCATCTACTTGGTCTCCAGTGTATAGCCACTATTCATATATAGTATTTAAAAGAGGGAGGGGAGAAAAGTAAGGTTTTAATACTTCCCCCCCCGCCCCCCCCCCCCAAGATACTGCTAGATTAGGGAGATAGTATGTCAACATTGATGCGTAGACCTGAAGTGCTCAGGTGAAGTTTTGTGTATCTTTTGGACACTGGGTACTTCCCATACAAATATAGCCACTCATAACATGCTTCCTCTGTGCGAAGTTCGAGACCATAATATACAGTCTGTTCAGATATTATTGCAGCTTTAAACATTGTTTAGATATTTTCTTTATCTGAAACACTTTTTTCAGCTAAATATATATAGGGAAGGGGGGGGTCTAGATTTAAGCCATCAAGCTCCAGTTAATGTGTCTAGATATACTTAAAATCTACTTGACTTAGTGGTTTGCCTATTTACAGGCAAGTTTTGAAATAATTATGCTGTCCTGAAATAAAACAAATTATTTCAAGCATCTAAATTTTTCTATGCTTATTTGCCTTTCTAGGTATGGAGAAAACGATAAGTTGCCAGAATACATCAAAGAGAAGCTGCACTGTCTGTCCTCTATTCTTGTGATGTTTACCAATCCAGCTGGTCCCCACTGATTAAAGCAAAGCAGGTGTCAGGACACAAGAGCTTAATAAACTCACTCACTGACTTTCAAGTTACTGGCTTATGCAGAAATTCTTCCAAAAGCTGGTAAAAAAATTAGGAAGGGGAAGGGTTGCTGTTTGTGTGTGGCAAATTGCTTGTAAAGTATCACACAACACGTTTTTCCTCAAAATGATGGATAAACTTGCTCAAGCAAAACTTTGAGCAACTTAGTTCTAGACAGCATCAACTTTTTGGAAATAATCTGAATCTGTTGGTGTTTTTTTTTTTCCTTCCCCCACTGCTTACTCAGTGCCAACAATCAAGGAAAAAGCATCTGTGCTGTTGAAGTGTTTGTATTTGTAAATAACTTATATTTTTACATCTTACAAGTAATATATGTAAATATGTATATGTTTTTTATAACTGTTTGTTTTTATTTTTTGTAGCAGCAGCTTCAACTTCCCTGCACAAGCATTTTATACAAAAAAAAAAAAAAAATAAATGCAGTGGTAATTGTCCACATCTATTTATTTGTTTCATGTTCAAGTGATGGTTTATTGAGAGCCCTTTCCTCTAAGTATTAAGTTCCATTTATAACAGGAGCTGATCTGATATATTAGAGCATCATATGTTGGGAGTTTAGGGCTGGGTGAAACTTGGGGAGGAACAGTATAAAACTGTTGCACAAAGTTACTTCTACCTTGCTGAACTGAAGAATTGCACTGTGGTTTGTATATGCAATATTTTACCTCTGGCCTAGAGATGACTAAGACCAGGACCACATTTGATAGGAAAGCAAACTATACATACTGTAGTAACTGATTCAGTTTGTTACTTTGTAGGAATTTTATTAACTTCAGCTACTTTTACCTTGTCTTACACATTATGAATCACACTTATAACAAACTTCAGTCTAGAAGTAGCATTAACAGTAGCTTTTTTTTTTTTAAGCGGGGGGTAGGATGGAGAGTTTCAGAAGAGCTGAAGGTGGCTTGCGCATGTGGTCTAAGCACAATAAACTGAGCTGTAAAACCCTCAGKGAAGAGATGTTCCAATACAGCTTCTTCAAATCTGCAGGCTCAGCTTAGAGCTGAAATAGCCTTGACGTCAAGTCAGTTTTCCTTAATCATCTAGTCTCTCATAGAGACAATTTTTATTATTTTGTCACATCCATATCAAGGAAATAGCTTGCAAATAAAGAATTTGGCACTAGGACCATCAATAAAGATATACAAGTAGCACTTAAAAAAAAAAACCACACACTCTTTCAGTTGAGAAGTGTACCTTCTCATGTTGGACCTTAATACTCAGATGGAATGACTGCATGGTAAAATAACTATTACAAGTCTTTGATAAACCAAGTAGTATGCATAGCTCTTATGCAGACTCTAAGGTTTTTTGAATATACCTGTAGATACAAACATATACACATAAATACAGCTTGCTTAGAAGAAGCATTTTGTTTTAGTACTTTAATCTTAAATCGACTAACTTTTAAAGTAGCAAGTCAACCAAGACGTGGGTCAGCACTGCATGTTAAAAACTTGCATTATCAAATCAGCCACCCTGATAATCTTTACTTCAGGCATAATATAGTCTCGTTTGATGTGCAAGCTAAATGTACAAATAGTCAAAGAAAGCTTAAGAGGTAGATACCAGAGGGCAGAAAGGCATAAATGCTTAGAAAGAACAATCAGCTAGCCTGTAAGGAACAGTGTGACTTAAGTGCAGTTACATTACACTGCTAACCAGAATAAAAAGAAAAAACGGAAGCCCTACCTGTGACTACAAGAACATGTTTTGTAAGAATGAGAGGATGATAATCCRTAACGAGTAAGCCATAGCTTAAAACATAGCCGACCTAGGAAAATAAAAACAACGCTCATGGCCAAAGAATTTCAAACCTTGCTTTCTTATTTTAATCATTATCTAAACATATTAATGTGCACAGGCTACCCCTTTTTAGAGTTATTCTGTATTCTACAGGTATTCACTGCAGAAGAGGAGACTTGAATCTAGTTTTATCCTTAACCCTTTAAATAAGTTACAGCTAAAATAATCCCTCCAAATACCCAAACATTTTCTCACTCTGAAGTTGGAAGACAGCTAGCCTGAAGAACAGCAGTAATAAAAACCCTACAAGATAGATACTTTCAGCACAAACTGAGTTGTAGAACACAAAATCCTAACCACGTTAGCCATTTTGAAAACTCTTGCATTTGTCATGTCTAAAGCAACACCAATTTCTCATGACTGAAGTAACTTTCGGTTGCTGTAACTCTAAGCACTTAATTTTGCAGTCTGTTTTCACCACCAAAACAGAGTATTTCTGGTACTATTTATTATGAATTAGCATATAAAAGAAATGCTTATAAAAGCAAAGTCCTTTCTCAGAACATTTTGTGATTCTGCAGCAGGAAAGCCCAAGAGAGAATAAAACTTCTGTGTTCCCTTCAGTCAGTATTGAAAAAATAATCTTTTAATTCAGTAGTCTTTTAGTGTTTGAACAATTGATTACATAGGAATACTTAATTACATTTAATAAATTCAGTAAGCATCAAATATTACGACACATTAAGCAGCAGCTACAACTCTCATACTGGAGTTATTTCAGATTTTTTTTCCTCAGTAGTATTGAAACAGATAAAACAAACATACAGATGAGCTTAGGCCCCATTATGAAGGAAAATTATTATTTCACTTTTTAAAATAAACACCAAATGATTCAAACATTGTAAATTCCTGTTTCTCATACAATATTATCAGAAAAAGTAAGTCTACAAATAATAGTCAACACCCGAGGAGCCAATTTCCTCCTTTTTACTTAATTAACACTGGTTGCTCAGTACAGTGCATTCATTCTCACAAATGCCAATGGAAGTGTAAACAATCATGCCTAGTATTTCCTTCCTGTAGTAAAGTTAAGAAAAGCTGTGCATAATTCAACTCTCTGCAGGTTATCTTTCTTGCTACAAAAAGGCATTCAGCAAAACAGTAGAGGAAAAATTGCACGTACGGTTCACTGTAGTTCAAGTAACAGCCACTGAGGCTGTGATTTTCAATGGTTCTTAACAAACTTAAATACCCGAATCCCACACAAACTGCTTGTGAAGTAGGCACCTACCTTCCTCTACAATTCTGTCACGTTTCATTTGAAATCCTGGAGAAGACATACTGGTATGTAACAGTTTCCAAAGTGAGACATTTTGTATTAACCAGGGCTTACAAGCTAGCAAACTGAAGATCAGAAGGTTCACTTAAGTAGTCATGTTTCCATACAAAGTGCATGCAGCTCAACTAATCCTGTAGTTAGAAAAGAGTTACCAATCCTGATTCACAGAATCAAGATAAATATTTCTTTTATTTCTTTCCGGAAAGGATGCACATAACCTGTGACCTTCACAGCTGCATTCAGTACACAGGTGCATCACTTAAACTGTACACACTTCAAATGTGCCATTGTATTGATCTAACTTGTTCACATCCCTTCCTCTGCTGCCAGAAAAGCAGAATACAAAAGCTCTGTTGCAGCAGGTGTAACCATGTATTAGGATATGACCAAGTTATGTGTTCTGTCGATGTGTAAGTACAGGTCTACAGTTCTTAGCATACAGCCAACAAGGTCAGTGGTTAGGTACTCCTCATTAAAAAGTAGTAATAAACTAAAGTATTATTTCTGGTTGGTTTTACTTCTTTTTTTTTCTAAATACATATTTAACAATTCTCTTCTTGCATCCTTCCATATCTGACAGAAAATGCAATTAGTCTCTTGTATACTATCTCCAAGAGTAGGAGAGAGACTACAACTACTCCACAGATTAAGCTAAATGCCCAACGTGGTCCCAGGTGAGTGTATATTTGGCTCACAAAAACAGGCCCAAGTATTCGTGCTCCACTTCCGGAGGCAGTTAACCATCCCATGTAGACACCCTACAGAAGATCAAAAGCTTGTGTTAGTGATACAGGAATTATTTGGCTAGCCAATAATTCCCACCAATTATATTAATTAGAAAATTTATAAGTATTTAAGCAATTGCTTATCTTTCTTAACTTGTTGAGATACTGACTACTTTGTTTCCAAGAGTACTGCTCAGCTTCTCTAAGCATTAATTCGAAGGCTCCACTGAGCTACACACTATAGCTTTCTAATAAAACGGCATTCTGGCTCAAAGCATTTAGACTCTTACAACAAAATATAACACGGAAAAAATGAGATAAGTGGTGAAAAAGGAAGAAAATTTTTTGTTAAGCAGTAGTACCAGCTTGCTCTGTGTTTCACCACTGTAAAATGTCAATAACTGGAGGTATCATAGCATTTGTAGTCTTTATATAATATACTTAGTAAGAGGAACATTATTCAGTACTGATATTCCAAATATATAATTCATTGTTACAAAAATGACTCTTCCAAAACAGTTGTGAAAGTCACAAGCTTTGGGCTTAGTTGTTCTGAAATTTTCACGCTGTAAGATTTGCCATAAATTGTCGCACAAGCCTTGCTTTCTAATTCCTCTAGGGACTTGTCTTGGATTTTAAAAAAGATAATAGAGTTCCTGGAAACTTCTGCCCCAGTTGAAAGGTACTATTATTTGTCTAATGACAAAAGGAATTTTAGCTAGATCCCTCATTCTAATAAAGAGGGTGCAAGTCCTGGAGAGCAAATGAAATAAACTTTAGGCATCATGCTTACCTGAGGCTTTGGTCCTAGAATTTTTGAGTATAAAGTGTAGGACATGACATTACAAACTGGATAGCCCAATCCTATTAGTATGTCAGAGCTGATATACTGGGCCAGATAGATCATAGGAGTATTCAGGCACCAGGACTGTGTGACAGGGCAGCCTACGGGCTCCACTGTGTGGTTGGATGGAAGCTGCATTGCTTGCAAACTCCAGAAAGGCATTAACATTTCAGTGGAAATTGTTCTGGGAATTGAGTTATTCTTTATTTCTGTAAAAATAAGTTATGCATGCCATTAAGAAAAAAATACAATAAAAAGCTTTCAAAAAAACATTATGATAATAGTTTAGTATGACTTGAATCATACCTTGCCACTGGATATTTGGTAGTTTTTTCCCCCAAGGCAGTAAGATAAAGAATCCAACCAAGACAATCAGTAAACCTCCATGGAGTATGGCACGCTCACCAGTCCTATCAAACAATGAAATTACAATTAAATATATCACTTAAAGTAAAATTTATGAAGGTGCTAATGACATAGCCCATTAGTTTGTGGCAAAGATGCCTGACCAAAACACCTGCAAGAAAAATTGCAAAATCACAGTAACTTAAAACCTGTTTTTCTTGTGATTCAAGGGTAAAAGACAGATAAGGAAGGGGGTTATGTTAACAGAATAAAGAACAACCACAGCGTCATGGCTGTGTCAAAACTGGAAGTACTTCATTGTCACAGTAAACCCAAATTCATTAATAAGTAAAAGATTTAAGTAATGCAGACTTGGCCATGCCATAAAGCTTTTCACACTTAGCTAACGTAAGTAACAAAATTCCCATAAACTCCAAAAACTTACTTTTTAGATAGCATTTTAACCACCATAAAAACAATAACCGATTCAATGCCAACCACACTGAGGATTATTCCATTATAAAAAACGGCTTCTTTCCTGGTCCAGGAATACATATCCATCGTCAGTGGAGTAGCTATACTAAATTGACAGAACAAAATTACATTAATTAAAAAAAAGCTTCTTCTATACAGTCGTTTCCATACATATATTGTCCCAAACATCAAACACAATGGTATAGAAGCCTTTCCTCCTGACAGGCATATCAGAAAACACAGGCTAGTTATAAACTAATTCTGTCATGCACCATTTATTAAAACTAAATCCACTAGACAAAATTCACAACTGCATTACACCAGCCATATTCTGAAGCGTCATTAGTCTGTTTCTGATAGTTCATGAAAGATGATGGAGTTAAAGCAAAGCAAGAGTAATAGAGAAAAAAAAAAAAAAATCAGGCCCTGTGAGTATAAAAATAACAAACATTTAATACTGTTTCAGTTTTAGCAACCAACCAGTCTCTAGGAACTCAATTTTCTAGAAATAATGCAATTAAGGCAGAGACATATTGTCAAAAGAAATTTTAGTTAGGTTAAAGCTCAAAAAACTTACAAAATAAATCTTATATCCTCAAAGTATTTTATAAATTAAAAAAATGAAGTATACTTCAGTCTGAGGTAATGTTGTTATGTTTTACTTATTTTCTCACACACAGAAAATTTGGGAGTAAATAACATACTTCTTTAGGTAAAAAAAAAGTCATGTAAAATAGCATATTTAAGAATACAATTGCATTAACTATATGAAACAATTGTTTTAATCATTACTGAAATAAGAGCTTCACTGGAACTTTTGGACCTAATCAGAATCATACTAAGAAATTACACAAAATTAAAATAAAAACTATAGAACAAGGTACTCAACTGAAGAGACAGTTTTCTCTGAAGATTTTAGGTAGCCCAAGTTAACCTACTTTTTTTTTTTTAAYACTTAAAAATGGGTTTGCATCCATTCAAAAGCTTTTACATTAATGCCTCATATACCATAAACTGTATGCTACACATTTTTAGTTATTACTGACCTTTAATTCATTACTTTATATCAGTATACATCAATTTGATTGCATATGGTTTTGGACTTCTATCTATGAAGAGTACAGTTAAGAAAATGAGTGCAACAGAAAAGCCTTTACATGCACACCCAGTCTAACTACATTACATGTCTAAGTATTTTGAGAGAAAATAGACAAACTTACGTTTCAAAGACAGCAAACACAAACAAGATGACAAAGAAAAGAAAATTGATTGCTACCACAGCAACATGGTCAACGTTTCCTTCTGTGTCCTGATCCGGAACACCACTTTCTGCAACAAAACAAAATAATAATCTGAACTGCAAACTGAGCTTTTTTTACACCACCACAAATTACAAACAGTAATGATTTCCTTACTCTTAAGTATTTAACATGCAGGTTGGTGGGCAGCTAGGCAGTTATATTTTGACAATCTAAGTATAATGTTTTCAAATCAAAATGGAATTGTTGAAACTTCAATTCTTCTGTTCCTCTTGCAAGGTCAAAAGTGCACAGTAGAATTCTCTGCACTACCTCGGAGCCTTTGTTCCTCTAATCTGGGCATAGCATTTTCATACATAAGACACCCATATGTGGTGTGCACATACAGCTCCCTTTTTAAACAGAAAACTAATACAATACTGAAACTGGTGACTTCCATAGATTTTAAAAGAGGTTTAAGATGATCTTTCATATACTTTTTATTCTTCAAGTGAAAGGGATACTTACAACGTTTTAAAGAATTTGAACTGCATACAAAAAGGGTATATATTGAATGTAAGCTGTTGCACTGTATGTGGCAATTACTGTACTTTAGTCTTACGAACCAAATTTACTTTTACAAACATACACCTTTTAATAAGATGCCGTATGTGAAAGCCAATATGCAACAACAATATTATTCAGCTTGATACAGAACAAAAGAGAAGTATGACTGCAGAGTAGAAGTTAAGGGAAGATTTTTTTTATGTCCGTATTCACTTAATTCTGTCCTTTGGAAGAGACAGTTCCAGGGTGAAAATCTGGAAGGATCCATACAATATTTTTTTTTTCTTCTTTGCTACCAGACAGCACTATGGACACATATGGACACAACATGGACATGAAGCAACTTCTGGACCAGTTATAAAGAGATGTAGCCTATTTTCCACTTCGAGTTCCCAAAGCATCAGACTTTAGAATACTTCTAAAGGCTTGTATGTAATAAGAGAGTACTTTAAAATTATAATCACTAAGTAAGTTTTCAAGAAAACATAGGTACCTTCTCCTTCAAAATTGATACTTTTGCATTGCCGTCCCATGTCATCTACTCGATGGTCTCTAGAAATTTAGAACTGTTTTCATTAATACACATATTTATTTGATCTACTATTGAGTCACGTTTCTATTAAAATAATTCTAAATGGCATATACTTATATTCCAATTATTCCCAGCTCCTTTAAACATCATCTCTGTAGTCTACATTTGACTGCAGTGAACACCACCACATTCAGGGAAGAAAATATTCTAGTGGGAGAATATCACATATCTGTGTGCATCTCTCTCCTCCCCTCACTGCCACCAATGGGATAACGCATAAAAATCCCCCCTTGAGATTCTTAAAGGAAAGATACAGACAGTGAGAACCCTACAGACAAGCTAACCTTATTTCTCTTTGGAGAAAAAATATGGGCAGAAACCATCAACATCAAAAATATATCAAGGCTAAGCTAATAATCTAACAGCTCTAACTTTTTTCATCAGTTTACATTCTAGCCATAACATCACTATGATTAATATATAAGCATAATGAAAAAGATATGTACTAAAGAAGGTAGAAACCCTGAAAAATAAATAACAGCTTATAGTTTCAGCGCTCCAGATTTCAGGCTTATTACTCCTCCTTCTGAGCTACATGTTATTTGTTACAAGCCACCCACTAAAACAAGGCAGAATATTTCTCTTTTTTGACTTGATTACCTGAATATGGCAAAGATGAGAATAATATTAATAACTCCTAAGAGAGCTCCAAATAAAACTGGTGCCGTATACATGTTCAGCTGAAGATGAACTAATTTCCATGTTATTCCTTCTTCTCCAATAAGTGTAAAACATGTCTGAAAAACTTAAAAACATAAATGTATTAAGAAAATTTGAGAATCATTAAGAAAATATTAGAACACATATAGAATAAACATATAAAACTGGATAAACAAAGTTGTTCTAATTGCTAAGTAAAATTTAAATATTATACCTGTCAAACCTTTTACATTTTGAGAATCCTACTCTAAACAAACTGACGGATACCAGTGGGATCTCAACTAGTCAGAAAACTACTTGGTTACATACAAATACACTGTATAAATAACAGCATGACACGTAAAGAACTGGAACTGAATTCTGAGTGTACCAATGGTTAATTTTCTTGGCCATGTGCAGACAGCTGATTTACTCTTTTTCCTCTTCCTCCTACATGGAAAACCTTGGTCCTGGGACTGGACTATCCCTCCTGCTAAGGGCAAGCTAGAGAGAAAAGAAGTTGTGTGGGTTTTTTTAGTTAAAATCTAAATTGGTGCAGAGCAAAAGATTGTAAAATCAGGTCATTTGCTTACTACTGTTAGGAAACAGACTGAGAGTCCCTATCAAATTAGGAAAGGGAATTACTAAACTTATACTCTATGCAAATCACACAAAGAATGCAGATTTTTTGTTGCTGTAGACCCTTTAACGCTCTATCAACAGCACTAGTAATAATCAACTAGAGAAAAAACTTGCAGCCCTAAACGTTCACCTTATTATATTACCATACACAGAGCACTTCAGCTCTACTAATTGGATAATCTTAATCTCCAGCTATAGAAGACAAGTAATCAGTAGAGGCTGTTTAGGACAAAACTGCTGGTCTCTCTCTACAACACAAGGCAAGTCTAACGCACTTCTCCCATGAAGCAGACAGAGTATCTCAGGAGCCACAGTTACGCCTGATCTAACAAACACCCCTTGAGCTCTTTGTTCCCTTAGCTCTCTGTAATACCTGTGCTATGTCTTAAAACTTTTGCCAACATGAAGATTTTGTGATCGTCATTACAGGATCAGAAAGATCTGTTGGATGTTATTTGCTACAACATGTGAGGCAAGGTGAAATTTTCAGTCATTTTGGAAAGGTGCAACTGTTTGCCCGAGTACAGTAATGTTAAACTCGCTTCTCCATGAATAAAGTACAATTGGTCATAGACTATTTAGTGGGTACTGGTACAAGAGAGCATCTTGGAACTTGTTTTTCCTGCAGCCAGCAATTCAAACCAGCTAGTTTTTAACTACAAAACAATTAGATCTTCTTTGGACTAGAATATTTCATTTATATTGGCATACACAAGTATATATGAGTGGATCCCATTTATTCAATTTTGATACCACTGACAAACTATGCCTTAAAATCCCCAACATACAGCTGCTGAGGATTCCTACTTCCAATGCCCAATTTCATCCTAAAAAGTATTAGAGAAGTGAGGAAAGAAGATATGCTTTACCTGGTCCTAATATGAAGCCAACTGCTTGACAGGCACTGGTATTGGCCATGGCACTTGTTCTTTCTGTAAGAGAAGTGGCACCTGCAATATACGATCGAACTACAGCCACGTTTCCTTAAAAAAACAAAACCAAGAAAGTGTTCATGTAAATACTGAGTTATATTCTTAAATTATCCAGTTACATTTATTTTAGGGTTTTTTTTTTCTTATTTTGCAAGAGAATAAAACCCAGCACTCCCTCTAGTATTTACACACAACTGCAAAATTACACAATTTTATCATAAACGAGTATTGGCCAACTCTTTGCTTTGTCAAGTAATAAGTTATCATTCRCATAATGGTAAATCTGGTACTAAAATATCATGTTAACTATCTTACCAAGACATAGAATTTAATAATTTTCAGAAATGTAAATTCTGCTGTAGTTACCTGCTCCAAATCCCACAAGAGCACGTGCAGTCAGCATGTAGTATTTGTTGTGTGAATGAGGTACATGAACGTAGGCATAAAGACAATTAGCAGCTACTGAAATAGTAGTTGAAACAACGAGAGGTTCTCTCCTTGGCCTGTAATTGGACCACAAGCCGAACAGGGGAGAGGCAACCATTTGGCCAATGCTATATGAAGCTATAATCCAGCCCAAGAAACTCGCATCTGCTGTCGGATCAATCTGTAGAAACAAATTAATCAATTCTATGGGTAAAGTATTATAGTATTTTATAATATTAACAAAACCATTTTAGAATCAGTACCTGAAATACCTAAGACTCTGCACTGTAATTCTGAGGGTATATGGCACTATGCAATGCAGTGTCAAACCTAAGCTATTGCTAAATAAGTTAGTGTGTCTGCACGGCATTGTGCGGTGTTTAATATAAATACACCACTCTGGGTCTCAGAAGCGGTTGTTTTCACATAGTACTTTGTCTGGGGCAATAAACCTTGCCTAACTGTCTCCAGCAATGCACCAAACCAATAAAAAGTGCTTTGCTTCTGAGACTGGAAATGGCTCACTTGCAGCACACTCAAATAGTTTTCACACAGCACTGCTGATGTTATAGGCTATAGACATAACTTAAGCAGTACGGTAGACAGTGTACGTCCCAGGAGCAAGGAATCACTTAAGTCATCTCTGCGCATGCCTGAATCTGTCCTGATTTACAAGGCTGATGATGCATTTTCTTTTCTTCTCCAAGAATTCAGCACCAGCCTCAATTTTAACAATACCTCTAGGACCCTGCCCAGGATATGTTCTTCCAAATTTGCATTTGAAACTGCCTTCTACAATTCCAGGAGCAGTAAAATCCTAGCACAGATTAAATTAAAGTTTTAGAGACTTTTTATGCCACTTCTAAGAAGAATGCAACAAAGAGGGAAAAAAATCCAAACAAACTAAAAACACTATCAAGAAGGTCTACGTGCAACAATCTGACATTTACAGAGCAACTTCTACCTTCAGCTTGCTTTTTTTTCCAAAATGCAGACAAGCCTTGTGTATTATGTTTTAACACTACAAACGCATCCAGATAAAGAGATTTCTATTGATCCACTGTCCAAGAAAACAGTGAAATTATATAAGAAAACCAAACATTTCTGGATTATGATGTACCTTTATCAATTCAGGAAATCAACTGACAGATTTTTCATGAAATAATGAAAGCTGTCAAAGTGGATGGCAAAATAAAAGTCTCTTATAACCACACACTTCCCTTTACTGTTTCTTTTCCTAAATAAAATGCCAAGTTTTTTATAACATACTTTCTGAGCAGGAGTTTTCTGTTCTTATTAATTAGAAAAAACATATTTACAAACCTTTTGGAGATATGGCCACACAGACATAATTACAATTGAGAAACCTGCAATGCAGTAAAAACATAACTGAAGTTACTTTATTTGCCATGTTTATCAGTAATTCGCTTTACTGAAACAGTTATTACAGGTTCATTCTTCTGCTCCTAAGTGTATTATAGTCTAAAACTGTGCATCAGTCTGTCACCTGAAAAAACTATGTATTATATGCTTTTTTTAAGGAGTGATAATTCCTCCTAACAGGAGGAACTATTTTTAAAAGGACATTTTCTAAGTGCATATACACTAAACAAAAAAATTCCTATGAAAAGAATACTGATGTGTCAAGCAAACTGCACGACATTTTTCCTCCCAACGGAAAGGCAACAAGGTCCCCAGAGTAAAAAGTATTTCTTGAAATACTGACATATTGGTATTCCTTTATCAAAGAAATTTTAATTCATCAAATTAAAAAAAAAAACAACAACAAAACAAAAAAACCACACTGAAGTATCCTATGATTTTTCAAGATCATTTCTAGGCCCACAGAAAATCACCAGAAGTCAAAAATCAACAGAAGTCTTGTTTCCAGGGGCAGTTATTTAGGAATGAAACAGTAATTCGTTCTGCAGTGGAGACGCAAAATCCCATAGGAGAAAACAAGCTCTCATACACATTTTGAAATAGATAACATACATTCCCACAAAGATCTTACCTTTTAAGAACTCAGCATTATTTCTATTTTCATTCCCTAGAAGTTTCACTTTGGATGATAGAAGTGTGACCTTTGTTTTGTTTGGTTCTGAGCAATAATCTTACTCTGCCACTACCTTTTACCCCAAACTATTACAAAACCATGAAACAAAGATTTAAGTAATATGTCATTTAGTCTCAAAACAGAGTATTATTTAACTTATCTTACTAAATGTAACTTTCTGTTTGATTTGCTAGTCATATCTTCTCTTTTGAAGAATCAGAAAATGCACCATTTTAAGGTTATAAAAGAACAGTAGCATTAAAGGAGCTATGTAGTTGAAATCTAGAAAGCCCTGTAATTTTCAAACCAAATTATATTCATTAAGCAAATAACACTGAAATCCAACTGTGTTTACTCACCTACACTACTGAGAAACATAGTAAGATACATAATCCAGATGGATCGCCACCTGCTCTTATAATGCTCTTGTGTTTCCACAACATCCCTGTTTTTGAACCAAAAGTCAAGAGAGAAAGAAATCATTATCAGATTCTCTTCTAGTTGTTCCCACAGGACATTGAAAACATTTTTCACAAACCTCTCAATACAATTGTGTAAATTGTTATACAGGAATGGACTTCCACACAGCAAAGAATACAAAGAATTTATTTTAGAAGCAAGCTAATTTTTCACTGAAAAATACTAGATTGACAAATCAAAAAACTAATAGAAATGCTATCATGTACCATTGCATTCAAATGTTACACAAAGAGATCTTTATCTAGAGATCTTCAATTCTGCAATCTCTTTTATAGACACTTTGGAGCATCACAGGTATCACGGAAAGGCTTTAAGAAGTGCGTATTAAACCATAAAACCCCAGACACCATCTCAGAACTGTGACTTTAAAGCAAAAAAAAACCCAAACCTGAACAACTATTGATTAGACTAAAAGGTATAGCCAGGCTATTCTTACCACAAGAAAACAACTATACAATGTAAAAGATGTGTGTAAAAGATATTGCTGAAGATTTTAAGGGCTGCAAGAAAATTTAAAATAGAAGTTACAAACTTTCTGAGCAGCAAGTTATTTTTCTAAAATTCACAAGCACCTTCTGAGACCCACGTACTTTTTCAGAGGCAAGAACATTTCAGGGTTCTTCACTACTTTTGGTTTTGAAGTATTCTAGACAAAATAATCTCTGTCCAAAAGATGCAGACCTAGGTTACATATGCCTGAACATAGTTTATAAACATTGTTTATATAGGTCATATATAGACTTAGGCATACACGCAATTTTAAAGCTAATACAGCTATTCCACAGCATGATTTGTGCATTTATTTCTTCAGAAATGTTTATACCATTGAAGTGTCTTGCTTCCATGAAACTTTAACCACATAAACGATGTTTCTAAATCTACTTTGTAATCTTATTGCCCATCACGCATAGGAAGAAGTCAGTCAAACTCTTGTAAATGCTATGGATATGCTATGTTTGGTTACTTTCAAGACTGTAGTTAAATCAAGCGGTATGCTTCAAGTATGAGGACACTTCAGCAAAGACGGTAGCAGCAGCCACCCCTACACATTCAAGATACTGTTGTTTTCCTGACAGAAGGAAAAAAACAAGTGATCAACTGCTGCCCACACAAGAAGAGTGCTATTAAATACCTAGACTTCAGCACCACAATAATCGATTTTTACGCTTTTTAGAAACTTCCCAAGCGAGCGCGTTTGTTTTTTTTACAGACGGAACCAGCCCCCTCCGGGGCCGCGGCCCCTGCCGCGCCCCGCTCCCGCTCCCGAGCGCCCGGCAGGCTGAAGAGCCGCCGCCGGTCCGAGACCCCGGGAGGGCGCAGCGGACGAGGGAGGCGGCGCCGCGAATCCAGGCTACCAGAACGCTTGGGGAAGGCGGCTCGGTCTGTATCCCCTCCGCCAGCTCCCGAGGCGGGCAGCTTCCCTCAAGCTTGGGCTTGCCTTGCGGGGTAAAGCACCCACGCAGGGGGGGGAGAGACTCGTCACCCACGGGTGGTTCCTCTAGAGACTCGTGGGGGTGTCGCCTCAACCCCGCGGAGCAGGGAGGGACGGCAGGCGCCTGTTGGCGCAGCTCCCCTCCGCCCGCGGCACAAGGAGCCGCCTCACCGCCTCAGAAAGGAAGGGCACGGGAAGGAGCAAGCCCCTACCTGCTCTCCTCCTCCTCCTCCTCCTCTCCGGGACTCAGCAAAGGCTCCTGCCCCTCAGCAGCCACCTCCGGACCGGAGACCGCGGCCGCCATACCCAGCCGCGGTCGCTTCCGAGCCCCGTAGTGCCGGGATCCACCCCCGGCTGCTCCCGGCCGCCCTTCGCGCCCGCCGCAGCCAGAGGGCGCGCGCGCCGCCCTCGCGCCTCCCACCGCTGGTGGGCGCTGCCGGCCGGGCGCGAGGGCCGAGGCTGCCGTCAAGCGCCGCGGAGCCGGCCGATCGCGAGACACGGCGGGCGGGGCGGGGAAGGAGCGGGGAGCGCTGGTCACGTGCATGGGGTGGGGCCAGCGGCCTTCCGCGCGTCTCTGCTGAGCGCCTGCGTACGTGCGCCCGCGCGAGGCGAGGCGAGCCCAGCCCAGCCCTCCCGCCCTCCTCCCGCCCTCCTCCTCCTCCTCCTCCTCCTCCCTCCTCTCCCTCTCCCTCCCCCTTCCCTCCCCCCCCGCCCGTCCATGTGGTGCCCCAGCACCGGCAGCGCCGGGCCGTCCGGTGAGTGACCTTCGCGGGGCGGACGGGACGGGACGGGAAGGAGGGGCCGCCTGCCCGCCCGGTGAGCGGCGGTTGGTCTGCGTGCGGCTCTCAGCTGAGGGCGAGGAGGAGCCGTGCCCCACCGGGGCTCTTCCCTCCCGGCTGTGCCCAGCCCCGAGGGGCGCTGCGGGCACATCCCTGCCGCCGGCTGAGGCGGTGGGGGGRCGGACTGGATGTCCGGTGGGCTGCTGGGGTCTGAGGGGGCGTGGGCGTCCGTGTCCCCGCTGCGCCTCGGGGCGTTAACGGGCCGTTGGGCGCCTCCCCCCGCCCCTTCCCGCGGCCCCTCAGGGGAGCGCCTGGGTCCCGCTCGGGGCGGGCCGAGGGCTCGGCGGCCTGAGGGGGTTTCCGCCAGCCACCGGTGAGAGTGAGGGGGGCCGCCTGCAGCCTCTGGGGTCGGCAGGGCACCGTCCGTTGAGCCCTGCAATAAATGTTCGGGTTAGGCTCCCCGTCCGCTGACACCCGAATACAGAGCGAATGGAGGAAAGGCAGGTAGGAGCGGCGGTCGGTGTAACGCTTCTGGCTTAGGCCCCTTTGTTTATCCGCAGGCTCCTCTGTATCCCATCGTGTGAAATTATTGTGGGGCTTGTTTCTGACTTGTCGCCGTCACTTCTTTGTGATTTTTTTTTTTTTTTTTTTAAAGCAGTCTTTCTTCTGTTGGAGGGAAAAGGGGAAAAAAAAAGCATGACCTGACATTAATTGGAAGAGAGATTTTAAAAAATGTAATAGGGCAGGGAAGTTAAGGACTCAGCCTTCTAAAATAGATACACCTTCTTGACTTTTTCAGGTTGACTTCTTGGTGGGAGCTGTTTCATATTCATGTATAGAAGCAGTAGTCTGGGCCTTTAATAAAGTCTTTAAGTACTTTCCAGTGGTGTTTTTCTTGTAACTGAAGCTGCATGCACTGGATAAAAAGGAATAGCTGACCTTTCATGTGTTGGACTTTGGATTAATTTTTGTGCCTGTTTCTATGAAATAAGTGTACACACCAAAAATTGATAGTTGGTATGCAGTATGAGGGTTCTGGAAGCAAAGAAAAACACTCTTTCTAGAGCAAGAGCCTAGTTATAATTTATCTCTAGGTTTCCTTGTCGTCTTCTCTGGAAAATACCGTTTTAGAATGTAGGGGTTTTTTTTAGTGGATCACTTCTTAATGTGCCTTTGTATCTGTGACAATTTCTATTCACAACTTACAATTATGTAAATCTTACCATGTTGGCCATATACTCATTGGATATTCATAACACAGGTACTGTTTCTTGGGCTACACAACTACGCAGACTCTTTTATCAGGTTACTGCTTCCAGCTGACCTGTATTACAAAGGGATCATGATGTGACATGTGTGGTATCAAGTGCTGGAAATCCAGTCGCATTCCAAAACAAGCTCTGCTGATTCTTTTCTCAATTTCAAACTCTCACTGCTAAAATACACTTTTAACTTCTACTATGAAGTTATAAAACTTCAGCCTCCAACAGTTGGATTTGCCTTTTCTGACAGTAAAAGTATTTGTAATTGTCTTTCCATGCAGACAGTGTAGACACTGATGGGCAGTGAGTGAAGCATGTCCTACCCTTTTGTTACTAAGATAAACAAAATGGCAGTATGACGCCTATTTTATCTCTGTAATATTTCTAAGAAGTTCTATACAACATACTTCACGTACTTGGAATATTTTTTTGTTTTAGTGTTTCCTGTACTCTTTCCAGTAGTGGTTTAATCTTGAATCTGATTAATTGAAATATCCTGAATTACTTTAGAGTCTTTGTTCAATCAATGAAATAGAGTACAGGATGAGACAACCCTTTCACCTCAATCAATGTGGCATTTAAATATAATGTACTTGTCTAGAAACTTCTTTTGGCATTCCTTTGGTGCAACAGAGAGAGCTCATCAGGCCAGCCTTCGAGCTCACAGCAAAATCAACATCTTCCTGTTTTCTCTGTTATTTGGCTTTTATTTTGGAGAGGATTTTAAAAAAAAAACAACCAACAACAACAACAAACAACCAAACAAAACATGCAAGGCTGCTTTGTTAAGCATCAAAACATTCATTAAAATTTCTTTTCACAGTTACTGGTAAGCAGTGTACCAATAGAACTGCAAATCGAGTTTTAGTGTATTTTTGACAGCATAGACTTACTCTTGTGTGTACTCACTCTGAACTCTCTTCCCAGCCCCTTAGAGGGTCCACTCTGTATTGCTGTCCCTGTCTCCACCACCCAATTCTCTTCTAGCACCAGGAAAATACCAAGCTGTCCCCCTGCTCCAAAAAGCAGAGGAGGGACCTTGCAGAGGCTAGCAAACATTTCCCGTCTGACACCCCAACAGCATGTGAGGTCAATGGATATCTCCAGAGTGGGCAAGGAAAAAGATTATATTGAGGTTGTGATTCTATTAGACCAAGCAGTTGTGGATCAGAATAATAAGACTACAGAGTCAGCTGTTTAGGACTGGTGGAGTAGGAACTAATGCTTTCTACAGTGTTAAAATAGAAGGTCCCCACTTTGACTTTCTGGTGATTTAAGGTATTTATTTCTGCCCTGTAATGACTGAATGAAGAATGATTGTGGCTTTCTAGGATGCTTGTTCTAGTACCTTAAGTTGTCTATAATTTCTATTTTGATAGTAACTTACTCTAGCTGATAAAGCGTTTTTCTTTTTTCTGTATATTGATTCTTAAGTATTGGCTTTTTAGAAGTGTAGAGGAATGTATTTATTAATCTGACCACAATTTTGACTTGTTGTATTCAGACAAGTTTATTTTAAGAACGACCGTATTAAAGTGTGGCAGAATAAAAGAACTTCAGATTAAAATGAAAAAAAACCCCATGAATTAAATTACACTATTTGGAGTGTTATGAAATTATTTAGACCATTTAGTATGGAGGGATCTGGAAATACTAGAAAATAGTTGAAGGTAACTTACTAACCAAGTCTTTGATTATTAAATCTATTGTTTTCTTAGGTGTACACAGATCCTGGACCTTTTTGGTTTTTATTTTTTTTTAATTGAATAACCTGTATCCTGCTGATCAAGAAACCAGATTTGAGTTCTCTCTCCTTTTTTTTCTTCTTCCTTATTGGAAGAGCACAGTAGTGGCTCCCTATTCACTTCAGTAAGTATTGCTTTGAAAATAATACTCAGCTTGCCTAAAATCTTCTTGGCTTTAGCTATATTTGAGCTAGTGTATTTGCTGAAAAAGAAATTATACTGGTAAGGATTTTGATGGTGTGATTTCTTCCCTGAAGGGAGTGGGAACATCATTTTTGTAAGAAATGAGTTGGTGAAAATTGGAAAGGAATGGATAAAATAAGAGTTAGGATGTATGCTTAAGGCACCAGCAGTGAAGACAAGTTTACAAAAATAAGCTTTCTCTGCATCAGTGACTGGAGCTACTTTTTTTTTTCCTTTCTTTTTTATAAATGAATAATTACATAGCTAGAGATCTAGCATTCTAGCTGTTTAAAACCAAATGTTGTTTCAAGCTTTCATTCTGAGATGTGTTTATGAAAGCCCATTTTGACTGAAAAGTTTTTCCCATCATAGCTGTATTGACAGGACAGAGATCAATGCCACTCTTTGTTTTACTGGTTCAAGTAAAACACAGTTAGGACTGGTTGAAGATGTAGTTCTGTAACCTCATGTGCCTCTTTAGTTGGCTTGTCATCAATTATGTAATAAATTTCTGGTTATATTAGGCATGTTAAATTCCTACTCCTAAATTCCATTTTCCTAAAAAAGCTAGAGTTTGTATTAACTGCCTTTGTATTTTGTTTAAAATGAAAAGAATTGACCTGAATGTCAGGGTTAACTTCCTTGGAATAAAATGGTAGGGCTTTTCGTTAATACAGATACCAGAATAAGAACCTACTTTGTGTTACAATCAATGAACTTGCCACTCAGGTTAACCCCTTTAACTGCTTTGTTTTCACCTGTTCTTTTTTCTAGATGTCAGTTTGCTGCTAATGGGTGTAAGTAAATTAGATGTCTTGTACAGAAAGCTTCTCCTCACTAAACTTTTCATCAGAGGATGGGGAAAGCCAGAGGATCTGAAAAGGTGACTTGTTAAAAAATAACAGCATAAACAGTACTTTAAATTAAAAGAAAAAAACAACCATTGAAGTACCAACAGTTTTTACTATCCTGTATTAAAAAAAAAAAAAAAAAAAAAAAAAAAAAAAAAAAANAAAAAAAACAAAACGTGTTAAAGTTTGTTTTGTTCAGGAAATCATGTGTTTCCATACCAAGGGAGGAACTGGATTTAAAAGAAATCTTAAAGGGATTTGTTAAATGTTTGTGTTTGAAGAGGCTTTTCTTGAGAGAATGTATATGCGTCCAATTACATTTTTCACTTATGCATGTATGATAACATACTTCAGGCAGCATCTCTGAAAAGTGTTTTCTAAAAACAGAACTTGATGAATTTTTGCAGAGGAATTGTTCTGTTTAAAGAGGATCTTGCTAGCTTTCTGTAACTTCTTAATAATAATGAGCTTTAAAAGTGTAAGATGTAATCAGAAGTTTCTCTCCTAGCCCAAAGTAGTAAACTCATTATTTTTAGATGCCTTGAAAATATGAAAAAAAATGGAAGTACCTCTTAATTTTTAAATACTTGCTGATTTTTATTAGTTATTAAGAGTAACACCTGGTAGTTGAGCACTTGCATTTCTTAAGTTTAAAAATTGACTGAATATATATGGTCTGCATCATGTAGTATTTAAATAGGAAATTATAAACCTGCATTTAATAAACTAATTCTTATGTATTTGAAAATCAATAAAGAAAACTCTAAAAAAAAAAAACTGWAATAAAATTTTGTTCACTGTGGATAGCAGTGGAGTTATGTGGGGGGTTGTTTTTTGTTTTTGAAGTCCAAGTGAAACATCTCGTCTTGAAATGGCACTTGGATTGCTTTGTATGTCTGTCTTCAGTTGATTTTTCCTTAAGTAGCAGACTTCCCTGCAAAATGAGAATGTTGGATTTCTAAAATGTTTAGTTTACTTTTGTTGGAATAAGCAAAAAAATGTGGTTTTTGTTTTGATTGCAGCATTTCTGTATTCTGTTACGTGTGTGTGTATCTGAAATGGAACATCTTAATGTTATCAAAACTCTCTCTTAAAAACTTTTAGGTTCTTGGTGAGACATGATGAAGTTTCACTCCCCTATCCCCATCTCCCCCCAACACAATTGCTATCTATATAGGGGAACTGACTAGTTCTACTGTTAGCTATTGGAATACTAGGCAAGGCTTTTCTCTTGCATGGGGTCTATAAGGGTAATCACACTAATGTCAAACAGCAATAAAGAAGCATTGCTGGTAGCAATAATGGTATCAGCTATGGCTCTTCCTTTTTCATGGGGGGGGGAAAAACCTCTCATGTGGCATCAAAAGCTGTGGGGGAAACCTGAGGCAGGCTTGCTGGCCTGCTGGTCTGAAAAGTGGAAGAAGTTGTTCTATGTATTGCCCCTGAATGGGAAGAAGATGAGCTGTTCCCCAGCAGCCTGGCTTTACCTGGATGAAGAAGGAAGAATACCACCTCCTCCTGACTCCTTGCACTGAGTAGTGGGAGGAGGGAGTAGCACTCCCTGGTATGCATGCCTTATTGTGCCAGAAACAGTGTCAGCGTAGTTTGTTTTTTTTTTTTTTTTTTTTTTTTTTTAAACTGATCGCTGTGAAGCTCCATTAGAAGAAACTATTAAATTTCTCATACTTCAAGCATTAACTGAGATCGACTGATATTACAGACTACCCTGCCTAGATGTAATCTGAAGTTTTATGTGCACACCCTTGATGTGATGACTGTTGATATCCTAATGCTTTATCCTCAACTCATTAGCAGGAGTTGAAATTCCGCAACACACGCAAGATTTAGCTTTCAGTATCTTCCTAACTACAGAGGAAATACATAAATGCAGTATCTTTAGAGGATTTAGAGTCAAGCAAAACATCTCTTCATTTAGCTTACCCTCCACACTCAGGTCTCATAGTTTTACCCTTATTTTCTCAGAAATACTTGATGCGCTTGCTGTTCTGTATAAGAAAAGCAAAGGCTATATAGTAGAGCTATTTTTGATGTGGTGGTAAACTGGATTTTCTTTCCGTCCTTTTGGTTTGGTTTTCTCTGGTGTTGGGAAGGTGAACAGATCATTCCTGTTATACTGTTGTTCTGTACTTTCCACCCAAATCTGCTGTTTTAGTTGGTCAGGTAACATCATTGTGTGTATTTACAGCCATAAGAATGAGCAAATTATTCTTGGTGTAGAGTATTTAAGGTTGAGAGCATCTAGTCCAAATCCCTATTCGAAACAAAGCTAACTTCTTAGCTGATTCAAGTCACTTGGCACCTCATCCGTTTGAGTTTTGAAAGTCCCTTGAGGATGGAGATTATTCATAGTTTCCCTGGGCAATCTTTTCTGGTGCTTAACCACTATCACTGTGAAAAAAATCTTTCACTTTGTTCCAGTAGGAATTTATGTTGCAACACGCAACGATTGCCTCTTATCCTCACTGTTTACCTCTGGGAAGAGTCTTGTTTCATTTTCTCAGTAAGACTCTGCAGCCCATTTAAGTAGCAGAAGAAAGCAACTGGATTTGCCCCTTAGCCTTCTGTTCCTCAGGCAATGCAAACCCCTTTGCCTTGACCTGCTGGCTGCCCTCTTGCTAAATGCAAAGGGTATGCCATTGGTCTTCCTAGCTGCAAGGATGCGCTGCTAACTCATGTTCAGTTTGCTGTCTGCCGGAAACGCCATGTGTTTTCCTGCAGAGCTGCTACCTAGCTGGGAAGGTCCCAGCCTGTATTGTTGCATGGGGC
The DNA here is from genome assembly GCA_035582835.1 of Phoebastria nigripes. Lineage (NCBI taxonomy): Eukaryota > Metazoa > Chordata > Aves > Procellariiformes > Diomedeidae > Phoebastria > Phoebastria nigripes. The sequence continues at coordinate 416,913 of JAYKAV010003143.1, read as the reverse complement.
TGTTCTGTCCTTGGTGCAAGATTTTGCAGTTTTATTGTTGAGCTTTAGGATGTTTGTTGACCTGTTCCTCCAGCTTATCCAGCTCGCTCTGAATGCTAGCTCTACCTTCCAGCTATCAACCTCACCCTCCAGTTTGTGTCATTCATGAACTTCCCTAAGTGCTGCTGGTAACTTGTTTCCAGCTAGACTTCAGATCGTTGGCAACTACACTTTGATGTTGGTAGTCCAACCTGTTTTTTACCCATTCAGTCTATATTGCCCCGATGTGGCTACAAGGATGTGTAAGTGTAGGAGGTTGCTATGTCTTAATTTGGCCCTCAAAAATGACATAAGTTTTCAACATGTCAGGTGTCAAATACTATTTAAGAGCTGTGCAGCCGCAAGCAATGTACCTGAGCCTTTTTTTTTTTTTGTACTTAAAAACATTCTTATATACGTACCCTATGGTAGCCTGATTAATCTGTAAATGCAAAGCTGGCTTCATAACTTATTTTCTCTGTGGCTTACTCTATCTTCTGAAATTTTTTTAATATATATGTGTGTATATATATCTTCTCTTTTTTTTAGATTAAAAGTTGAATCTTCTCTACTTGTTTCCTTTCAACAGAATATTTGAATTCAGAAAGATTATTGGAAACAGGGAAAAATGCCAGAAGCTGGTTTCGAAAGATTACCCGGTGTTCATTGACAAGGTACTTAAAAGCAAGAGATGATGCAGTTTAACGAAATTTATTTTCCTGATGGTATATAAAGGTGAAATCAACTTAGTACTTACCAGGCTGCTTTTATAGGATAGACGAATTGAATCTTGATGTCATGTGAATCTACATTTTCCTGATGTCTGATATTATCACAGCATGACTTGCTGCTAGGATTGGCAACTGGGGACTTGAGTTAGGGAGTACATAGAGATCGGGTGGTGAATGCACCTCTGACAATATTCAGGTAGCTTTTGCTGATCACCAGAGTTCTACCAGGTGGCGTTAACTGATTTCACTGGTGTTCCCAGTTGCTCTGTATCAAGAAAAGAACATTAGAATTTATCTGAGGGAAGAGGAAGTGAGGCTGTAGAGGCAAAAGAAATCAGTGTAGTGTGAGTTTTCAGATGCTCTTGACTGGAAAAAGGAGGCCCTGTGCTTCCAAGTGATGTGTGCAGGTAGAAGTAATCATTGCCTTGAAGACTTTTCAAGCTAGAAAGTGTGAATAGGGGGTCAGAAATGAAGAGTAGTTCTAAAGTCAAATAAATGCACTGGTGGTCAATGCTGTGGCAAGCTAAATACTTCAACAGTTTGCTGGTTTGATTTTTTTTTTTTTTTTTTTTTTTTTATTTAGCTGCTGTGGATAGAATTAGGAGGCAATGGCAAAAATGTGAAACGGGGTTGGAAGGGATGGGAAAATGAAAAGTAGTCATGTTGGCTACTAGCGGAGAATGGAAGGAAACAGAGAGAATAAAGCAGTGGCTGTACGGATGCTGATTTATTTTTTCCCCAGTAATACAATAGTTGGGCGGGTGGGATGTCAGATCTTCACTCAAAAATTACTTGAAACTTAGTATGTGTTATGGAAGTTATTTTAAATGGGACAGCATTACACTTTATTCCTTGATTCCTTTAATAGGTCATTTAATAAAAGCAAAGTTTGAAACAAATGTTTTGACTGTGTTGATAACATGTGTGTCCCTATATTTGAAATAGACCTCAGCTGTGGTTTTTTTAAGTACACTTTTATCCTATATACAAATTCTTCTACTTCAAGAGATTGGCTTTCAGAGCAAGTTAAACACTGATAAGAAATACACTGCTATCATCCCATTCTCTCTGTAGGTTGAGGAGCAATCCGACTGTAAAATCCTTGAGGGGCACTTCATTTCCCCATTGGCTCATTACGTCCCAGGTATCCTGCCAGTCGAATCTCTTGTAGCAAGGTAAGAGAAACCAAGTGATATTTCCTTTCTGAACCTAGTACCACAGAGAAATAAGAATGGTCTATAAGTAGTTTTATTGTGAAGCTAATTTATTGTAATACAAATCACCTGTAAAATATTTCAAACTGTTTTTTGTACTAATGTGTTGAAATACATTTTGATTTCAAAAGTGAAAATAAATCTTATTCATGTGATTAGTTTAATATGTGTAAATAAAAAAAAAAAGTCCCCTAGCAAAGTATGTCCTTTGCTAGGGGACTTTTTTTTTTTTTTGAGTGTAGAAATCGTATTGCACAAAGCTATGGAATACCCTGGGGTTTTTTAAATTATTTGTTTGTTTCCAAATGAGCAGGATGCTGGAAATGGAGGATGCTATAGCCAGGACAGTAGTTGTTTGTTTTATACGTAGCAGGAGAAGCTGTTTATGTGAAAGAAGCATGTTATATTGTATTTGAAGGAACCATTCCAGCCTTCCATTTACATTGAATACAAAAATATTGTATATGCACTGAAGTAGTAAGTTAATTTAATTGTAGCACGAGAATCTAGTGCCTTTCTTACTTGGCAAGCCAAAAAAAAAAGCATCCTCACAGAAAGCTGCATGATCCCTAATAGTCAGGAGATACCTAATGGCATTTTTGCTGGTTTCACACTAACACTGCTTTGCCGTTGAGGAGTGGGTTTGGAAAGGGAGCATATTTCTGTTTGCTTTTAGTTTTGAGCTAAACTTTCACGATGGAATTTTTTTTCCAAGCTTTGTTTAATAACTTAAAAATTAAACATAAAAGTTTGTCAGCTCAATTTGATACGGCATTGTCAATTTTATCAATATTACTGGTATTTTATCAATATTACTGGTTGGTGTTTTTATGTGTGCTTACACACACTAAGGAATGTCAGAAAAAGTTTGATAGTCAAAATATCAGTTCTCTTCCACCTCTCCATTGGTTAGAGAAAGAAACTGTCTCTTAACATTATTGGACTAATTAGTACCACTGGAAAATATAGTATACTGATTGTTTCCTTATCTGTGTTCTCTTACAGTTTGTAGTCAAGTTATGCTAATTGTTACATCGGACAGTATTGCAGTTTTGAAATGCTCTACAAATTTCCCTTAAGATCGTTGTGCATTGTGTAAATATTTTTTTCCAAAGTGTAACACTTGTGTTAGGTAACAGTGCTCCATCTTGTGGGGAAAATACTAGTGGCTCAGAAGTGATCCGCCCCCCCCCCCCCCCCCCCCCGGTAGTTAGACTGTAAATAACTTGAGTAGCAGCAGAAGACATTAAGTGATTGATGTTGGGTGTATAGAATAGTTTCATGGTTTGTATGTTGGGTTTTTGATTTTTTTTTTTTTTTAATTTAAATATATTGCTCATCTTAATCTTCAATTTCACCTGTTGTGCCCTCAGGAGAAAAATAGCAATGCTGCCTAGGAGAGCTAGTCATACTTGTTTAGGCTGCTCTTCATCTGAAGTTCCATTTCTCCACTCTGCAAAATTTAAATTGTGATGATGAGGCAGTGGTCTTTTTTAGGAACATGATCTTTCAGCTTGGCTCCTTTTCTTGTTTGGCATTTATTCTGTCCTACTTTCGGATTCCTTTCTTTGCTGGATGTGTTTATGAAAAATGATATTGCTGAATGGCTGGCAGTTTGGCTGCATGGGTTATGAAAATACTTTATTCTGTCTTTTTCTTTTTCTTTTTCTTTTTCTTTTTTTTTTTTTTTTTTAAGACTAATTTCTCTGGCACAGCTTGTAAATAGATATACTTACTTTGCTAAAATAGGTGTTTGCTTCTCATAGATTTCAGTTCATCATACCCAGAAGATGGAATAGCAAGCACAGACCTGTGTGCATTCATTTAGCAGGCACTGGAGATCATGTGAGTATGTAAAATGTAAAATTGATTGTTATCGAGAAATTAAATAATCAGATTTTATCTTAATATGTTTGTACATCTTATCTTTAGCACTTCTGGAGGAGACGCACATTAATGGCACGCCCGATGATTAAAGAAGCCTGTATGGCTTCCCTATTGCTAGAAAATCCTTATTATATCCTTTTGTAGAGAGCATGATAGTTATCCTTAATGTTCTCTCCAGAAGGTAGAAGACTTACCACACTGGTATAATATCTACTTTGTGGATCAATTTCCAGTGGACTTTTCAGTGGATAGAAGCAAAGACCAAAGTATGACCATTGCATGAAACACAATGTGGAACACAGTTAATATAATATGCTACTTTTACACCAAGTATTGCTTTTCTGATTTTTTTGAAAATGTCTTCTACAGCTTCTTACTCTAGTCATTAGAGTAAAAGTTCCGATATGAATCTGTGTACTAATCAAAGTACTGATATGATTCCTTTAGCCATGACAGAGTGAGAACTATGCATTCATTCTACATTATACTGTGTGACTTCTGGATGTATTAATGACAGAAAAGAAAGTTGCCTCTCCTGCCTTGTCTTCTCAAATGCAACCCTTTGGTACCTCAGGTACTTTTGAGAAACTTACTGCTACCATTTAAGATTTGTTTTTTTAAAAAAAGTTGAAGTTCGGTCCTGTCATCAACTCATCAGTAACTTCTATAACACTGTTGTTCTGTTTTATTAAATAGGATCTCTGGTTACACTTTTTTCCTACCCATATACCTGACAAAAGTAAAATCTTGTGTTGCAAACGACATCATCAGACTACATTTAACTTTATTTAGTTCCAGTTAAACATTTGGAATTTAAGTTCCAAATTTTAATTAATGCCTGCTATTTATGTATGTGATTATTTTATTTTATTTTACTTTATTTTTTGTTTTAATTGCCAGTTTTTATATAGAAATTTTTTACTTTCTTTAACCTGAGTCTTCTACATGGCTGTAGAAAACCAAAGGATCAATTGTAAGTATTACCGTTACATTCATGGATACTGTCTTTTTGAAATACCACTTTTTTTTTTTCCTCAAGAAGCTCAAAGTAGTATAAACTTTGATAGCTTATAAAGAAAAAAAAAAATCCCAAGCATGGACAGCTTATTAAGAAAAAAAAAATCCCAAGCATGGACCACTTGTAACCTTCTAATGTGAAATTGTCTACCCTTTGCTAGACTGCTTTGTCATTTTTTGTGTTAAGAGATCACAGTGATCAGGAAAGTTTGCACAAGATGAGGTTGCAGTATAGAGTGAGATGCAAGCAAGTTGTGTGAATGCAAGCAAGTACCAGTTTATTTTCCTGATTCACAACTGTGCATGTACAAATGCTGCAATTATATTTCAGTCAACTGTGAATAATCTTCAGTCAGATAGTGTATTTTCCTGTTATAATTGCTAAGATTTTGCTTTTCCAAGGTATTTTAAGGATTTACAGTCAGACATGTAAATAAACCTGGTGTTGCTTGTTTGTTAGTCAGTGGAAACTATGCAATATTCAGTATTTTACAGGACTTGCTTCTTCAGTCAGTTTCTTAAATGTGAATTTGGCAGCCTAATTAGGTGGTCCTGTTTTTTTGCTTTTCACATTTTCCAAACCACTGGAGTATAAACAGAATTCAACAGGATATGTGTCTGAGGCAAAGCTCTGGTTTTTGTCTACCAATATTTCTTAAAGTCCAAATATGAGTTGGTGTTTTAATCCTTTTTAATCCTAACTTGGACATTTAACGTGAGTAGAAGGCGCATAGAAGGTGATTTATTTTTAAACCTGCCCATTCTATTAGGACTTCACCAGGAGCACTGTCTCACACTACAGCATTTTAGACTTTTTATATTTTATTTAGATTTCAGCATTTGGATTTCCTAAATCCAAAAGCTTAAAAAAATCATTTTAAGAAGAAAATTTTAATTCAAAAATAGTTTCTAGGTTTTTTTCAAAGCAGATGCTGAATTTTATTTATCTTGACATAAGAACCACTTTTTTAAAGAAAGTGAATGACATTTACCAACTAAGATGATTGTTGTAAAATTGCTTTTTTGATAGGAAAACTGCTTAAACATATATATATATATTTATTATTGCATTTAGAAGTGTAAGATTATAAGAAAGTGACAGGAGAGAGTGCGTGCTGGAATACATCCATTGGTGTGGTTTTTTTCCAGTTATTGAGGATCTGATGCAGAAGAATAAAGTAAATATTTTGGCGAGGATATGTCTAACTAACTCTGTTCTTAGTTGTCTAGCTTGACAGCTTAGTATATGCATGATGTAGGGAAGGAGTCTTTGAAAGGGGAGTGCTCAGTGTAATACCCCAACCAGTAATTGTCACTCTTCGATACAAGGTTACAAAGCAGTAGCAGTGGTTTTAGTTAATATGCTAGTAACAGTGTTTAATAAATATAGCAGCTGGAAAGGGCTGAGGAATCTTACAGCAAAGCTGTAGGAAAGAATTACATTAGCCTATAAATACTGGTCTGCAGCAGCGCAGCTGTGTTCATTCTCCTGTGGCTTGCAGAGTAAGCTTTGTCCTTGTGCTTCAGAGTGTCTCAAATGTGATTGTATGCTGGCAGAAGAGGCCAGTAGCCTTTTGTAACCTGACTGTGTGATACTGAAAATACACAGTCCCCCTCCCCAAATTAGAGGTGTATTAATTGCTCTGTAAAATACTTTTTTTTTTTTTTCACTTTTTAGAGTCCCTTTGATGGTTCAGCTGAACAGCTTTCTACTTTTTTTTTGTTTCTTCTGTGTTTTAATGCTTTGCAGTACACTACATGAATTTCTCAGTACCGTGACAAACTTCCCACTTTACAATTTCAGTCTTACAGTGACACTGATGAATGCTTCCAAAGCTGACATACTGATTGCTCTTCAAATGTTGTGTGCAATTTTTCAATGATGTAAAACAGGTAAATAAGAAAAAGAAAAAAGGATTGTTTCTGCAAATGAGATAGTGTATGTCTAGGACTGTATCACTTTGATTCTGTTTCTGAAAGAGCCATTATAACTTTACCAGAAGATTACTACTACTGAGATTCTAATGTTGGTAATATCTGTTTCTAGAAGACCAGGCTGTCAGTGATATTATATTAGAAGCTTAGCAGGTGTCTATTTCTAGTCCTCATTTAGATGAAAAAGTACAAGTGCCAGAGAATCTGGACTTGCTTTTTCTCCTGTTGAATCAACAGGAGTTCAGCTCCAAAATTCTCTGGGATTGTGATCAGGCTTTGTATAAAAGTATGTATAGAATAATGAGAACTGACAAAATCTAATCTTAGGAAATAAATCCTATATTTTCCTTTTCTGGGGAGAAAAGACGGTCATGTTTAAAAAATGTCTCGGACCTGTTTGTGATGGGAGGAGCTCTTGTTCTAGAATCGGCAGCTCTTTTGCACTGGCTAGAGAGAGAAGGCTATGGACCGCTAGGGATGACTGGAATATCCATGGGAGGACATGTAAGCTTTTATATTTCCTGTTCAGTAATTTTTGTTTTAACTTCTCATTTGATCATTTAGCATACAGAAATAATTTGTTTTATAGTGTTCCTCTCAGAAGTACTTTAAAATAAACGTTTAGAGTCATGAGAAACAAATTGTTGGCAATTCTCATGTTCTGTGGTGCTGAATTAGTATAATCCTCAATAAGTACTGACAAATCATAGAGCCCTTTGTCAGCCATCTCCTGACAGGCTTATTAAGAATATAAGCTTCTCACATAATTATGTTTTTTTCCATAAGGGGCGGGGCGGGGGGGGGAGAAATGTTTTCTGAAAGAAGGTCTGTACTGATCAATTGCTAGTTCTCCCTCTTTTCCTCCATTCTTCTTGCTTAAACTTTTGTCTTTGAATGCATTGTGTGAAATGCCTCCTCTTTGTAGGCATGTTGTAATTGAGGTGATTTTTGGTGTCAGTTATGTTCTCAACTTATCTTTTTTTCCCCGATCATTGGTATTGATTAGAGAAGATTTCTGTGGTGAGGTGGATAATATTTTGTGTATGACACCATGCATATTCAAACTAAAACAGCAGTGTATTGGTAAGATGCTTGAAAGACTAATACACAGTTAAAATATTACTGCTTGTGTCTCTACAGATAATCATTGGTCTGTGAGACATAGGTACAAAGCTTATTAAAACAACATACCTCTGTTTTGCTGATCCTTGTTTGTTTGTTGTTAGGAGCTAAGTAAATAATGTTGGTAATGGTAGTGTCTACTGAAAGGAAAATAATTTTCCCCCAATGCACAATTTTATAACTCTAAATGTCATAAATGTACAAAGCACCTTTGGTTTACATACCATCACCCTGCTGAAACAACAACTTTTGTGTTAAACATGTCTTCCCTGTCTTATTTGTAAGTTGGATTGGAATTCTCAAACTGGTATATGCACCGCTAACCGTGCAGGACACTTCAAATGCTGTGCAAATGCTATGGGAATAACTGAGTACTGTATCCTATACCAATGTCATATACAGCATGGGTATAGAAGTAGGCAAGATCTGAGAGAGTGAGTTTGGAAACTCCTTTGAAATTTTTTTTTCTTAGTCCAGGAAGATACATTTTTGGCTAGTCCTGACTTACTTATAGGACTTCTGGTACTCCTCCGCATTTTGTTTCCAGTATACAAAATTTAAAAGTATAAAATGTTAAATAGTCCTTCTCATAGATCACTTCCAATTTGCCTCGAAATAAGCTTGCAAGAGCTTGATGAAAAGGCTTTATAGATATTTTTCATGGTTTTAAACAACTAAAAGGTCAGAATAAATATTCCTTTGGGAATTCATATAACAAAAACCCATTCAGCCTTGAAATTAGTCCTATCCAGGGCAATGTTTGTTGTTAGGGAAATCACTGAAGAACAGGTTGTATCTTCTAAACAGGTGAAAGTATATCCAGCTGCCACAGTCCTTAACTGCTTTGGCACTGCATATTTGTTTGATACTGTATAAACAAATAAACTGAAGGTGAGAGAGTTCTTTTTACCATATTGTGAATTCAATATTAAAATATGTAATAAGTGCCTTTGATTCTAGATGGCTTCACTGGCAGTGACAAACTGGCCTAAACCATTGCCATTGATTCCGTGTCTTTCCTGGTCAACAGCTTCTGCAGTCTTTACTACGGTAATTAACATATATTTTTGTAATTATACTAGAATGTAATCAGGTATGTAAGTTAAAAGGTTTGGGTTGGCCACGTTCACATTTTCAGTTTGGGCATTTCATCACCCTTCGGCTTCTATTAGTGACTAGTGGCAAAAGCCACCCTTCCTGCTCAGGATATACAACACATGATAAGGAAGGTAGCTTTGAGCTACTTCGGTGGGTCATGTACCAAATTAGAGGCTGGGGCTGGTTTGTGGGACAATGATTAGAGTCCTGGTCTGAATATGGGAAGGTGAGGAAGCAAGCCATGAAAACATGTTTTCTTCTGCTCAAAGCCTGGCTTGAATAGTTGGGTAATAATGCTGCTACTACCATGAGGGGTACCTGTTTTCACTACTGCTGCCAGGGTAGGTGAATGAATAGACTGGCTTTGACACCCATCATTGGTTTAGTGCAGTCTAGATGTGTGTAAACCCTAAGTGGGACTGTTTTCTGCCTTCCTTTTTTTTTTCCCTTTTTTTTTTTGTTTGTTTGTTTGTTTTTTAAAGGGAGGTGGGTTTCCATGTCCTATGTTATAATATGTGCTTATGCTTTGATTACAATAATTCTAAGGGTTATCTGGAAACTTGGGCAGAATTCCACTGGAAAAATCAAAACACTGAGAGGAACAGATCAATTTTCTCTGTATCATTATTTTAGAATGATCTCTGGGGATTACTTGTGTACTGGACACTTGTGTTTATAATCTCAGGGTGTGTTGAGCAAGGCAGTGAACTGGAGAGAGCTAGAGAAACAGTATTTTACGCAAACTGTTTATGAAGAAGAAATCATTCAAATGCTTGAATACTGTGGAGTAAGTACAGTTTATTTTCCATATTTGCTAATATTTACATGTGCAAATCTAACAAATAATATAACTTCTTTTTACTTCCAGTAAAAGTAGCCAGTTGTTAGCTAAAACATGTTTGCCTGTTGTTTCCTTATGCTTTTGATAAATTTAATCTTTGAAGGAAAACATTCTGAAAAACAGAAGCTAATATTTTGGTTGTATAATGTGTGTTAAGTATAGCCCTTGCTACAGTTTTTTTCCATGAACGCAGCACTTAGTGTAATCTGCAACATAAAATGAATTTAATCAAAACATTGAAACTGTAGATAATATTTCCCAGTAACTGGCTTTATAGTCTGGAAACCAATAGCCTGGTGTGTAAATATAAAAACATTGTTTATGCCCCTTTGAAGCAATTGCTTCCAAATATTCAATGCTGTAGAATATTTTTAATATGTAGCAACATTAAGTTACTTTTCTAGTTTGTTTAGAGTGCTAGGTCTCTCTCTTTCTATTTCTATGTGTGATGCTGGCCCTCCCTCAGCTTTAGACTTTTATTGCACAGATGGTTGAGATAAACATGAGATAGAGCTTTTGTAATTAGCTTCTTGCTCCTTACGAAATATCATTTATTGTCTGCATTTTTTTTTTTTTGCTTTCTTCTTGACTCTTTTTCACTAGGGTTGAAAGACTCCTCCCAAGGGGAATTTAGATTGGAGTGATAACTTTTTGAGAATTGCTTATATGTTGCAACACTGTCTTCTAGCCAATTCTGATAAATAACTTTTTTCCTAAGATTCTTTGCTTTGTGACAGTCCTTTTTCAAATATCTCTATGACAGGAGAAGCGGGGGTGGGGTGGAGATAGTTACTTAGGCGCTTGCCATTTTTAAGTAAAATACACTCCAGGAACACTGATGAAGCAGACAAAATGAAAAGAAGAAACATTTCAAGATGTTCAGTTTGTGTCTTCCTAGTATTTAGAGACAGTAGATTTTTCAGTCCTAAACCTAGCATTAGACCTGGTCACGTATGTTTATTGCCCAGAAATTTAAGCTTAAATGACTGCAATTATAAATTCAGAGTTAAACATAGAATTAAAAACAAACGTTTGTATCATAAGCTACCATATATAAGTACTTCCTGCATTTTTTAAGCTGACAGAAATGTAGAATGAAATTATCGAGAGGTTATGATGATCAGGATTTAACTGAGTGACATGCAGGCTGAAAATAACAAGTACTGTGAGCAGTGCTGTTTGTATCTTTTTTTTTTTTTCTTTTTTTTTTTTTTTTATTAATATTGAGTTGATCTTAAAAATAAGATTAACCAACTGGTTTAAAGGAGAAACCCTTAATAAATGACCTGTTGTCTTTGTTTAGACGGATTCTTTCAAGATGGGACAAGACTTTGTTAAAAACTTCCCTGACAGTGTGGAGAGTCTGGAGGATGTGGACGTGACTTCCAGAATGTTCGACCTTGATTCCTCAAACAAGACTGTATCTAAAGAAGCTGTTCACAGCTTTACCACAAGTAAAAGTACTCTAAGTGCCTCATCTGAAAGACTCTTAATACAAGATGCTCCTAAAATGCAGTGCATAAATCAAACATTTTCAACCAGTAGCAATAGCAATAAAAACTTAACCAGCCTACAAGGACACAGGATAAATAAAAGAAGAAAGAGGGACACTTTACAGAGAGAATCCTTAAGGTTCATGAAAGGAGTAATGGATGAATGTACCCATGTAGCTAACTTCTCAGGTATGTATTTATTTGTTTTAATGTGCAGTTTGGAAAACTGAATAAAATACGATGGAAGGAAAGGTATTTTCTTCATTCTCCATTGTGTAAACCTGCTGGTACCTTAACTGAAATGTGAAAATATCTTGAGTGTTATTCAGTAGCATCTATTTACCACTCCATTTCCTAATTGTTTTTCTGTTAATTCTTAATGGCCAACTAATGATAAAGTGAATTAAAAATTTGTCTTTCAGTATCTTTGCTCATTTTTTCTCTGCCTTGCTGTGGCTATTTTCAGATATGAGTTAGTGCAAATTTGTATTATTTAAAAGAACAAAACATCTGTGTGATGTGAGTTATATGCAGATCTAATTAATCTGCTAATAAGGTTTTTCAAGCAGATTCAAGTAAATCTCATAAAGCAGAAATCTGATATTGACTTCAGATAGAAAGTAGCCTACATAGCTGAGAACCAACCTTGAATGATACTTTTAGACAAGTGTGACCACTAAAATTCACAGAGGTCCTCCTGGGACAGTGCAGTATGGTGAATGTAGTGTTTCCCAAGACAGGCATAGCATATAGAGGGGGGCGATAGCCCACTGAGCCATAAATCTGATGAACCTGGGTTTCTTGGCATCTAGGACAAATCCCTTTCAATGGCCCACTTGCAGGCAATGCAAACAAGTGATTTCTTCCTAGAGCTGATTGAAAGGGTTTTGCTGGAATGGGGGCTTGGAATTGCTTTTGTGGCAGTCCATTCAGACAAAATGGTTCAACTGTGCATGTACCCAGAGGACTCTCAACATGTCCTCAGACAGGTTTCTGACAGAGTTGTCTTTGAATGTCAAAACATTCTTGATACTGAGACCCTGTGCCACCTCATTTTTTAATTCTGGCATTCAGTACTCCACTGGTAAATGTTAAAAAAAAAAAAAAAAAATCCAAAGATTTCTACACTAGCAAAGATTTCTTGACTTGGACAATGTCCCAGATCACCACTAGCTGGGGATGTTTTGTGACAAATACCAGTGAAGTGCTTTCCTTAAAGCTTTAAACATTATTTCAGCAGACAAAAAAACCCCTGTAAACCTTATTCTAAGTACAGACATTCTTGTTTATCTAGATGCTTATCCAGGTATCACTTAGCTAAAGCATTGACCTTTCTTGAAACTTAAGAGGATCTGTGATCCTAATGCACTTGTCAAAGTGATGTAGTCCTTCGTGTGAGTTGTCTCCCAGGTCTCTTCATGCTCTGGGAGACAATGCATCCCCTGCCAGGGTATCCTTGGAGTGTGTCTAGAGAGGAGCTTCAGAAAATGTGCCTAACATTCAGATTTCATGGAAAATTGAATCTATCTTAGCATTACATATCCTCTATACATGATCTAGTATATATGAAAAGAGAGGGTTTAAATTATTTGTGACACCCCATTGTCAAACATCTTGGCTGCTCAGTCTTTACCATACCACATATATTCTTTGTGAAGAGAGAACTGTTCTGTGTTCAACATAATTTTGGTGTTATTTTTCTCAACATCATTTTGGTGTTATTCCTACTAGTCAGTAATCTGATTGGTACAATTCTGGTTATGAGTAATAAGTGTATATRTAACAGTATGTTGGGAATTTTATGTTGTAACTAAAACGTGTAGGAAACAGAAAAGAAAGTGAACATATACTGCACTTTGTCTGACCTCTCATATGAAAAGTTGTCTTTTTTCCTCTCCTTGAGGAAAAAAATTATACGAAGCTTCTACTGTATTGAATTTCAGATGTCTCCTAGTTCTTTTTGCTAAAAAAAAAAGAGATCTCAGAGAACTGACCTGAATGCTGTAGAGTTTTGTTGATAAGAGGAAAGACAATTCTCCTATCATTCCTCAAAGACTTGTGAAGTTTTCTGCTTTAAGGGAGGGAAAGGGGTTGATTAGTTTATTTTGCTACTGATGGCCTCACTACTGTAATGTCAAAAACCAGATAAATTCTGCTGGAGACTTTAGAAGATACAATTTTATTAAAGCTTAGAATAATTTTAATTTTTTTAGAAATAGAGAGCACTTTTACAACAGAAATCTCAGCTGATGTGTTTCTATTTCTTACCTTAGATGAATTCAGTTTTGATTTGGTTTTGGTGTTGTTTTTTTTTCTTTAGTTCCAGTTGACCCAAGTTTAATCATAGTTGTACAAGCTAAGGAGGATGCATATATTCCTCGAACTGGAGTACGCAGTCTTCAAGAAATCTGGCCCGGATGTGAAATCAGGTATCTGGATGGAGGTCATGTCAGTGCCTACCTCTTCAAACAAGGACTCTTTAGGTAAGGTAAACAGGAAAGTTTAAAAATAGTTGAGAGCTTAAAACCATAATTTTGAGACACATAATTTTTCTTCTAAAAGCAAGTCTATAATTACTCTAAAGCAACAAATACCAAATACTGCTTTGAAGCACAAGTTATCAGATCTGAAATAATTTAAAGAGAATGTCAGCATTTCCATTTTATGAGCAAAGATGAGGTGCAACATAGCTCGGATCGTTCAGTAAGCCAATGGCAAGAGAATGATCCTTCTCACTCTTGTTTTCCTACAAAAGCTTTTAGTTAGTTTGTTCACTGGACACTAGAAAATATTTTTTAAGCAGTGACCGCTTATGTCGTATTGCGCAGCTGTTGTCTTTTTGCAAATGTTGTCTTCTGAGAATTAAAAAAACCACACAACTGAAGATGAGAATTAAAATACAAGCTTGACTGCAAATGAGTAGTACTTGCATGAATTCTTGCTTTAGTAATGCTAGGCGTTTACTTTCTGAAGACAATTATATAAATCAGTTATATAAATGCAGTTCCTTACTTTTAAAAAGCTAAATACTTGTGCTGTTAATTTTAAAATATAATGAATTAGTAAGACTGTACATCCCATTTAGGAAATCTAAGCAACAACAAAAAGGAATAGCAATATACCAGGTCAAGGTATGCTAACCACTAGCTTGTTGCTATTTAAAACTTCAAAACTTAAAACCTTGTTTTATGACAGTTGCTCAAAAATTATAAATTGTGCATGTCTCTTTGACCCATTTCCTGACAYGTTTGAGTAGAAAACTCCTAATCCATTAACATTTGCACTCGTATTAAAGTTGAACAGTCCCACTCATTCCTGAAACGTAAATATGTTACTGGATTGAAGTGAGAGATCCCAGAAATAAGTGAAGGAGAAAAGACTACCTAATATCACATTTTTATTGAATGCTGTTTTGAAATTGTGATGATAGCTTTGTAAATGTATTTGTAAATACATGGAAATACGCCACTTATATCTGCCCCTTCCCAAATTATACAAATGATCTTCTTTTTCCCTTGTTTTAGGCAAGCGATTTATGATGCATTTGACCGCTTTCTTCAGAAATATACAGTTTAAAAATCTTCATAATGTATTCAAACTGATCTCATTTGTACTTCYGCTTACTGGAACTCATATTTGGAAAACAAGCCTCTTGCAACATTGAGTAGATGGTCACTGACTTTGACTGTTGTAGGTAACAATTATCAAAAATGGTAAAGTACCAGCATTACTTTCATTTCAACCAAATGTATTCTGACACACTTGCTTCAGCTTTACCTGTGAAAAAACAACGGCAGCGTTTGTTAGTGCATGAATGGTTCATGTACTTCATGTTTAATCACATTGTGTATTCCTTTAATTCTGAATGAATTCTGAATTGTGTATCAGTTGAAAACAGACCAATCTAAGTATTGAAAGAATGTAAAATTTGCTGTAGGGCTAAGGTGCACTCTAGTGTATTTCTAGTTTGTTCCAGGTACCTTGGTTTCCTCTTGCTTCCTTGTCCCCTTGCTATTCCTATTGTGTTGTACTGTGGCTTTGCCAGCACTCAGTCTCTTGTGTTTGTCACTGATTTTCTCTATTATTAATTGAAAATGAGCTATAATAGAAGGGACAGCATCAAATCTTGCAAAAAGAGACTTTCAAAATTCAATGAAGAGTGAGAGAAAGATATTTTCATTCAATGTGTCCATGAGATTTTTCTGCCACTGAATTAAACTGTGCCATTCCAGAAGAATCATGTAGCAATTCATTGACCGGTTTCACAAAACTGGAGTAAGTAAAAATGGAGTGTCTAGTAATTAACTGTTTACATGCATTCAGTTGGATAACATAAACTTTTTCTTCTAGATTTTTTTTTTTTTAGATTGCTAGAGGAAATAAAAATGTAATCATTTTTCTTTAGAAGCAGTGCCACAGAGAGTCTGATTCTAAGCAGTTAAATCAACAGCAGATTATATGGTGCTATAAAGACCTGTTGCAAATATTTCAACAGAGGTCCTTTTTAAAGTGCACTCAGCGCTGATATGCAAAATACAGTTTCACTGTATAGTATTAAAAATGTATGTGAGACTAAGGGTTATCAAAACAGTTAGATTAGCTCCTTATTTTTCAACAGTGGTTTTTTTAATTGGATGGAAAATAAAAAAATTAGAATTATGAACACATTTAAGAAAGTCCAAAGTCTGTTGTTTCCTCTTTTGGGATCAAAAATGCCAACAAGTTATGGTAGAATAAAACGTTGTCATGCATCAGCTGTATATGGTATCTGTCCACATCTTATTTTGTGGCAATCTCCTGCAACATTCTTTTAAAGCTAGTTTGCAGGAAGTTGAAAACTGAAACACTTCAGTATTAATTTTAGTACAGTAATGACCAGAGTTACACCGAAACAAATGGAAAAATCCAGCCATTTCTCGGGATGTGTGACTTCTACACCTTCAAATCAAGCACTTCATTGATCTCTATGGTTAGAGTAATGGTTTTTAATAGGCAGACTATGAAGCAAAGAAAGCTCAGTTTATATAAATATATTGTCTTGAATTTTAGTCTGGCAGACAGGACTAGGTAACCGGGAAGAAATCATGGTTCACTTGAAAATCACGTAAGTTCAGGTAAAACTGAAGTGCAACAATTTGTAATAAACCAAATTATTTAACATACAAATTTACTGAAAATGCAGAAGAAGTTATATTCTGTTGGAAGTTAAATTGCTTGTTTCCAGTGGTTTTTCATAATTTGTTTAGACAGTGTTGGTTTTATATATATTGGGAGCAAGTGTGAAGTGACTAGCACATTTAAATATAGTACAACACTGAATGTTGGAAGGTTTGAAATCAAATATAAGTAAGCTTACAAATTTAAAATTGAAGGCTTGAATACTATACTAAAAGATTTATGAGGTTTACGTTTTACAAGCTCATTCATCAACTAAGAGTGTTTTACAAGACCATTGTCTACTGTTCACAAACTTTTTTAGATCTTACATTTTAAATGTATTTGTGTGTTTTATGTCCTGTTTCTGTTGCAGCTATGAGAAAGGGAGATAACTGGTGGCAAGGGAAAGGGCTTGAATAAATGGAAGAGAGAAAAGACAGATTTTGTAAGGCAGGGAGTAAGCACAAAAAAAATCAACTTCGCTACAAAGTATAACATGCCAAAGTAAATATTTTCAAAGCGCACAATACTAGGAATTACACAACTGATGGGAACTTGACATCCTGAGGTTAGTGTTCTGATGATATTACTAACAAGGTTTAACTTGCCAAAAGGGCATACTATTCACAGAAGCAGATTTATGCTAACGTAACTCCTGTTTGTGAGAGTGTCTTTTGGGATAAGAAGCGAAAGACTGGTCTCTTGACAAGAATGAGAAATCACACTTTGCCATGTAACTAAAGTAATGTTGCCAAATATGAAAGCCCAGTAAGAAGCATTTAAGAAATTTCTCAGGTTAGAATAATAAAAAGGAAAAATGAGCTTTGTGGTCTATTTCTGCCAGTTACCAGACACAGGAAGCTATTGGCTGGTCTGTGAAGGGGGGAATCTTGCTGTGTAAATGTTTTTAACCTTTGGAAAATTGACTTTTTAAACCAGATTTTAAGGTTAAATCCTAAGAAAGCATTATTAATAATCCATTTTGATGTTAAATGAGAATGTGATTTTAATCCAGCAATTGCATGAGAAAAATATTGGAATAAGGTTCCTGCACTAAATCCAAATAGCAGGTAAGCCATTCTGTATGTCTTAAATTTATTGTAAAACTGGCCTTGATCATTTTTTGGTTTTAATGTTTTTCAATAAAAATCCTAAAAAAAACAGTTAGGTGTGCGKTTTTTTTCTTTCTTGTTAACAGGAATTTGAAATGCATCTCACTGTCATCCTGTAATCCTTTTTATTCCTACTAGTACTGTAGCACAAGAAGAGTAGTTAATCTAYAGTACAAGATAAAAGCTTCACATAACAAACAGTGATACTGCTTTCATGTTTTTCAACATGCAGTACCTAGTAAAGAAAATAAGCTTGTATCACCTAATTAAGATACCATTGTGATTCCAATTTTGTACTTTTCTTTTCAGTGGCTTCATTGTGCTAGAATTTCCCGGACTTATTTAAAATCCCTTCTACTTTTAAAAGGGTCCAAAATCTGTACAACTTCTTCCTGCTTGCTGCTGTGTTCCAAGCAAGGGTGTGTTGTACCGTAATGAACTCAGAGCATATTGTAGGCCTGTCCAGCAGTAATTGAAAAAATCACCCTTGCTGTTGATGGTTGCTCTTGCAAGGTGTGAAGGTGGTGGTAGGGTTTTGGAACGCTGCTGCTGGGAGAAGAGGAGACTATTTCATCATCTGCAGCAGTCTGTCATATCAATGGGAATATCACACGCTAGCTGAAAGGCTGCTTTGAACAGATAGCTGTAAATGATGCTGGCAGGTGCATCTTTGAGTCTTGATGATGTTTATATGCAAAAAAAAAAAATGGGAAAATTTTTGTGGCTTACTCTGTGGAATTGGAGCAGTCATTCTGACTGAAGCCTGTCAGTTGTACCCAGCAACCAAGATGCAATCAATTTTATTTTGGTGCTCAGTTACGCTGTCTGAAAAGTGAAGGCCGTGGTAATGCCTCTGCATACTAATACTAAGACTGACAAAACATGAGGAGGACAAACGGAGCGGGTAATGCGTTTTGTCTACATTTGAAAGGAAAGGCTCAGGACAGAGTGAGAGGTTAGGTCTGGTGTGTTATCCGTGAGTAACCCAGGTAATTTTTTTTCAGTGTTTTGTTTAGACAATTCTCTCCTTGCACCTAAGTGCTGATCACTATCTAGAACAGAACGCATCTAACCATTGTCAAATGGAGATTTTTGTAATTTTTTTTCCCAAGTCCGAAAAACACCCCCCTCAAAAGTGGCTGCTCAGCAATTTTTTTTAGCAAGGATGCATCACTTGTGTTGTATTACCCTAGAAGGTCTGCAAAAAGGTACCATTATATGAAGGAATGGAGTCTTGTTTTTTTCTTTTACTGGAATGTCATACGCATGTATATAGATACTCTTTAAATAGTAGATTAGAAAGTGAAAATCCTTGGATCCTTGGAATGCTATTTTTGCTTGGTAGCTGCTAACATTTTKAGGCAGTTAATTTTTTTTTTTTATCTTAATTGTTTCTGTCTTGTGTCGCTTTTTTTAAAATGTTGATCTTAATTACAGTTGGTTGGGCAGGGAAGTTTCTTTATCTTAAGCTGTCAGGTTCTCTGTCAGCTTGGCTGTAATGATAAGTTATGCAGTATTGAAAGGAGGTTCATGTAGTCTGTAGGCATGTAATTCCTGATGAAAAACTATTACATGAGTAAAATGCTACTTTATTATGTAATCCTGTAATTTGCTGTGTTTCCTGGTACGCTTGGATGCTTCTACACAAAATAAAATATAAGCTTTAAAATGTAAATCAGCCTCTTTTTCAAATATGAGTATTTTAAATACTGTGCTCTTAGAAGAAAAAGTACTGTGAGTTTTGCCAAGGAAGCCTGACTAGCCCTGCTAGAGAGYAACAAGAGGGATGATACAAAGTGGAGAAAGAGTTAAGGATGAGTCTTGGGCAACTGTAAAAGCTTTTTATATACTCTTCAGGCCCAGTCCATACAATAACATATACAGAAGCCTTCTACTACCACAAAGTTAGCAAAACAAGTATGTACAAAAACTTCTCAAGCTGCCACGTTACTGGTTTTTTGTCCCCCCATAGTTAACTCTTAATCAGTTTCCTGCTTTTTTTCCTGGTCTGTTCAGGTTCCTGCACTGCAGTATTGCAGTGTTCCTGACGTCCCGGCTGGCCCGCACATCTGCTTCCCTATCTTCTAACACTTGTACGAGAAAAAGAGGAAACAGGAGGTTAATCCCCTTCTTACCAGTGACTTAGGTAGGGCGTTTGTACTTTCATACCACCCTAACCTCTGCTCAACTTCTGAGTTTGGGAAACCAAATAAAAGACGTGAAAATTGTTTTGAATGGGTAGCGTGACTGATATTCCTGTTTTCAGGAATGTAGATGTAAGCGTATACAGATACTGCCCTTCTTCCCTGTCAAAATTATTCAGTAAGAATGCTTTCCTCCATTTCAAATAAATTTGTTACTGCAATATGCAATTGGCATGTCCTTGATTAGTGAATTTATTGCATCTGAAAAAATTGAGTTCTTAGTTGCAAAGAAAAATGTTTCTAAGAGTTTGAAGATTTGCTTTAATTTTAATCATTCTACCTTTTTTTTCTGTTTCTTGGTATAAATTTAAAATGAAGAAAGAATATGTGTCACTTTTTGTACAACCAGGGCTTAGAAGCAATAGTAATTTTTTTTTTTCTATTTATGAAAAGAGAAACTGCTCCCTTATTACCAAGGTTTGGAGCTTAAATCTGCAGTTACAGAGACATGCATTAAAGTATCTATGTGGTTTGCTTATAGTAGCATGACAATTGTGGTAGATGTTTTAATTTTGAGCCTTTACCACAAAAGGTCATTAATTTCCAAATATCTTGAACAAAGCAGCAAGCACTTGGGGTTTTCTTCTTTGAGGTAGACCTGGGCCTCCACCAGGTGATCTGATCTCATCACACCTGACTAAATGGCACTCTGCTTGGGAAGGAGGCATCCACAAGCCACTTCTGTGGGTTGGAACAGTTGGTGCTGGTGGTGTAGAAGATGGCCTCTATTATTTTGAGCTGCTACTGTGCCCACAGTTCCAGAAGAATGCTAGAAATGCCTTGGTGCCTGAAGATGTGTGAGCTATGGGTGGGGGTTTGTTGGGTTTTTGGTGGGTTTGTGGATTTTTTTTCTGATTTTTTTTCTGATCTGCGTGCAATCTCATTAAAGCAGAGAATAACGTTACCCCAAACAGAACATATTTTGCCGCTGCAAAACACTGGAAATTTGGTTACTTGTGACACTATTTTTAAAAATATTTTACTAGCTTTATAAAAGCCTACTCAAGAATTTGCTTAGTTCATTAAAGAGATGTTGGCTATTTTTTGGAAGACATTTTATAAGAAAGGGAGTAAAACTGGGCCAAGCCCTACATCTGTTTCTTGAGAGAGTGAACACAAGAAATTAGAGAGGAAAGGGTGTCTTAAGGTGTAACCAAGAATTATGGGAGCACTAGGAGGCTGCAAAGAGGGAAAGGGGAGATTAATTTCATGCTGCAGTGGCTTTCCTTGTTCTGTGACCATAGTGCTTCTGGGACAACATGGTGGCAGAAGTTGCAGGTATTACCTCCTAACAAATCCAGCAAGCGTGGTACGAGTGCACATGTGCTATTGAAAGATGATTTCTGGGAGGTCTTTGGCAGAAAGTGGAAAGGTAGGGGAGACGTGGTGTGACAGTGAAGGTACCTGTCTGTCGCAATGCTTAAATGATGCGCGATTCCCTCGCTACTTGGACCCAAGTATGTTCTCGCGTGCCGGTTGAACACGTTCTCTAGGCTGTGCTGCTGGAAGTGCCGAACCAGAGAAGTCCACTTCGCTTCAACGAAACGCGTTCATCCTCCTCCTGTATTTTGAGACCCTTGTCGTATTGTACAACTATGGGAAGGACCTCTAAAAACGAAATGTCCCGTGGGCTTTACTTGAGAGCTTAAACCATCTTTAATCGGGTGTGTCTGTCATGGAGAGCAGGAACAGAGCAGCTGCTCTATCTTGTGCTTTCCTSTTCTGCGCTGCCTGCCGCCTTCACCTGTGTTTCATCTCGGCCTTCCACTCAAGCAGCCGGTTTCAAAGTAGACTTGATATTAAAAAGAAAAATTATCACCGTTTCTAATTAGGTTTTCAAAACTGAGCCGTGCCCTCACTTTAAGGCAGCTGTTGGGTGATTTATTTATTATTTTTTTTTAGCGGCAGCGAGGAGTGCCGCGTTGCTTACTTTGTGTGTTTGTGTTTCCGGGGGTGCTTCTGGGCGCCCTTAGGTGACTGCCCGCTTGGCATCGTACGCCGCGTGGGCACCTAAGTGGACTTTTTTTTAATTAATGCACGGTCAGAGCAGGTATGTTACTAACAGAGGTGCTCCAACAGCTGAAAGAAATGATGACGTTTTTGAACAGGGTACCCGTGCTGCCTGCGGCTGCGCTTGGTGCGTTACTTAAGCAGGTGCGTTCCGAAGGCTGCCGCCCTTGCGAGGGGGAAAACGGGGCCGCCCGGCGCCGCCGTCCCGCCGCTTCCGCGGGCGCGGGGCGAGCTCGCGCCGCCGTGCTCGAGCCCGGCCGCCGTGAGGTCATAACGCACAGGAGTGCCCCCAAGCCCCGCCCCTCCGCCCGGCTGCTACGGCGGCCGCCGCCCGCGCACCCCCCTCCACGCGGGCAGGGCCGGGCCGCGCCGGGGCGGCCGAGGGGCAGCGGGGCAGCGGGGCCGGGAGCGTCTCCCGTCCCCTCCGGAGGCGGCAGCGGGGGCGGGTCGCTCTCCCTCGCTTCTTCCCTCACCCCTCGCGGTAGCTTGGGGAAGGGGTTGCGCTGCGGGAGGCGCTCGCTGAATGAGCGGCTGAGGGGAAGGAGGGAGCGAGCGGCGTCCCGGCCCGGCCGGGGGGTGCTGACAGGGGATCTCCCGGAGCCCCGGCCGGCGGGGCGGGGCGGCGGCGAGGGGAGGAGGCGGGCCCCCCCGCCTTGACTTCCCCGCGGCCGCCCCGGCTGGCGGCCCCTCGCGGCGGAGGAGCCCCAGCGGCCGCAGCCCGGCTCGCCCCGCGGGGAGGAGGCCGCGGAGGAGGGCGGCCGGCGGCGACCGGCGGTGGAAGCCCCGCCGCCCAAGGAGAACCCGTGGACGAGGCGCAGACCCGCGCGGGACAGCCCCTCCCCGCCCGCGGCGGACGCGCTGCTCGTCCCGCAGGACCCAGGTGCGGCGGCCGGGCCGGGACCGGGGCGGGGGGTGGGTTGGGGGCGGGGGGCGGCGGGCTGGGTGCTGGCTGGCCTGTGGTTTCCTGGTTTGGGGGTTTTGTTTTGGGCTTGGTTTTGGTTTTTTTTTGTTTTTTTTTGTTTTGTTTTGTTTTGGTTTTTTTTGTTTGTTTTTTTTTTTTAGAATCGAAACGCGCGTGTTTCTCCCCGGGCGGGCAGCGCGCTGCCGGAGCAAGGCCCGGGTGCGGGTCGGCCGGCGGTGCAGCTCCGCAGGAGCCGAGCCGGGCGCTCTGGCTTTTGACATACATGGGCAGAGGAGGGAAGCGAGCGAGGGGAGGTGGGGTCCGGCCGCCGCCTTCGCCCGGCTCGGGGCGGGGTGGGGGGGGACGGGACGGGGACACGGTTAGGGTGAGGGAGCCGCTGTGATGGCTGCAGGCTCCCGGGGGCTGCAAGTGGTCACCCCCGGAGTGGCGGGGGGTGACCTCCGGCGAGCCCCGCGTGGCGCTGGGCTCTGGTACTGGCAAATAAGGCTGGTAAGCTACTTGTCTCGCTTTGCTTTTCTTTAGAAATATTTCTAAATCCCGTTTGCTTTACCGCAGGTCTTTTTTGCCTAATTATATAGTAAGGCCCTCTGTATGATCCGTTACTTGGTTTTGCTTTCTAGAAGATTTGGATTGCGGAGGCTTTAAATGTTAACAAAAGTAGTCAGTTTGCTTGCTCTGAGGATTCAAACTGTTTATGTGGAAAGAGACGGAGCGAGAGCAGCCGTGGTATAATTTTCTGGCCTTTAATCACCACATGTAAGATAAAGCTACTTTATACGCTCCATACCGACTAAACAGGCAGACAGATGGCTTTACAAAGTTGGTCATTGAAGACCTGACTTGAAATTGCCAGGCTTTATGCTTAGGCTAGCAAAGTGTTCCTAGAAGTTAGCAGCTTCTTGGAGTATTGTTCTTAGCTGGAAGTAAACCGGTGACCTCAAAATAYGTATTTCAACCTGTGTTTCCTGAGGATTTCAATCTCAGCACTTGCTCCTGAAGGCACCTGACAAACCTTTTTGTGATCTGACAGTCGCTTTTATGCTTGAATTAAATACATACTTCCTTCACAAAGAGAAATAGATAATTTATAGTTTCAAGTATACAGGTCATGCAAGCAGAGGAAAGAGTTCCCCAGACCACAAAATCTTCACTTAGCTGAAGATCAAACCTTTCGGCAACGTATATAGTCATCTTYATCATCTCGACTGTTTTGTTTGCGTGTACTGACGCACTCGTAAATACCTATTTATGCATAGCTTCTACAATCCGGCTTGCTGGGCAGCAGCTTGTGGTCTTGTCCGTACATGAAAGAGAACTTGCCACTCATTTGGCTTGCTGCGGCAGTAATAATAATGGTACATCAGAAGCATTGGGGAAACTTCTTTTGTTGCGTTAGCACCTCGTGCTTTACCTTCTGTAAAGTTTACTTTTCCACTTAAGATAAAACACACAAATAGTTGTTGAAGGAAGGAGAAGAGAGAAAGGAGGCAGTGAGTTCATACACTGTGCCACATTATATGCTTAATTTGATGACTTCAGAGAACTTTAAATTATTTTTCTTCTGTATAAAAGTTGTGCTTACCCTTTATCAAATTAATATTAAACTGAGTAGTTATACCGGAACATCTTTTTCAGTGGCAAGTGTATAATTTAGCAAATATGAGAGTCACTGTTGCTGGTAATGGCATCGGTGAAGAACACGTACCAGGGTGCGTGTTTTGGTTTGGCCACCACCGAAAGCACCGTGAAGGAGCCACCACTCTTTCCCTTGTGAAAGACAAAGCAGCTGATCTTTCCTGGCTGTTGAAGGAAGGAATTGCCATGTGCCTCCATCTGCAATGAGGGATGTGTTTTAAAGTAACTAATTGCACGTTGGCAAAGCAAAATCAGTCACGCTAGGCCCTTATGAATGTAGTAGGATGGAAATTAGTCATGTGAAATAATAAGTAGATGAGCAGAAATACTACTGGGATGGAATGTAAAAGTATCCGTAAAGAGGATAATAAAACGTAAAAGAATCTCACATCAAAGTAGTGACTGAATCCTGTTCAACTTGTTGATCCTGGCTTAATTTGTTGAAAGTTTCCTGAGATGTGCACGTATGGTGTGTTCAGTGATAGTTACGCACTTGAGAAAATTGACCCCAGTCTGTCATCTTCCGACTTTCAATTTAGCGTGGTATTAGTTTGTAGTAGAGGCAAACCTGACTCTTGTTGCGGAAAGAAACTGTTAACGTCACCCAACACTAGAAGGAAAAAAGTAATGTAAAAGGCTTAAAATTCTTGGCGAAAGAATTTGGTCAAAGCGTTGTTACTATGACCTATTTTTTTTTGGTCTCAGATCTGTTAGTAGGTTTTAATCATGTTATAGTAAACCAAACACCTAATGTAAACATATTTGAATTTTTCATGGTATGTTCGTTACCACAGTTAATTGTTTCTGACTAAGACTTTTATTAAACTTCTCTTTTAAACAGAATAATTTCAGAATTATACAGCTACTTTTACATCCTAATCTACATTTAACTCTTGGAGAAAGACTTGTAGCAGTATGAAATGGCTAGTGAAGTTAATAGGCTTCTGTCTAATCCTGGTGATCATGAACCCAGGGAGTTAGCTTTAGCATAGGCTGTCAAATGATGAAAGGTACTTCTGCGGTGTGTCTTCCTCCCCTCGCCTTCCCTTGTAGTGCCCAGCCAATATATTGCAGTAAGTCTTCAGTTCAAGTGGAAGCTCTATGAGTAAGAGGAGAGGAATGGTTGCAAGGAAGAAGTCCTATATAATCTTGTAGATAATTTTTTACAAGGTAACAAGATAAGCTTTTTCTAAATTGAGCCAACAAGATGTGTCTCTATGGAAGCTGCGAAACAACCCAGCGTTAGTCCTGTATTCCGTGTCTTTCCTCTGAGTCTTGTTTTTCCGCAGCTACCCCTCAGAGCTGGGCTCTCACAGTTACCCCTCTCTAGTTACCCTTCCTCCATATAAATAATTTGCCCAGGATGGAGTTGTTGAAATAATTTTATTACRAAAGTTCTCCCACCTCTTCGTTTGATGAAACCTAAAGTGCTGCCCTTTTTGGAAGGTTGCAAAAGGGAATCTGAATGACAAGTTTTCCAGTCTTCATGTGATTTGTATAGCTGATGTGGGTCTCTAATGATTCATTAGATAAATTTCATGAACAATTTTTGAATAATTATGAAAGTATTCGATGAAGCAAAATACCTGTGCTGCTTAAGTGGTTGAAGTGGGTTTGCTTCCTAGTGTGCCTGAAAGATGTAGTTAATTAAAATAACTGCACACTTCAGTCTTTTATATTGTGCTCAGTTTGTCTGTCTTCATTGTGTTTATTTCTGGGCATCAAAGAACACCTTTTATCTGATTGATATTTTGGTAGCAGAACCAGTTCACTGTAGTGCTATTGTATAAATTAATTTGCTTTAGCCTGTTAGCAAACAGGTTGTAAAAGTACAGTTTAGTAAAGGTATACTGTGTTACTAGGAAGAGCAAGCTTTTGATTAGTAAATGGGTAAATGATCTGATTATCAAATTTTTTTGGTGTATCTAAGGCAGATATTATCGTTAGTTCTTATGAATTCACTGAGTGTTTGAATAGCAGCTTTTAAAAATTATTTTAAGAATTATCAGAAGGTACAACATTGACAATTACCCCAACCCTGAAGGGATTAAAAGCATTATCTTTACAAACCTGCTGTCTGTATTTTAGTTGTATATAACAGCATATATAATTTTGTATGGTAGGGGCTTTTTTTTTTTTGTTTCTAAACTGGAGACCTGTTATGAGAGAGAAATCCATCCTGCTGCCTAAAGTCTAAGACACAGTACTGGCTTGCTGTGCTCTAGCATGTGCTCCCTTTAGACCATGAAAGCTTTTGTAGAATTTGAGTCACAGGTTGCAGCTTTCTATGAAGAAGCTAAGAAAAAATTGAGATGAGAAATGAAATGCAAGGAAAATAAATAGTATAATGATTAATCAATCATGTACTGGGGATTTTTTTCCCTATTACTTGTTGTATTGAAAAACTGACTGGTTTTGAATGTAAATAGGTGGAAGGATGCAGGTGTCAACTCACTGCCTTGGTTAGTTGTTCACATAGTGTGAAGAAGGTCAATCTAATGTAGTTTTGCTATAAAATGCTAGAATTATTGTAGGAAAGGATGTTAGCATAATTACTGGGTTTTTTTATTTCCCAGAATCTTGGATCTAAATCCATGCTCTAGATTTAAATTACGATGTACTCCAAAGGACTGTTTTGTCACATTTGTAAGACTTTCACATTTATCTGTTAAAACAATAGCTTTAAGTATAGCTTACCTTGTTTAAAAATGGATTACACTGTGAAATTTCAAACTGAGCATTGAAAGGAAAATGTTGCACAAGTTCAACAAACATGTTCCACTGAAGTTTTGGAGAGCTGTTCTGCTGGGTGATTTCAACCGCCTCGTGAAGCACTTCTGGTATTTATGCGATGTTGTTCCTTCACTGAAGGAAATACACCTGCCGTCCAAGTGAAAATAAAACTTGAATATTGTCTTGAAATCCTTACAGCATAAACCGCATTTGTATCAAAATTAGAATGTGTTCCACCTATTAATAGACTTTGCTTTCAGAAGAAATTGGCAATATCATCCCTCCCCTTCTATCAGAAGAAATTACTTGCTGACTAGTTATTTGCAGAACTTCAAACCATCCATTCTGAAGTACTACTACTGAAAACATAATTTGTCTTGTAATCAGTGGTACTTTGGTGATACATCTTTATGCACAAACTTTGCTTCTCTTATCTCTGCACAGCATCCAGTCTGCTTTTCCTTTTCTGTTGCTGTTGTCCCAGAGGATTGCTGCTGTTTTGGTGGTTCCAAAATTCATCTTTAATTTTTTAGAACTGTCATCCCATGTATCTTGACATACTGCACTTGGCGTGTTTGCACATCTGTCTTTCTGCAGAAAATACCTCGTGTTAGGATGTAGCGTATTSAGAGACTTGGAAGAACCATAATAAAAATGGCTTTGAAGGCTGATTTCTGTTTTCATGTGGATGGCATCTTTACTGGATGGAGTTCAGTGATTGAAAGATGATTATTGGCAATTAAACTTCCTCATCCTTGATTTTATTTTTTTTCTCCGCCCCCTCAAAACCCAGCTGAAACCCAGCAAGTAAAGTAATTGAAGATAACCGAACTCTTTTATCATCACAGCATGCCATTACTAAACAGGTTACCTTGTAGCATATGACTGAATAAACCATTTTAATATGGTTAGGCTGGGATTAACAGTAAGTGAAATAGTTTATTTGCAAGGGCTTGTTGGGTTCTGCTGGAGCCATGTACTAAAGATGCCATTTCTGGGTATTCAGCACTGTTATGTGATGTTGAAACCAAACACCGGGGTAATGTTAAGCCTAGAGCTTTTATCTAAACGCACTCTAGAGTAAGTTTTGCCTGAACAGTGGCTCTAGGCCTGTTCATAACAATGTAACAGACGTGACCTGGGTAAAACCTGTAAGTGGTCTGAAGTTTTGTTCTTTTACTCTCCCACCCTCCTTTTTTTCCCTTCCCCTTTATCTTCCCTTTCATGCTTCACACTAAAATCCAACTCCCACACGATAAGCCCCAGAAAGCTGGTCAGGAAAGATCAGTTAAATTTGGTTTTGAGYATGGCTCTTTTGGGAGGACAAGAAACTCTGTGGAGTTGTTTTCGGATAGGGAAGTACGGAGCGTGGTGAGATCTCAGGCCTTTGAGTTTAGAAAGGGCATCATCAACTGGGCGGTGTGTTGCCTAATATTAATTTTCTTTTTATTTAGTGTGCAAATGCATCTTCCAAGTCTTGGATTACTACACACAGATAAGAGAGATTCCTTAAAACGAGTTGCGTCTCGTTCTACTCGATTCAGATAGCCTCTCCTGCCGCCTGGAATAATATCCCATGACTAAGATAGTGCAGCGACATTGAGTCTTTTATTTCTGAATGCCTTGCTACGCCCTGGTGACACACAGAGTAAAAGTTCTGGCAGAGCAGTCCTTCAGCAGCAATTTAAGTAAAAGTGCTGTGAGATGGAAAAAGGGCTTCAGTAAGGTAATTGAACAGCTAAAGAGAGATGTGTGTTTACAGACTACTGGAGGACAAATGCTATGGCCAGTCAGTTTACCTTTACAGATAATTGGCAGTTTTGTTGACAAAAATTACAAATTTGTTTGCTACTCCACCTCTACAGCTGTTTGTCTTGTTTTTTAAAGGGCAATTAGTTTACTATTGAATGACAAGTAAAAATTAGGATTACACAGTCACTGTGTGTTTCTGAAAGCTCTCAGTCTAAAGTGAATTGAGGCTGAATAACAAGAAAGAGGCAGTTTGGGGGGGGYGTTTTGTCTTTGTTTTAAAAAGCAGATCTGTAGGAGAGGGAAAAAACCTGCTGGTAAATGGTGTGGCAAAGGTCAAAGGCCGATCAGGATGCACATTGCACAAGACATGCGAATTCAGTGAAAGTTGTATATAGCAGTATTAATATACTCCATATTCCACTGTAAATTATACATTAGTTTATGCTTCTAACGTTCACAGTATATTCCAGGAAGCAGACAGAGAGGGTTTTCAGAGTCACTGGGGCATGAGGGTGGGGTTCCCCGTGTGAAGCTGCGATAAGGAAGATTAGTCACTGGATGTGAAAGAGATAAGGGTTAAGGAGGTGATGTTATCCCTGTATGAAATAATAACCCACTAGTGATTTCAGTCATGTTCGATGTTTCGAGCTTGTCTTGCAATAAAATACTGAATAAGAAGTTTCAAGGAAAGGTTGTGAGCACTTCTCTATGGGAAAATACAAATTGGGAGAACAGAACCGGGGCTTAACAGAAGTTAAGAGGTGGTTTCCTCTGTCTCAATTCTGATCTCCAAGAAAAATTGCCTGATACTAGTGGGTTTTTTCCCCCTGTATTCCCAATGCAAAAAGTAGAACACAATTGAGATGGGTACGGAAAAATTGCACAGAATGGGAAAATCGGATTCATCTACAGAAGGGTAATTGCACATGTATTAAAAGACATAGTAAGTTTAAATAGACTTTTTTTTTTTTTTTTTTTAAATCTAGATTATTGATCCTAGATCGTTAGGCCCAATAATGTTGCCATATATGAGAGAGTGAGTTATTTCCAAGCATTATATTAATTCCTGGCAGATATTACTGGTAGAAATAAGTCTCTTGCTCAGGAGATCAGATGGGATCATTATTATAAAGTTTAGGTCTTGACTCAGGATGGTTCTGAAAATGTATGAGCGTCAGCTTCGTTGCAAATGCTCATGTTTATCATAAACATATCCATTGTGGAATTTGGGCATTAAAATTTCGTAGTCTTAATGTAGTTTTTATAGTCACTTTCTCTTTTCACCTTTCCTCCCCCCCTTGCTTTGGCTTGATTATGAGCAATATGGCTAAACTTTATTTGGCATTTGAGTAATTGCTTATAAAAGGAAATTACTAGGAATTTGTGAATATGTAATTGCTTCTATGTTTTTTCATGCTTACATAATGATAGATTTCGTAAATTAATTGTCTTATAAATATAGTTACTAATAGGATAACTTCTTTAATGTGTTTCAGGAGCTCATTTTCTTTGCTACTTCTTAGGTTAAAATACCAGCGTTTTGAGATAGTCTTGACCTTATAGCTGAGCAAATGCTTAAATACTGTGTTATACAGTATCCTGTACACCTGGTTTTCAAGATTATTTACACTCATTATGAATGTGAGTTTTTCAATGTCATGTACTATTAATTACTTTATGGAAATGTTCATTGGCTTCGATACCAAGGCCTCAAAAAAACTTTGGTGTAGTATGATAGTTAAACAGAGTTGTTGAAGTATACCTTCCTTACTCTTTTAAAGTGCAGTCTAATTCTTCACCTGAAAATATTTTTCTTCCTTTTCAGAACTACAAAATTCCACTAAAGTTATAAAAGCAGCAAAGCCCAGGACAAGGAAATGCAGCAAGGTTTGTATTTGCCAGAAGGACATGTAGCTATGAGTTACTGGACTGATTGTGTTAGAAGTCCCAGTTAATCTAACCTGTTAACCTAAACTGGCATGTAGCTCAGCTGATAATATGGTAGGAAAATGAAGTAATTTCAAAGGAGTATTTCTGGCTGTAAATCTTCAATATGGTAAATAGCTGATATTACTAAAATAAAAAGATAGCAAGATATTTTGAAGTGACAACCAGAAGTGTTACGTTCTGCCTTGGTAATGGCTAATTTTGAAGACAGAGAAAAGTAAAAAAGGAAGGGAAATTTAAAATTAGAAGGGATGCTGAAGTGGTGTATGTATGAGGTATAAGGAAAAGCACTTTTATTTAAAGAAGCAATGGGATTATATAAAAATGTGAAGGGGCTGCAAAGAAACAACATCACTTGAGCACAAGTGATGCTAGATTGGTTTTGGAAATCCTTTTTGCATATTATGTGGTATGTGTGCTTTATGCGCTATTATAAAATCATCATTATGACAGCAGGAGGCACTGAATCCTTTTATTGAAAAAATTAAGGTTCTAAAATTTTGTACAGCCACCCCTTTTTAGGTTGAATAATACCTGTGCTCAAAGGTCTTCCAAAAGCTAAAAGACTTTTAAGCAGTAATACCTTTAAATCACATAGGAAGCTATGTGTAAGACAACATTTAATCTGACAATTGTTTTATGTGTGCTGTTTGTTTGTTTTGTAATAGAATGTAGAAAATTTTGCTTGCTTGCTATCCTTTTTTTGGCTGTGCCCACTTAAAATATTCTTCATGAAGGCATTCTTCAGACAGTTATACTAATTACAAGCTAAGAGGTATTGGATCTTGATTTGGATGTAACTGCAATGAATAGTTGTTTCTGCGATTGATCATATTCTGTTTTCAAAAGTTGTGTGTTTGTTCTCTGTTTTATTTCTCAGTTTTTTAAAAATTGCTACTTCTAACAATTCTGCTCAAAGGGGTAGTCTGGCCATCTGAGTCATGATTGACATCTTCCATGTACTAAAAAGGACTAAATCTAGGAAGTAGTATAAACTGTTTGTCATTTTGCAGGCTGGTGATTTTGATGATATCACAAACTGGCCAACACCAAGTGAAATAGCAAACAATGAAGTAAGTATCCTTTGTTATCTTCAGTATTACTTTTTAAAAACCATATTGACTTTTCTGCTTAATACTGTTCCCCCCAGAATGTGCTTTGGGTGTTGTAGGGTTTCAGCAGAAATTTTGTCAATAATTCAGGATACTGCTCCGTGCTTAACTGTCTGCACTGGTACTGGAATTTCTGAACCCTTCATAAGCCCACACACGTACACTCCATTTATCGTTAGTGGTGTGCCATGGACCTGTAGGTAAAAATGTGCCATATTTACTCCACCATTTTAAAACTTCTATTTCCCTTTTCTACTCTTTGGGAAGTTGATGCACAGATGAGACGGCCTTTGGGGTTGTGAGCATGCTGCCCTCCCTTGTGGCTCAGAATGCTTTGTGCAGGTTGTCTTAGGACAACTTCGTTATCCTTGCCCTATTCCTCTGATATATTTTCCCCTTGCTGGATCTTTAGCTAATATCTATTCCCTCAAATTATCTTCCTTTCACTTTATCTCAAGTGATAAGTGCATAATATATCTTACACCTCTTTTATGCTATTTAAAAGAAGAACAGAGCACAAATTATTGCAAGCTACAAGGTGCCATTTCATTCTCTGCTTTAGTTCTGCAGTACCCCTGTGATGCTTTTACTGTTTTCTTGGTGAGGGAAACCAGAAGATTTGGGTTCAACAATGTGCGTTGTGTAATTGAAAGTCTCCAAATGAAAACTGAATAAGAGTATTAAGGTAGTTTGGCATGAATCATTTGTCCTGGGGGCTCAGTTTCTAACACCCTCCCTTCTCCCTCAACTGATTGTCGTAACTTTGTTGTTTATGTCAGCAACAAAACATTTTCAGGTGTCTAACCAGGCTTTTAGTGTTGCAGGACAAAATTATAGATGTCTGTAGATTTGACACAACATTATGTTTACTGCTAGGTAGAATTTGCCTCCTCTAGTAGCTTGTTCYACAGGATCTCAAAGAAAATCTTTGAGATTGCTAGAAGAATCTTTAAAATCTGAATAGATTATATGCCAATAAATTAATGCTCGTTCAGTTGCTCACATACCAGTTAGAATACTTCAGTGTGTGCATACATCCCATTGTGGTTAGGGATTTATACAAGATCCTTGATTTGACTTTTTTTTTTTTTTAAAGTATTTATAAGCTTCTCCATCGTCAGTATTCCTGTCAGTAGCTGAGATATCGTGAACGGAAGAGACTACCACTTCAGAAGGAGACAGTGGTGATATATTTAACAGTATCATGAAGGATGCATGACTTGCATCCTAAAGCTGCTAATTTATCTGGTGGCATTAGAGGTGTATAACTCTCAGCTGTGCATCAAACTCCTTCCTTAGTTACTCATAAGATTAGAAATAATTTCACCTGTGCTTTTTATACCTCAGATGCACAGCCTCCTCATTTGCTACAGTCTAATAACTCAAAAATGCTGTTCTTGAAGATTGTGTGGTCAGTTCCGCTAAGCAGTACTTCTTGTTTGTAACTTTTCAGAGACTATTGTTGTAACACATGAGATACGGTGCAGGGAAACCCTGTAACTGTGTCCAAAAAATAATGATATTTTCTATCATGTTCTGGTGCTCAGGAAAGGAGAGGTTCTGCTGAGCTTAGATCTGAGAGATTGAATAGCATTGAAAGGATTAAATTTTATATCCTTTAATAATATTTRTAAATGCTAATGTTGATTTGTGACTAAGTCTAGAATATGCTTATTTTAGCATGTCTTTTTTGTCTTTTTTTGGAAATCCTGATTTTAGTGACTTAAGAAAACACGCACCCGTATCTTTTGCATTCTCTGTAGTACTGCAGGTCTTTAGCATCTACTTGGTCATTATGTCAAATTTTTATATGATTAATGACGTCTGTATGGTACTAATCAGAGTGGCTGAGAGATACATATGTAGCGTTTCATAAGAATGTACACATTTGATGTTTTCTGTCTGAAATAGTCTGCTTTAAGAGTATTTTATAAAAGATTTTTTTGGTTTACCAGATGGTCTAGATTGTATTGCATAGATGTTAATTAACCTTTTGCTGACTTAAGTATGTGAGAATTTTAGTACACAAATTCATGTAGTGTCTGTTAAACCAAATAACATTTAATTTGTATTTAATCTCATTTGATTTGTCTAAGGGAAGGCTTTGCATTCAAGTTAATTATGGCATAGTACTGCAGGATCTACTGTAGGTACTCCAGCAGGTTCAAAGCTATCTCCACAACATAGGAGTATTCTTTCTGTTTGGCAAAAATGTCTGCAAAGCTTAATTTTGCAGGTAGATATTACATCCGATCATAGAATGATTTGGGTTGGAAGGGACCTTTAAAG
Organism: Phoebastria nigripes; assembly: GCA_035582835.1. NCBI lineage: Eukaryota > Metazoa > Chordata > Aves > Procellariiformes > Diomedeidae > Phoebastria > Phoebastria nigripes. Next base: position 382,684 of record JAYKAV010003143.1, on the reverse strand, counting down.
GTCATCTAGTCCAACCACACTGCCATGGGCAGGGACATCTTCAACYAGATCAGGTTGCTCAGAGCCCCGTCCAACCTGACCTGGAATGTTTCCAGGGATGGGGCATCTACCACCTCTCTGGGCAACCTGTGCCAGTGTCTCACCATCCYCGTCATAAAAAATTTCTTCCTTATATCTAGTCTGAATCTACCCTCTTTTAGTTTAAAACCATTCCCCCTTGTCCTATCGCTACAGGCCCTACTAAGAAGTCTGTCCCCGTCTTTCTTATAACCCCCTTTTAAGTACTGAAAGGCCGCAATAAGGTCTCCCCGGAGCCTTCTCCAGGCTGAACAACCCCAACTCTCTCAGCCTTTCTTCACAGGAGAGGCGTTCCATCCCCCTGATCATTTTCGTGGCCCTCCTCTGGACCTGCTCCAACAGGTCCGTGTCTTTCCTATGCTGAGGGCTCCAGAGCTGGACGCAGTGCTCCGGGTGGGGTCTCACCAGAGCAGTGTGGAGGGGCAGAATCGCCTCCCTCGACCTGCTGGCCACGCTTCTTGTGATGGAGCCCAGGATACGGTTGGCTTTCTGGGCTGCGAGCACACATTGCCGGCTCATGGCCAGCTTTTCATCCAGTAGTACCCCAAGTCCTTCTTGGCAGGGCTGCTCTCAATCCCTTCATCCCTCAGCCTGTATTGATACCAGGGAGAAATGAAACTTTCCACTATTTGCTAAAATGCTGTTCATTTTGCCTTCTTTGAAACCTGTTATTCTGTGGGATTTCCAAGAAGTGATGGTCTGCAGGATGCTGGCACTGCTCAAAGGCACACAGTTCCCAGTAAATGCCATATTCTAATGTGGGAAAAAATAAATCTGTAATCATACACCTTAGCATCCTCTGATCTTTGGTTCATGTTCTGATTTAGTGGAACAGAATTGTCAGAGTTAAGACTTATGGCTCCTTATAGTTTACGTGAACATTTGGCATGCTATTGAGATTGTACAGCATCATGGGAATTTCTGATTTACCATTCAGTATTCTGTAAGCACAGCTTTTTAAAGATAATCAGTCTGAACAGTAGGTACTGGTGAGTAATATTTCTTTCTTTCCTATAAAATAAATTTCAATTCTGAGGTATTGAAACATGATTGTTGTGCACTCTGCAATTCTACATCTTCAATTAAAAAACAAACAAAAACTTTCTTAGTCTAAAAATTCTTTTTATAGTCTTGCTAAGTTAGCAGAAAATAGAACTATTTAAAATGGGACTTTACAAAACAACACAGTTCTTAAAACTGACCCTACTCAAGAGGTTGAGAACAGGTAGTAATAAAGGAATTTTAATAGGTAAAGGAAATTTGTACCTTTTGCTATCAGCAGCTGTACTGTCAGAAATAATAACCAGTATCTCTTGCAGTGTAAGACTGTAAGTCACAGTAAGAAGCCAACAAATAGAAGAGAAAAGGAGGAGAAATCTGATCAAAAAAGCAATAATGGAATCAAGGACAACCCAGAGGCAAAGCCAGATGGTCCAGGAGATAATATTAGCGAAGACGAAGCTCAAACTAATAACCAAAGGAAAAAAGGTCAGTCTGGGCACTATGTATAATGCAATAAGTCAYCATTGATACAGTTACATTAATTCCAGTTGAATGACTTGATGAAACTTTGTTTTGCATTTTCTAGGTGATAACAGGATATATTGTTTTCTGCTAGGAAGCTTAAAACAGGCTTCCTTTCTCAGGTTTTGGAGTGTTCTGTTTAGTCAAATAGGAGTTCTGGGGAAAAAGCAGCTCACGTCCTACTGATGGTCCATGGAGCTCTGACAATTTCTGGAAAACTTTARCATGGCTGTAAAAACCATCACTGTCTCTTGTATCTTTGTTTCCCTACATAGATAGCACTATGTTAATTTAACTTCATATATATATGTGTGTGTGTGTGTTACTATATATACTAACACTTTAATTTTCATGTTTTACTGTTAGCTTACACCCTGAAGTGATCACTTGAAAACTAAACCAGGTTATTCATTTCCTTTTGATCCAATCTGTTATGTTAAAAATAGAAAGCAAACCTGTATCTCATTTGGTTGGTAGACTGGAGTAGGCTGGAGAAACAGCTGAGAGAGTTTTAAGATATTGCTGCCATCAGCTGCCTTTTTTTCTTGCTTCCCTGCTGGTATTTCTTCAGATCCTAAAGACCTTTGTTGTTTAGATTTGTTAATCTTCCTATGTGTATATTTAAAACCAAATCATTTATTGCTTTTAATTTTTGTAAGATGGAAATCTAAAGCAAAGCATTCCACAGGTACAGCCTATTTCCCCCCCTGCCCCAGTGTGGATTACGCATTTTACGTATTTGCTTATATTTCTTGGCTACAAGGGTATGAAGCCCACAATACCAATCGAGTATAGAACAGCAAATGCTATCATTAAATAAATGGTTAGTGGATATTTTAGGCCAGCCTACAACAAAATAACAGCTTTGCTAATAATTTTTGATGTACATGAATGAACTTAATCTGAATATCTCAAGGTAAAAATACAGTACCACAGCTAAATTCTCAGGAACATTTTTATGGTTTGTGATTGAAATCTTTATTTTAGTGATTAACTTGGTATGTTATTTTTTACCTTTAAGTTTCATATGCAAGTTGTGAAATTATATAGTAATGAATTTACCGTATATATTTAACACTTATGTAGCTATAAATTTTTGGTAATGGAGCTTACATCTAAAAATTCATTAAATAGAAAAGCATACCTTCATTTCATATGTTTAAAGCTTAGGTAAGGTTACCTTTCAGTTTGAGAAATTCCTGTTTACTGCATTTATTATTGTTTAGTCATTTGTCATATCTTAAAATTTCAATGTTAAGCTCCTCCCGGTTTTTAAACTTTGAAATTAACTGTTACTGGTTCTACAAGAAGAATTCTATAGAATCTTTTCAGGAGCTGAAACCTCAAGTAGTACTATAATTAAGAGTAATATATTAACTTTTCAAGGTAACAAGCAGAAATGGGTGCCACTTCACTTGGATGATGTAAGATCAGACAGTCAAGAAAGACCAGGCTCTCGAACTAGCTCACGATTTCTGCTGGAAACAAACAAGTTAATACCTCATAACAACAGACGGAATGAGACAAGAAGTAAGTAGTTTTCAATCTCTGGGTCCTTCTATTTGTGGCAAGTAAAGTATAATACCACATGAGTAGGCATTAGATTGGTAGTTTATGTTGAAACTTGACTTTGCCTATACTAGGTAAAACCTCGTGTTAATATTTGCCAATAACCAGCAAAAAATAAATAAATTGTACTGTAGTTTAACAAATTTGAAATTGGAAAGTTTTGTTTAAAAGCTTACTGTCAGATTTTTTCTTTTTTTTTTTTTTTTTGAACCTCTTCACAAATTGATCAGAGTTGTAGTGTCTCAGTCACTGACTCTGCTGAGTAACTGATTTTGGAAACAGTCTATCTTTAAAGCACGTGCTGGTGCTCCAAATCAGAGCAGCATATATTTTTCTCTTCATGGCTCCCTGCAGAGTCTTGGGCCACAGCTTTACGATGCAGAAAGTTTGGAAATAGTCTCATAAGGTGGCTGCTCTGTCCTGCTCTACTGCTATTCCCGCAGCTTGTTGCCACCGGAGCAATTGCTTGTGGACCTACACTTTGAACTCTGCTTTGGCAATTCTACTGATGCCGTTTTTTCCTTTAAGTTGGACCAATTCCCTCAGTTCCCCCACCTATTTCTCAGCATGGCCATGCAAAAAGTTGTATTAGCACGACAGAGGGAGAAACGCACTGCAGCTGGTACTGCTTCTGGTCCTCCGGTGTTCTGGCAGAAATCTTAGGCTGAGTGTAACTCTTTGGTTTATGTATTTGTGTTTAAGTTTTAAAATCGCAATATACATGAACAATTTAAATGTTTGCTCATTATAGTAAGTGCTGGACGCTACTGAGATGGGATTTGTTTATGAAGTCATTTTAGGAGCATGGATGTAAGGGTTTGATCTGGATGTCTGAGGGATGGAGAGGGACAGGGGGAGGATTTTTACTAGTGTATCACTTTCTTCAGCAATTATTCCTCAGGATGGTCAAACGACCAGAAACTTGTAGCATGAACTCTACCTCAAGTCTCTAGTGATTCAAGACCAGTTTCAGTGTGAGAGAACATAAAACCATCTCTTGCTCTTCAGGAACATTGGCTGGTTAAATAAAAATCTTATTTCAGGCTTAAATACAACAATAGCTCAGGAAGGTGTTATATGTAGGACTTTTGCATGTGTCTGAGCCACATGATCTCTGAGTGCAAAAATGAAACTGATTTGGGGAAATAGTTCAAATAATGCCTATGTGTTTGGGATCTCTAAGGTTGAGAGTAGCAAATACGAAGGCTAAGGTCCAAATTCCCAGTGAGACACATGTATACAGATTATGATATTCATAAATTCAGAGTCTTATTTAACAGAAAATAAAGTACAGGAACTTGAATGTATGAGCATACATATTTTGTTGTGGGGTTCACTAAAAGTAGTTGCTAGTAAAACAAGATTTCTAATACGAACAAAGAACGATATCTTTAGTCAGTCCTTTGTTAAATTTAGCAGCTCTCAATTTGATCGAGTAGGGGCTGTATCCCCAGGCGTTCCTCTGACAAAGAGGTCCCCCGGCATCTGGAAGACTATCCAATTACAACTTACAGAAACTTTAAGCAAGGGTGACTGACTGAAGATGGAAGTCTTCGAGAGTGTTAGGAAAAGAGAAAGAAATGGTGTGAGAGAGGGCTTCATTTTCTCTCATGAGTAAAGTGAGAATTACACCTGTCCTTAAGTTTTGTGGTGAGTGGAGCCAAGGTCCCTGGGGTCTGGTTTGGACCTGCTTACTTTCCTTTCTTCTGCTGCTTCTCTCTTGCTCTCTTTTGCTATGTGCAGACCACATATTTATATGAAAACCTTACATAGATTGTTACAGAGTCATCTTAGATTTGCATGTATTATCAAAAAGGGATCCTTAACTTAAAAGCTCAGTTTGGGGCACGACCAGCAGAGAATAAACGATTGCTGTTAAATGGCCAGAGTCAGGGGAGCAGTAGACGGCTGCTTCTGGGAACAAAAGGGAGGCTCCAGAGAGCCATTGCTGTGGAAATCCCACCCGGAGCAGGATCATAAAGAGCTAGCAGCTCTTCCTAGCTCTCTCTAGGGAGTTCCCCTGTGGGAGTTGTCCACAGGAGGAGACTGTATTATCACGCCTGGAAGGAGAATTGCATGATCATTCCTTCCCGTCCCAAGCCRACCATAGGTATTGTGATCCCTGAGCTGGCACCAGAGTGCCCAGTTGCTTCAGAAGCATTTGAGATTGACTGCCAGTCAAGCCCATTTACTCTTCTTTATTGCTAACAGCTTCTGCCCGACTCGCCCTCAGGCATGGCTGGACAAACCTTACCATTTCACCCTTGCAGCTTCAGATCTGACCTTCTGCTTCAGCCAGCATGACTGAGTCAGTGGATTGCCTGGGCGCAAGCTGAGAACTCTGTGTTACAAGGGACTTCTTGGCACTGTGATATTTAATTATGATTACAAGTATTATGCTTTTTTCTCTTAAAGATTGGCGTCGTGATAGAGAAAAGAGAGATGATCATGATGAAGTGTGCAGCGTGAGAAGTGAGGGTGGCAGTGTTCGAGGATCCTCCAGAGGCAGAGGAAGAGGTAGAGGCAGAGGAAGAGGACGAGGCAGAGGAAACCCTAGAAGTATGCAAAGAAGCAGACGCTTAGCAAAAAATTTAAAACTGTTTATAATGTTATTGTTTGCCCATGAAGTAAGAGTTGCCTCAAAATACATATCCTGTAACTTAATATAATTAAGTAGCTTGAGTCTTTTTAAAATCAGATGCTGAAAATCAACCGTAAAATAGCAGTGTGTATCATGCCTTAAAATATTTGAGTGCTGGACTTAATATTTTTTCATCATCTTTCTTTTATGTTCTCCTTTATTTTGAAGTGAACTTTGAATATTCAGTTGGTTATCAAGAACTGTATGGTGAAGGAACTGACCAAGTATTTCAACCTGAGCTTAATGCTAGTGTGATGTATTACTATGGTGATGGAACAGGAGTGCAGATGTATTCTGTGGATGAAGCACTTCTCAAAGAATATATAAAACATCAAATGTAAGTAGATTGTTTAATGTACAAATATTTTTAGAGATCTAGTTAAGATAAAATAACTAATTTCAAACAGTGTTTAATCCTTATTATCCATATAAAGATGGAGATTAAGGCATTTCAATTTAACTTTTTGATTTGACCATTACCAGCGTCAGTTTGAATTTATTCACTAGTGGGGTGGAATGATGGGGAGGAATTTTAAGGAAGCTGTTCTGCATCTTGTGCTGTAGTCTGACTCTAACTTGTATACCTGCTTTATTTACGGTACATAGCCCTCTTTTTATGTTGTCATGTAATTGAGATATGGATGTCTCTGAGCTTGTGCTTTTGAGTACTGCTGGTCTGTTTGCCTATAAAGCTCCTCTTGGGTGTGATGTAGCTAGACGTTTCCCTTATTTGCTCTCAATTTCACTTTGAGAAGTCTTGTTAGTTTTATGTTTTCGGAGTGTTTCACCTGAAACATTTAACTGAAAGAGAGTAGTTTTGCAATGATACTTGATTTTTCAATAATCTGAAATGTTTACTTTCTCGTGTACACCATTAGGCAATGAGAAACCATCTGGAAGACTGATTATCACCAGGAGACAAGTCAAAAAGGGCTTGGAAACCACTAGTTCATTTTAAAGAGACAGTTTCCACCACTGGCAGATATTTCATCTTCTGTACTTGCAACGGCATTTCTCTGCGATGCCTTTGTGGTGGTTTTTGATTGCCCTTGTATTCCATAAAGCAACTTGCTTATTTTATTCTTGCTTCTTTTGTTACAGTTGACGCAAAAAGGAAGAAAAAAGCCTCTTTAAGGGCAGAAAGTATCTGGCATGTGGCTATCAACTTCAAAACTTCTATTGCAGTCTTTTTTGTTACTCTTGCTGCCAGGCCCCTATGAGACCTGACAGTGGACATGTACCCCCATGTCAGGATAATCGGCCTGCACTGTCCTCAGACAAGTGAGGGAGGAGCACAGACACTCCACTGTTGGCCAGATTTCTGGGCATGCAGTGTAGAATCCAGACCTTCTAAGGTAGGACATGATGATGTCCCCCTCTGCTGAGAAAAATGTCAGTTATAGCATTGGTCACAACTGACTTCTGGTTATATTTGTATTTTATTTTAGCAACAAGAGGTTGGCAGGTGTCGATAGAAGACTTGGCATGGCTGGCTAACCAGAGCCATTGGTTGCTTGTCTGATATGAACTCCTAAGGCAGTTTGATTATGGAGTTTGCTTTCCATGAGAGAGAGGGAGATTCCTGAGCAGGTTTAGAACATAACTTCACTATTTTTATGCTCCTTAAACAAAAACAAACAAAGAAACAAAAAGTGTTTTTTATCTATTCACTTCTTTTATCACATTAAAAATGATGGGAAACAGACTTTATTCATCAATTACCTATTATTAGCTTCTAAATGGCGATGGTTTTGTCTGCCTTTCATAATTTAGTTATATTAAAGTGACTATGCCAAAGAAGGAACTATATACAGAATAAAGCTACACAGAACTGTTAGGTCTCAGAGTTCCTTATGGACTCCAAGATAAATCAGTATATATTAGAGAAGTGAGATTGGTTTGAATCCTAGTGAATTGATGAATTTTAAAACAGTTTACCTGCTTAATAGGGAAAAATCTTAGAGACTGTGTCCAACTGAGTTGTTGTGTAATTACAGTAAGAAATACACTGCTATCAGGCAGTTTATGCTTGTCCCAAGAACCAGCTTGATGTACAAGAGAGAGTAATATTTGTATTACATACAAAAATATCTTTAACGTTTGTAATTACAGGCCGAAGTTGTCAGCCTGAAAAGTTTCAGTGCTTAACAACTCCTCAGTCTGCAACATGCAGTAGAACTCTATTTAAAGTCCTTTTTCTTTAAAAAATAAAGAAATAAATAAAAGTTCAGACATGCATTCAAGTCTGCATCAATTCAAGAATAAGCAAAGGGACTCTGAGGAAAATGAAAAAGAAAAGAAAAGCTGGAGGGGGTGTGTGTGTTTAGGTTTGTCCCTCTACTTGGAGCAAACTTGTGCGTTGTCTTCATTTATCATTAATGGTCTTTCACATTCCTTTTTCTAGAGTGATGGACATCAAGTGAGGCAGTTTGAGTCAAGTTCAGTCATTGTCCATTTCTGCTTGTGGAATTTTTAACTAGGTGAATCGTTACAAGATTTTACCTTTACTGTATGACTGTAAAGGTAACATTAGTAAAATGTTGATATATGGCTTTTGTGCTTGCTTATCTTCTAGATTGGGAGGGGAAAAGAAATGTAGCAGTTCAGAACAGTAAATAGGATATTCTTGAAAGAAACCTTTTCTCTGTGCACAGTTGCTTCACTGATCAGTTTACTTTTGCTCTGAGTAAGAGCTCAATTCTCCGAAAGCTTTATTCTCTTCTCTGTTTGCTCTGATTTAATGGCAATGTTTTCATTTGTCGCATGTCTTATTGTCCAACTTTGACACTTTATATTCATTCTGTCTTGGAGCTGAGTGTTTCTCATAGAGAGCTTTTGCTTTGAATTTCTTTATCTTCCAAAAATTAGAGAAAGAAATGGTATCAAGCTTCTCCTTGAGTCAGTGACGGCATCAGAGTCCTCTCCTCTTGGTAACTTTGGCCTTGATCCCAACTTCAGTGGAGACACTTAGCGTTTTACACTTTGTTGAAATTAGAATTAACTTTATTTACATTTGCATGTGGGTGTTTTTCTCAGCATTTTAATGCTCTCTTGTTTTATTTTTGCACTACCTCTATTTTTGTATCATAGAATTTTAATTGCTCTCCATTAAATATTTCACTCCTTACATTTTCCTGAACCTGATGAGGAGTAGTATTCCTTGGATGTAATATGCAAAATCATGGTATGTTGTGTAAACTCTGTGAAAGGCCTAGATTTTAGTCGTCATGATTAAATTGGGGTTTTTTCCATTCTTTTTCATAGGATGTTTTCTCGTTCCCTTGCTTTGTGTGACAGATCATGATTTGAATTCCTTACTTTTTCTCTTCACTAAGTATAAAACATCTTGACACCCTGATCATTTCGTAGAGCAGCTTTATTGTTTAAGAAGATTTGTCTTTCTGCTATTTCTTTGTCCCTTGTCTCTCTTGTTTTGTGGTATTGTCAGATTCCTGAAATGGTCCTTGTCCCTCTTTATCCACTAAACATCATCTCTTCTTTTAGACTTTACCTTTCTCCATGAACTGTTGTGCCTTTTGGTACGGTTTCATGACAAATACAACATTACTATTTTTGTTTTCTCATCTTCCCACAAGCACGCTTGAAGTAATGATTCAGAGTACATATATGTGCCTCAACACTCAGATAGGATACTTAAACCTTCTAATGTACTGGAAACTGGGAAAAGAAAAGATACAGTTCAGGATGAAGGTGCACTGATACTGCTGTGTGGGAAATAACTTATGCCCTGACTGTAAGCAGTAGTTGTCCTTCATCTATATGGAGGCTAAGAGAATGTTGTTTCCTTCTGTTCATGTAAGTAATAAGGGAGGGGACGGGTGAAAGAAAAATTGAGCGTAGTTTTTCCTTATGCAGTTCATATATGCAAATGTAACAAGGCTTTGATTTATACCCCTATGTACTGTACTGGATCATAAGTCTGTCTTAACGTGTCGAGCATGCATGCTGTTCTGTAAGTCTTGCTTATAATGATACACCTGTTGAAAGAACGATTTTGTTGATGACAAAGTAGGCTCTGTTTTTAATGAAACTTTAACAAGGAATCTCTAAGTTGCTATTTTAGGATTTTCTTTAACCTATAATAGGCTCATGTTTGTATGTTTCTTTCTGCAGTGAGTATTATTTCAGCACAGAAAATTTGGAAAGAGACTTCTTTCTGAGGAGAAAGATGGACCAACAAGGGTTTCTACCTGTTTCATTGATTGCTAGCTTCCGTCGGATGCAAGCTCTGACTACAAACGCTGCACTCATTTTGGAGGTAAAATAGTTCAGAAGTACATATGTAGAAAGTTGCTTGGTTAATTTTGTACTGCCTTTTAAAGTCAGTGCTATGAAGTTAAGAAAGATTTCTGTTTGCAATGACAAGGATTTTATAAAGAGGCTATAAATGGTAAAGTTTGTGGTTTTTTTTTCTTTTTTGGGTGGTGCTGGATATGTAAAGTTTTTAAAGGTATAATACGCTTGTCACACAGGCCCTAAAGGACAGTACAGAAGTTGAAACTGTGGATCAGAGGATAAGAAAAAGGGTTGATCCAGAAAAGTGGCCAATTCCAGGTCCTCCATGCAGTCTGCCACCAACTGACTTTTCTCAGCTCATCAATTGTCCAGAATTCATACCAGGCCAAATTTTTGGCTCACATACTGGTAAAGGATTTACTTTATAGAAACATAAGTTTGGGACTGTCTATCTAGCTTAGGAAGTTTGCCTCTTGATACTGATTTCATAATAGAAGTTGTACGTTTGGTAACAGTTTATTCAGCTGATATGCCTGTCAGCCTTGCAGTTGCCAAGTCACATGGCTGGCACAACTGATGTGAAGTAGATAAAAATGTCTCTTATGTGTTACGGCTGTGACCATTCTCCAGAATATAATATGATGGACTGCAGTCCTTTAGTAGTAGAAGGTAGTAATAGTAATCTTAAGTTAGCCATAAAATCTGCTTCATCTTGGTAGCAGCTGAAAGTTAACTCTTTATTTGGTGCATCCTGGTTTTGGATGGGGATCTCATTCACATTATTAATCGGGAGATGGCTTTGTTCGCTGACAACCCTTGGCAAGGAAATCTTTTACTAAAATGTTGGCTGGAATTAAATGGGAAGAATGAAGGCTGAGTTAGGCACCCGTCCATAGAGCTGGAGGACGGTGTGGAGAAAACATGTCCCTAATGATGCTGCTCTTTTCTGAGTAACACATAATTTCTCTCAGACTGTTAGAAGCTTTCCACTTAAATAAGTTGCTAGAATCGATCTTTTCCTAAAATGTTGAGTGAACTATGGAAAGCTGTCTCCTAAAAATGAAAAGAAAATCTGCTGATCAGTGTTATATTTAACCAGAGAGGTAGAAAAATGGTAGCTGTGGTTAAAAGAAAGACTGGTGAAACAATTTAAAAAAAAAAAAAAAAAAAAAAAAAAAAAA